>JAUJYZ010001543.1:42500-342443 GCA_033675265.1 Actinostola sp. cb2023 | reverse complement strand
TATAAGCGTTACAACTTGGTTATCCATCCTCATGGTTTTGTGATGACATGACAACATGGTGCTTGTAAAACAATAATAATAACTTAAGATTTGTGGAAACGATATTTTCAAACCCATAAAGAATGATTAGGGAGACAGACACCTCTGAGACAGACACCTCTGAGACAGACACCTCTGAGACAGACACTCTCTGAGACACACCTCTCTGAGACAGACACCTCTGAGACAGACACCTCTCTGAGACAGACACCTCTCTGAGACACACCTTTCTGAGACACACCTTTCTGAGACAGACAGCTCTGAGACAGACACCTCTGAGACAGACAGCTCTGAGACAGACACCTCTGAGACACACCTCTCTGAGACAGACACCTCTGAGACACACCTCTCTGAGACAGACACCTCTGAGACAGACACCTCTGAGACAGACACCTCTCTGAGATAGACACCTCTGAGACAGACACCTCTGAGACAGACACCTCTCTGAGACAGACACCTGAGACAGACACTTCTCTGAGACAGACACCTCTCTGAGACAGACACCTCTCTGAGACAGACACCTCTGAGACAGACACCTCTCTGAGACAGACACCTCTCTTGAGACAGATACCTCTAAGACAGATGCCTTTCTGAGACAGACACCTTTGAGACAGACGCCTCTCTGAGACAGATACCTCTGAGACAGACACCTCTCTGAGACAGACACCTCTCTGAGACAGACACCTCTGAGGCACACCTCTCTGAGACAGACACTTCTGACACAGACACCTCTCTGAGAGACACCTCTCTGAGATAGACACCTGAGAAAGACACCTCTCTGAGACAGACACCTGAGACAGACAGCTCTCTGAGACAGACACCTCTCTGAGACAGACAGCTCTCTGGACAAACACCTCTCTGAGACAGACACCTCTCTGAGACAGACACCTCTCTTGAGACAGACACCTCTGAGACAGACACCTCTCCGAGACAGACACCTCTCTGAGACAGACACCTCTCTGAGACAGACACCTCTCTGAGACAGACACCTCTCTTGAGACAGACACCTCTGAGACAGACGCCTCTCTGAGACAGACGCCTCTCTGAGACAGACGCCTCTCTGAGACAGACGCCTCTCTGAGACAGACACCTGAGACAGACACTTCTCTGAGACAGACACCTCTCTGAGACAGACACCTCTCTGAGACAGACACCTCTCTGAGACAGATACCTCTGGTCCCTACTGACTTGTTATATTATAGAGACAGACACCTTGTTAACCCAGACAACAAAAGTTGGTCTCTCTAGGCAAACACTCATCTAAGCCAGACACCTCTCTAAGGTAGACACACCTTTGTCTAAATGTTCCCAGGTTAGAGAGAGTGAACTTTCTCTCAGCCAGACACATTCGGACCAACTTTTGCTGTCCAACCTAGCAAGGTGTCCATCTTGGAAAGAGTGAATTTATACATGTAGTAAAGCAGTGCAGCAGGTACCAGACAAAGGTGTCTGTCTTAGTGAGGTGTCTGGTCTAGATAGAGAGTTGATTGTATTCCCAATTGCTGACATTGTTACATACATGTACTGCATGTTATATTTCTAGATGTTTGACGACACTACAGGAAAACATGCTGTTTGTGTCGTTGACAATGGTGGTGGCATGACTCCACGGGAACTGAATAACTGGGCCATTTATAGGTTATCGAAATTTAACAGGCAAGTTATCTCAAATTATTTAACCCTATTGTCAAGGATTTCATCAGACACTGATGCCAGTTTCAAAATCAGTGCCACCTACTCTTGTCAGTTCCATCTGCCAATTTTTACATATTTATTTGAAGCCTTTTATAAATTATCATGAATGCTTACTGCAGTATGGCCATCTGCCTACTTCAAATTGTATTGAAACCCATGTATTGAAATACACATACTGGTACCACACTACCATATTGAGGTGTTCAGTTCGTTTCTTTCTGACCTCACATCCTTGTTCAACTTCTCTCTAATCTATGTAGCTCAGTGTAGCTTGAAATACTTATATGATAGAGCTTTGATGGAAGGAGGGGGTAGAGGACGCACACAGTCTGCCCCTTGGTAGATCATGGACGTTACTTTTATCAATGGCCATTAATTAACACATTGTTTCCCATAGCAACAAGAAAGCTAAAAAGTCAGGAGGTCAAGCAGAGGTTGCACGTTCTCTAAACAGTGACATCTCTTATTTTGGTGTGGGCGGCAAGCAGGCTATATTTTTTATTGGAAATGCTACAAGGGTATATAAGCAATTATTATTATTATTATTATTATTATTATTATTATTATTATTATTATGTACAGTAGTATAGAAACATTGAAAAGTTCCCAAGTTCAAGATACAAACTGTAGAACTTTTGACCCAGTTCTGCTTTTAACCCAGCAGGTATATGTATATTGCAGTAGTATCATACAGTGTACTTTGTTATTACCTAGATGATTACAAAAACTAAAGATTGTACTGATGTTCATGAACTGTGCATTTCCAAAGAAGAATTTGAAAGACGTGAGAAGAATAAAGAATCCATCTACAGTGGGACGATTAGAAACAGACGGGTAAGGGACCGTCGACATATTCACCTTTCCCCGCTTAACGTCCACTGGACGTTTAGGTCAGACCCCCCCTCCCCCTCCCCCCCTCCTTAACGTACTCCACTTGGAATTTCCTGTTTTTCGTATTGAAAATGCGTGGGAATGGTTTTGCATTCAGCAACATTACTCAAAACAAACGGTAACAAACAACAGTCCAAGGTTCTTTATACCGCTGGAAAATCCTCAAAACTGTCCCCATTCCATTTTCATTCTCCTTAATAACAAGCATTCTCGTACCCAAGCCACCACAAACAGAGGTGGTCATCCAAGATTTTCGATAGTTTTTATCAGAATCTATTATATATAACACCGAAGTTTGTTAGAACGGACCACTATTTTATCTTTGCTTTCTTTTTGATTTCAACATGAAGTAAAACAAAATTTTATGCCCCACACTAACGCCCAAATTTTTTCCTGCCTTCCCCCCTCCCCCCTAAACGTCCAGTGGACGTTAAGCGGGGAATGGTGAATATGTCGACGGCCCCTAAGGGAAATGAACAATATTAATAATAATAACTTTATTTTCTATAGTGTAAATTTCCTGACGTTCAACAAGTATGCTTTACAGATTATAACTAACTAAATAAATTTAACTAATATAAAATTATAAAGTATATACAATATTCTATATGTAATAAATACAATATGAGCGGCCGTGTTGTATGAGATATACAATCACGAGCCAGACGCGAATATTGTATCGGACTTATCATATCCACAGATGTATAAAATCTTGTTCTACAGCTATAATTTTCAAGATACCAGAGTAAGTTTGGCCAAGAAAATCAAAGTTTTAGTCTATGCAAATGAAGACAATTTTGTATGAGAAATACAAGCTCTTCCACGGATATGATTTCTATTGTGTTTTCCTCATGAATTATTAATGATATGATAAATATAATATATCAATATTAAAAACTAATATTGGTGGTAATTAACCAACACTTAAGGTACTAAGGGATGCAAAACCAGATTATCTGCTAACAGCCACATCCACACGACAGCCACTTCTCTATAAGGGCTATAGAATGGTCTCTGAAAAATCTAGGGTCTCAGCAAAATCTGAGCGAGTCTCAAAAGTCCTTGTCTTGTCCATGCATTTTATTCGTTTTTGAAACCTCCCTTAGAGCTTCAGTGACAACAGTTGTGTGCTGAATTCACACACAAAAGATCATTATAGAAATACTTAAGGAAACATTATATTCTCAACAAAGTCATGGACCTAAAAACCCACTGTGCATGTCTCGCTTAACACAGGTATCCCGATTCCACAGGTAACCCAATAACAAACAACAATGAATAACAAAACTCTTCTTGTTTCCATCAAGCCAGGGGACGTAAGCCATGTTTGTCATGATGAGGAAAGCGTGTGCAAACTAATTAAAGAAGAAGTTAACAAGAAAAGTTTTACAGCGGTAGTCATAACAGGTGTATCTGTACAACATAGTCACTACCTGAAGACCCAGTTCAACCAATGGTGCAAACAGCTATCGTAAGTTCTAGTATTATGTGGACAATAATTTTGGTGACTTGTGATTGGTCAATTAGCAGTCCATAACTTCCTGTACGGACTGTAGGGAATGAAAACAATTTTTTTGTGTGTGTGTGTGTGTGTGTGTGTGTGCAGAAGCCATACAATAAACATCTTATCAGAGGCAGATCCAGAGATTTTGCAAAGGGGGGCACATTCAGGTTGGACATTGATTCCAGCCAAGTATATTTTTGGCCAAAAAGGTATTCAAATTTTTCCAAAAGGGGGCCATGTGCCTCCTTTGCCCCACCCTAAATCCGCCCCTACTTAATTAATCTCGTTTGGTTGATCCATACCGTAAATTATGGATCTTCATTTTTTTAACTTTACGATATGGACCTCGCATTCATTTAAACTCATCACCAATAGATGAGCTTGGGGTTGGGTGCCACAGAGTGGGACTGACCTCGTTAGTCCGAGTCCATCATGGAGGTCACCATGGCAACCATGCCACAGTCCACCCCCTTGCACCCGTCACACTGACTTCTTGTTAGTCAGTGGAGTAAAAAATATATATACTAGTCGTTGCATTTGCAAGTGAAGTGCTGCGAAAAAATGCAGTATGGTGTTGCTTAAATGCTAACACTATAACAATCTGGTCATAGACAGAGAACTTGACTTTCAGCAGTCAGTGATCACTTTTATTCTCACCATTGCATAAAGTTTGTACTGATATGCAGTAATTAATACAAATATGGATGGGTTCAATGAAATAGAGAATTGTGTTTGGTGTATATTATATACAATGTTAAATAACTATTTACTGGCCAGATATCAGGAAAGATGTCGAAGCCTCATAGTACACTTGTAGAAGATAATGTGTTGGATCCAGTAAATTTATAGTTTCAGATTCATACAGTACATGTATGTTATAGTGTTCTGGGATAAAGTCATAGAGATTTTAACAAGTAATACATTGCAGACTAACAGAAGTAGGTAACTCAAAACTCCTCTTCACCGAAAAAAACAAGTAGATGTAGATGTCTTGATCCAGTGCGTGATATTTTCTGCTTACATTGATGCAAAGCATTATAATGAAACTGTAATCCTGTCAGCATATCAGTATGGCAATGCCAGAGGGTAATGTTTTCAGCAGTCAGATGATGGCTTTGTAGCCAATCAATAAAGCAGTTTCACATAACGGTGCAAAGCAGTACTGAAGACTGAGTCCAATAAATATAGGTTTTATACATGTGGCTGTCCCTTGTCAGCACTGCAAGGTGCATTAGTGGTAAAATAAAATAATAAAATGCAGTATAATGTGTTCTAACTTACAAGAAACTAATTCGAGACACCTATCTATACCCACTAAAATCCCCTCCCCCTCTCATATCTCTACTGATTCTCATTCCCACCCACTTGTCCCATTGTTCCCATCCCACATCTCCATTGATTCTCATTCCCGTCCCGGTCACATTGTCCCCTTCCATGTCTCTATTAATTCTCATTTCCAACCGAGTTTCTATATACACCGTTAAAATGGTGTATGGTGTTGCTTAATACAAATGCTAACACTATAATAATGTGGTCATAGACAGACAGCTATAGACATGTACCAGCACTAAAAGCATGCAATACTTTGCACTATTTATGTTGCACACTGTTAATAGTTTGTACTCTACTGATATGCAGTAATTAATACAAATATGGATTCTATATACAAATGCTAACACTATAATGATGTGGTCATTGACAGACTGCTATAGACATGACCAGCACTAAAAGCATGCAATACTTTGCACTATTTATGTTGCACACTGTTAATAGTTTGTACTCTACTGATATGCAGTAAAAACTTAATTAATACAAATATGGATTCAATGAAATAGAGAATTGTGTTTGGTGTATATTATATACAATGTTACTGGCCAGATATCAGGAAAGATGTCGAAGCCTCATAGCACACTTGTAGAAGATAAAAGTACATCAGGATGGATCGTATAATTTGATTCAGTAGTTGCATCGATGCCAATGGCATGGGCCGGATTGGTTTGACGAAGACCAACGAGCTCGATCAGGTAGATAGGTCAGCGACAGCATCGGGGATACTAACTGTGTCTTTCAAAAGCATTCAAGTACATGCTGTCTCCTTCGGTCAACCGGCTCTGATCGACTGTAGAAGTATAAACTTAAGCTTATGTACTTCATTGTGGATACTGGATGCGGTGACTTCATTGTGGATACTGGACGTGACTGAGCACTGAAAACTCATAAAAGAACATTGTCTTCCCCTTGAAATGTCACTAAATTGTTCATGACCCTGACGAATGCTTCCAACAATGAATAAAGTTGCATTTGACATCATGGATTTGTAGAAAACAAACACTTTCCTGGCTTGAATCAGCGAAAAATAAACGATACTCCAACCAGTATAAATAATCGATTGAACGTGTTGTGAGTGTGCGCTGATCAAAAGTACCGTGGCTCACAAAATCATCTCCACAAACACACAATTAAACACACAAACTCCGTGAAATGCATTCTCGACTCTCGCCGCATCCACATAAGTGCCCAGATCCCACACGACCACACATGACACAGGAACTCCGTCACGATTAGTTTCGCTGCTCGCCTGGAGGCTCGCAGCAATTATATACTAACCTGTTTAATACTTACCATGAGATGGGAGACATGTACACTGATTTCTTTAAATCTTTATGTATACCATGTCAACATATTGCTGGTTTGCAATACACGTCACAGCGGCCATCTTGGTTGAACTTCAACAAAAGATTTCTCATTAGTGTCTATTGTTTGTTCAACCAACATGGCCACCGTGTCTTTATCTCTTGATTCTCAAGGGATTGATTGTAAACCAAGAAAACTGTAGTATTGTATTGAAGCACTTGATTTTGTAGTGCAAAGACTTGTGGGTAAATTGGGCTCCCTGTGGTAAAAATGTCTCTGGAGTTATCCAGTTGCCAGCATGTTCTGGAATCCCTGTTGTTGATTTGTAGTGACTGCATATTATTCTTTATCAGTTAAACATGCATTCTTTCTTCATACAGGCATATCTATCACTATTATCTGCATGGTCCCAAGGGCAATGAATTGAATGCAAGCAGAACTGACCATGAATTCAAAAGTATTGATATCAATGTAAGTTATTTAAATTATTAAATTATTATTATTATTATTTTATTTATTTTTATTTATTTTTTCCCCCCGAACATTTGTTCTGTATATTCTCCATCAGTTTTCATTTCTATACATATATCATAGTTCTTATCAGTAATTATTATTATTATTATTATTATTATTATTATTATTATTATTATTATTATTATTATTATTATTATTATTAAATTAAGTAGAGATTTGCACAGAGTTGTTCTCGTATGGGTGGGAAGTAGTTACAGTACGGTTAATAGTGCCATATGGTGACCATGTCCTGACTGTGCCGTGTCTAAACACTCTGACTGGTTGAGCAATGATATTGAGTGCTGTGATTGGTTGAATATATGTCTTTGATCCCGTATGGTGACCGTAACACTGTGCCGTAGGTTTCCCACTCATAGGAAATTGACTCTATAATGTACTACAACTGTCAATAATTGAAGGGCTCCCTGCAAGAACGACGCAAGTGACTTGTGATCAAACCCCAAATTCTCCTTTGAAATTCAAACAATCTCGAGGAGAATTTAGATTTTGATCAGAGGTCACTTACGTAGTTATTGCAGGGAGCCCTTCATTTAGTTGAAGCTCTTGGAGTCAAATCACTACAATGTACATCTAGATTCTTGTCAATCAAACTATGTTTTTGTACTTTTGTTAGGATTGTATTTTATTATTTTTGGAAGAAGGGCTATGCCTGAAATGTCTGTTCATAAAATAGAAAAGCTCCCTGCAAGATCAATGTTTGTGATCTCTGATCAAAATCTAAATTCTCCTCAAGATTCTTTGAATTTCAAAGAAGAATTTGGAATTTGATCACGTCACTTACTCCGTTCTTGCATGGACCCCAATTATATTGACACTTTCAAATCATTCTGGTTGTTCTTTTTGAACTCTTGTTACAACTGTCACATTGTTTTGAACTTATAGTTCACTTATCTTGGCCATCGCTGTAGAAACTGCAGAAATTTAACATACATGTAAAGTATCATTTCTCTTTGATTAGGTTGTTCTGATTGAGAAGGGTAAACAACTCAAAGTCAAAGAGCTGCATACAGTTGACGATGACCTACAAACACAGTACATTCGAACATCAGCATCCACCTTTGATTTCCGTGCTCATGTGGAAAATACAGGCTGTATAGAGGGAATGTTACGCTACCATCCCTTCTTGTATGACAAAGAGACTTACCCATTGAATGAAGGAGATGCAAAGCTAGGTAATGTCTCTAATGATCATCATTGTCATCATCATCATATTATTGGCATCATCATCATCATCATTGTGGGTTGTCACTAGCTTTTTGTGTGTTCACATAAAGAATCGATCTTTTGAAATACATGTATATACATGTACACATATTTAAAAAAATGCTGACAATGGGCAATCTGATATGGTTGATCTGAAACTTTTTTAAATTCACACTAACCTGCGCCATATCTCGTTCGAACTTCACCAAGCGTGATTCCAAGCTTGACGTCGAATGAATGAATTTTGCATGTTACTAACGAAAGACCCTCAGTTTCCCATAATTTGTCTTGATCTCAGATCATCCATTCCAGATCGCCCGTTGTGTCAACGTTTTTTGAAATAGGTGTATGTATCTTGTTGATTTGTTTTTTTTTACAAGGAAACTATCACCACAGCCTGCTCCTGGGCTAGCTTTGTAGTTAATAATAATAATAATAATTTATTCACTTATATTGCGCAAATATCAATCGTAAAATATTTCAAATGTGCATTACAATGGTATGCAATAATAATATATATAAATAAATAATAAAAAATAAATAAAAAATAAAAATAATAAAATAAAATAAAAAATAAAAAAAATAAAAAAATATCCTTGCTAGTTCAGTTGGTAGAGCATTGTTGCCAGCAGTCATGGGGTGGATCCCATTGGTGTCAGAATATTTCTTCTCTTTCCCTGATTAGGTCCATATCCTTGCTAGGGCCAACACTCAGAAGAATATATATAGCTAATTGCATAATCGTTGTCGGGTTGAAAATCATAAATCATAGAAGCTGAGACCGCAAGGATGGATGGGAAATCAGTTCATGATCTGCATTACATACATATATATTCAATGTTCATCCTACAAGTCTGGATAAAAAGGTCAATGATTTGACGGTGTTATTTGAGAGTTTTTATTTCCCAGAATTCCTTTTGGTCATAGCTTTCATGATTTTCAACCCGACAACGATTATGCAATTAGCTATTTATATATATATAATAATAATAATGATAATTTTTTTTATTTTAATAATAATAATAATAATAATAATAGCTTTATTTATCCTGATGAAAGAAAACCGATCAGCTGGACTAAAAATATGAGGCTCAATGTAATTTAGTCAAGGTTAAGATTGAGACCAGCGGTCTTGCTTGGATACCCACAGTGTGGGGGACCCCTAGACATTGTCAGGGGCTTACTATACATTGTCATCCGTCTGCTTGGCCTTTTTGCTGTTCGTCGTGGATTCAACAAACGCTTGAGCAAGCGAATTGAGAATCTCATAGCTAAGCTGATCATTGCGGATCAGTTTATGTAGCCTGGGTATTTATAGCATCTTAACTTTCCCTTCATTTCTGTTTTATATTTTTAGCTGAGGAAATCAACACTGCTACAGCTGATGATCCAATGGACGTTATAGAGAAAGACAACCATGGACCAAGAGGATATAGGCCCATCTTTGAGTGTTATTGGAACGGCAGGCTGATACCCTACACCTCTATTGATTCGTAAGTATTCAAGACATAGACATAGACATAGACATAGACTTTTATTTAGTACCAGTAGTTTACATACAATTTAGTTTATAAGTTAAGTTAATAGATGAAGAAAAGTTATGTTTTGCGGGTTAAGTAATATAACTGGATTATTAGGTACAAGCTATCTATAATAATGCTAGGTTAACCGAGATAGATAATTGTAATGCGCATTTGAAAAATTTTACGATTGATATTTGCGCAATATAAATGAATAAATTATTATTATTATTATAGCTGAGAATATAATTTATTTTGAAAATATAATTTGGTCAGTCAATGAAGAACAAGAGAAAAAATACAAATACACACATACAATAATATAATAATAATACAGTATAAGTATAAGCTGACATGACTATGTATCATATAAGCTTATATTTAAAGTGAACAAGAGCCATCATTTTGATGTTTGAATAATGCTGACAATGATTGTTTCAATTTCATCTTGTCGACATTAGATTAGAGTGGTGTCAACTTCCAAAGAAAAGAACCATAATACCGCAAGAGTGTTATAATAGGTAAAAATAATTAAATAACTTACTCAACTCATATTCATGAAGATGGAAAACACAATAGAAATCATAACTGCGATGAGTGTTGTAAATCTGATACAAAATCATACATACATACATTTTATTGAAGCTCCTTTAAACGAGGCTTTTCGGTAACAATGATCGATATTTTTTTTATTTTTTTTATTTTTTATTTTATTTATTTATTTATTTATTTTTTATTTTTATTTTTTATTTTTTAAAAGCATCTTCATTTGCATCAACTTTAACATCGATTTTCTCAAGGAAAATTACTCATATCTTCAAATATTTTGTAAACTAAAAATGAACAGTGCTTGCATGACAATTACTGAGTATGTCCAATTTTACAGACTGAAATTGACTGACTCTTGAGACACCTCAGGAGTAAAATACATCGGCACATTGGATGCCTGTCTTTGTCAACATGGTTTACACCAGAACGGAGTAAGTGACTTGTGATCAAAATCTAAATTCTCTTCAAGATTCTTTGAATTTCAAAAGAGAATTTGGGTTTTGATCACAAGTCACTTACTCTGCAAGGAGCCCTTCAATTAGCAGTCCATAACTTATGATATGCACCTGGTACACTCAGTTAATACGATGTATGAATGAATGGTGTAGGTTTTCTGGTGTTCTTTGGACAAATGATGCCTTCCAAGTCAGCACTAATAAACTGACATTCATGGATCTTGAAGTAAAGCTAAAAGACAAGGCTACTACCTTCAATAGGGTAGTAACAGGGCAGGTAACTTATTACTCAATGTCTTAGCCTTCTAAGGAGGAATAATTCTTGTGATAATGGTATTCCAATGTACATGTATATGTGTACATGGGAATATCTGAATGATTACATGTAATTTCCCCTTTTCTCTCCTTCATTTCTTCCTGTTTTCATCCTTTCCTCATTTTCTTTCTTTCCTATTTTCCTTCTTTCTTCTTTTCCTCCTTCCCTTCTTCCTTCTTCTTCCTTCCATCCTTGTATTATATCTTTCCTTCCTTCCCTCCTCACTACCCATCTCTTTGTCTAGACCCTCTCTTCTTTCTTTTCCTTCTCACTTCCTTCCTTCCATCTTTCCATCTCTCTACTTCTTTCCTCATATAAGGGTTGTTTGATGTGTTCAACTAGTTTATAATAAATTAATTGTTCATTCTGTACTGCTATTCTCTGGAGAACACTCAAAGGGTTTTAATAATATAAAGTATTAACATTGTTCTAACTGATTACAAAGGCCAAACAAATAGTATGTGACTCTTCCGCTACACATTTCCGTGTCCTGTTAAAGGTATTGCATTTTTAACAATACAGGTAATAGAGAGCTTAAGCAGCAGACATCTTTGGCACGCGCACTGACAAATAATGTTCAAAGTGACAGTTGATGTCTGTGATGGCAATCTATGACGTGATGGCATCATAGATTGCCGTCACAGACGTCAACAGTCGTTTTGAACTTTATTCATCAGTGTGCATACTGTCCGTGTTGACAATAACGCCTGCTACTTAAGCTCTCTAATGTGTACCCAGGTGTACCACAGCACTACTTTATTGATGGTTAATTATATCATGTGAAAGTAGTAGTTGAAACAGTGAAAATGACTCTACTAACACCCTGGTGGGTTTAGAAATGGTGAAGAAGTGGGAATAAAGCAATCCCACTCCCTCCCTCTCTCCCAAAATGAACACTATTACTCCAGCTGACAATAGAGCACCCACATTCCCCATGTATCATTCCCTCTTGTTTCACAAGCTGTAGCTGTAGCTATCCCAGAAAATCCCCCAATCCTTCACAATTCCCTGTGATTTGACGTACCTGGTACTGATATCTCATTATTGTAAGTGATATATATATAGTACATTATATCTTTGGTTTTGCCTCACATTTAGGAACAGAGAGTGCAGATATCGAAAGCATTTCATGACTGGATAAAAGAATGTCATGAGAACCACGACAAGCAGGTTGGAAAATCTTTCATTCATTCACTTTTTTATTGTCATGTTCAATACTCATCCATCCATCATTCAATCATCCATCTATCCATCCATCCATTCATTCATCCAATCATCCATCCATCATTCATTCTTCCAATATTTATTCTATTGTTCATCAACTCATTTACTTGTACCATCCTTCCATTTATTCATCCATTTATCCTTTCATCCATCCTTCCATTTATTCATCCATTTATCCTTTCATCCATCCTTCCATTTATTCATCCATTTATCCTTTCATCCATCCTTCCATTTATTCATCCATTTATCCTTTCATCCATCCTTCCATTTATTCATCCATTTATCCTTTCATCCATCCTTCCATTTATTCATCCATTTATCCTTTCATCCATCCTTCCATTTATTCATCCATTTATCCTTTCATCCATCCTTCCATTTATTCATCCATTTATCCTTTCATCCATCCTTCCATTTATTCATCCATTTATCCTTTCATCCATCCTTCCATTTATTCATCCATTTATCCTTTCATCCATCCTTCCATTTATTCATCCATTTATCCTTTCATCCATCCTTCCATTTATTCTTCCATTTATCCTTTCATCCATCCTTCCATTTATTCATCCATTTATCCTTTCATCCATCCTTCCATTTATTCATCCATTTATCCTTTCATCCATCCTTCCATTTATTCATCCATTTATCCTTTCATCCATCCTTCCATTTATTCATCCATTTATCCTTTCATCCATCCTTCCATTTATTCATCCATTTATCCTTTCATCCATCCTTCCATTTATTCATCCATTTATCCTTTCATCCATCCTTCCATTTATTCATCCATTTATCCTTTCATCCATCCTTCCATTTATTCATCCATTTATCCTTTCATCCATCCTTCCATTTATTCATCCATTTATCCTTTCATCCATCCTTCCATTTATTCATCCATTTATCCTTTCATCCATCCTTCCATTTATTCATCCATTTATCCTTTCATCCATCCTTCCATTTATTCATCCATTTATCCTTTCATCCATCCTTCCATTTATTCATCCATTTATCCTTTCATCCATCCTTCCATTTATTCATTCATTTATCCTTTCATCCATCCTTCCATTTATTCATCCATTTATCCTTTCATCCATCCTTCCATTTATTCATCCATTTATCCTTTCATCCATCCTTCCATTTATTCATCCATTTATCCTTTCATCCATCCTTCCATTTATTCATCCATTTATCCTTTCATCCATCCTTCCATTTATTCATCCATTTATCCTTTCATCCATCCTTCCATTTATTCATCCATTTATCCTTTCATCCATCCTTCCATTTATTCATCCATTTATCCTTTCATCCATCCTTCCATTTATTCATCCATTTATCCTTTCATCCATCCTTCCATTTATTCATCCATTTATCCTTTCATCCATCCTTCCATTTATTCATCCATTTATCCTTTCATCCATCCTTCCATTTATTCATCCATTTATCCTTTCATCCCTTCCTTCCATTTATTCATTCATTTATCCTTTCATCCATCCTTCCATTTATTCATTCATTTATCCTTTCATCCATCCTTCCATTTATTCATCCATTTATCCTTTCATTCATCCATTTATTCATCCATTTATCCTTTCATCCATCCTTCCATTTATTCATCCATTTATCCTTTCATCCATCCTTCCATTTATTCATCCATTTATCCTTTCATCCATCCTTCCATTTATTCATCCATTTATCCTTTCATCCATCCTTCCATTTATTCATCCATTTATCCTTTCATCCATCCTTCCATTTATTCATCCATTTATCCTTTCATCCATCCTTCCATTTATTCATCCATTTATCCTTTCATCCATCCTTCCATTTATTCATCCATTTATCCTTTCATTCATCCATTTATTCATCCATTTATCCTTTCATCCATCCTTCCATTTATTCATCCATTTATCCTTTCATCCATCCTTCCATTTATTCATCCATTTATCCTTTCATCCATCCTTCCATTTATTCATCCATTTATCCTTTCATCCATCCTTCCATTTATTCATCCATTTATCCTTTCATCCATCCTTCCATTTATTCATTCATTTATCCTTTCATCCATCCTTCCATTTATTCATTCATTTATCCTTTCATCCATCCTTCCATTTATTCATCCATTTATCCTTTCATTCATCCATTTATTCATCCATTTATCCTTTCATCCATCCTTCCATTTATTCATCCATTTATCCTTTCATCCATCCTTCCATTTATTCATCCATTTATCCTTTCATCCATCCTTCCATTTATTCATTCATTTATCCTTTCATCCATCCTTCCATTTATTCATTCATTTATCCTTTCATCCATCCTTCCATTTATTCATCCATTTATCCTTTCATTCATCCATTTATTCATCCATTTATCCTTTCATCCATCCTTCCATTTATTCATCCATTTATCCTTTCATCCATCCTTCCATTTATTCATCCATTTATCCTTTCATCCATCCTTCCATTTATTCATCCATTTATCCTTTCATCCATCCTTCCATTTATTCATTCATTTATCCTTTCATTCATCCATTTATTCATCCATTTATCCTTTCATCCATCCTTCCATTTATTCATCCATTTATCCTTTCATCCATCCTTCCATTTATTCATCCATTTATCCTTTCATTCATCCATTTATTCATCCATTTATCCTTTCATCCATCCTTCCATTTATTCATCCATTTTATCCTTTCATTCATCCATTTATTCATCCATTTATCCTTTCATCCATCCTTCCATTTATTCATCCATTTATCCTTTCATTCATCCATTTATTCATCCATTTATCCTTTCATCCATCCTTCCATTTATTCATCCATTTATCCTTTTATTCATCCCATTTATTCATCCATTTATCCTTTTATTCATCCATTTATTCATCCATTTATCCTTTTATTCATCCATTTATTCATCCATTTATCCTTTTATTCATCCATTTATTCATCCATTTATCCTTTTATTCATCCATTTATTCATCCATTTATCCTTTTATTCATCCATTTATTCATCCATTTATCCTTTCATCCATCCTTCCATTTATTCATCCATTTATCCTTTTATTCATCCATTTATTCATCCATTTATCCTTTCATCCATCCTTCCATTTATTCTTCCATTTATCCTTTCATCCATCCTTCCATTTATTCAACTATTTATCCTTTCATCCATCCTTCCATTTATTCATCCATTTATCCTTTCATCCATCCTTCCATTTATTAATCCATTTATCCTTTCATCCATCCCATTTATTCATTCATTTATCCTTTCATCCATCCTTCCATTTATTCATCCATTTATCCTTTCATCCATCCTTCCATTTATTCTTCCATTTATCCTTTCATCCATCCTTCCATTTATTCATCCATTTATCCTTTTATTCATCCATTTATTCATCCATTTATCCTTTCATCCATCCTTCCATTTATTCATCCATTTATCCTTTCATCCATCCTTCCATTTATTCATCCATTTATCCTTTCATCCATCCTTCCATTTATTCATCCATTTATCCTTTCATCCATCCTTCCATTTATTCTTCCATTTATCCTTTCATCCATCCTTCCATTTATTCATCCATTTATCCTTTCATCCATCCTTCCATTTATTCATCCATTTATCCTTTCATCCATCCTTCCATTTATTCAACTTCCATTTATTTTATTTCCTCTCTCAAAAGATCAAGTTTTCTAGCTTCCAAGGTCAAGTAAAAAGGTCAGAACTGTCACAGAAAAGAAATCAAAGTCCATGGTCAGTATTTCATGCCATCGAGTGGGATGGCAGAGTGTTCAAAGCTGGTCAACTGGTGAGTATCACATCCCACCATAATAGAGTGTAGTGTTTCACTCATTCCTCATACTTTTCTTTACCTTATCGGCTCCAAAAAACACTTGCAACTTGTAAAATATCTGTATCTTCTGTCAAAGCATTGAATAAGCTGTATATGCTTTTGTTATAGATAAGGACCATAAGGACCATCCCCCATTTCTGTGCTACAGTTAAAAGGTTCTTGTTGTTTGGGGACCACGATGGAGATGTGTTTGCTACAGGCGGCGAGATGGAAATAGTTCAGGTACTGTTGAACAATTCATAAATCACAGCACAAAAATCCACAAATCATGTCCCGAACTAGATGTTTTACTTGCTGAAGAAACAAACAGAGACTGCAATTAGCCATTTCGGAGTTGATGTTTGCGGGGCATTGTGGAGTTTGAAGTAAGTGAGTTTGGCACACAATAATTATGTTTCCCAGTCGTTTCCTCGTGTTTTACAGTAAATAGACAGTACTGGCGTCCCTCAAAACAGCCCCACAATTCCTTTCGAACATCAACTCAGAAATGGCTAATAGTCGATTTTTGCTATATGCTCTACTTGTCATGTTGAAAGGCTTCAGTGCGAGGCTCCAGGGGATTATTAAATTAATTATTTTATCCTTTCACGAATCAGTGAGCATTAGACCCCAGAGCCTCGCTCTGAAACATTTTGTATGCGACAAGTGAAGCATATATTGAGAGTCAACTATTCTATTTTAAAATTAAATATTCATCATCATCATGTTCACCTATGATGATGATAGTGATGATGATTATGTAACCTGTATTCTCTCTCAAAGATTGTAACAACAACTTACACTTATCTACCGTGTGACAACAATGACAGCTTTCATCAATACAGTAGTTTGTGTCATCAACCTGTAGTATTTTATTTCAACAGAGCTTTCAAGCAACTTGCTCATCTTCAGGGTTACAGATGTTTCAAGTGTAATTCCAAAAATACACGTAAGCAAATACATAGCGCGAGGAATAACGGACATAATAGAGTGAGAGCAAAATAAAGTCAAATGTGCGCACAAGGTGTTACAGTGCGACTACACTAACCAAGGCCACCCAAGCAAATTTTCATACAAATTATCCAATCACAATTGAGTATTTAAACAATAGAATCTGCACAAATTGTCAAATTTTCGCTTTAAAAGCATATATTTTACTTTATATGTGTATGTATATGATCAAGAGTGAACAAGAAACAGTTTAAAATGTAGAATTCGACATCATTCTGTTATTCAGCGTCACAAATGTGATTAGAAAATTTGATTCAAAATTTGTTTGGGTGGCCTTGGTTGGTGTAGTTGCACTGTAACATGAATAACAGCTCGTGCGCACATTTGTCTTTACTTTGCTCTCGCTCTATTATGTTCGTTATTCCTCGCGCTATGTATTTGCTTACGTGTATTTTTGGAATTACACTTGAAACATCTGTAACCCTGAAGATGAGCAAGTTGCTCGAAAGCTCGGTTAAAATAAAATACCACAGGTTGATGACACAAACTATTGATGAATCTTAGCACAACCTACAAGAATCTTCTTGATCTAATGATAGCTTTCTTGTTGATACAAATGTTTTACTAGTAATGCACACTTATTATTATTGATATTATTCAGGATATAATTAGGTAATTCTTACCTCCTAGGAACCAGTATCATTATTTGGGGAAACGAAAGTCCTTCCATTAGCTAAACTAGACAGAACCTTGACGATTACACAAGTCAAAAAGTTTGTTGAAGATGAGGAATGCAAACTACCAAACCGCATAACAGTTGTCTGGCCTGAAGGAAGTAAACTGGAAAATAATTCTAAAATACCTGCCGGCACAACTATTGGTATGATGATCGTCACCATGGTGACAGCTTGTTATAATGGGCACTCTAGTCAGGGCCTCTGATATGGTGCGGGGGGAAACGGAAATTGTGTGGAAAAAACCCCGAAATTGTGTGGAAAAAAAGGGAAATTATGCGAAAAATTATGCGATTTTTCCAATGGTTAATTTAACCTTTTTATAAAGGAATGTAATATTATTTTGTTTATTATAAAATGCTCTTTCTTTTTAAGCATATTTATGATTCAGTCAAAAAAAAAATCGGCCTTTTTCCCAGACAAATTTTCCCGGAAAATATTTCCCTGCGCCATTTTATAACTCGGTCATTCCACAGGAAGCCCAAATAACTAGTGCCAGGCCTCCAAGACAATCTACGCATAGAACGCAGAATGCCTAGAACATTCTAGTACGTACGTTGTTTGATTCATACACATCTCGAATGTGTTGTAGAGGGTTTCTAAAGTGTTTTCAAAGGAAAATCACTCTGAAATAACGGTTAACTGTCAATGAAAGTTTAAATAAAGCGAATATTTGCTTTGGATTTGTTCATATTGTGCTATTTTTCATGAATTATGCGGCTATCGGTAAATTACACGATCAGATGCGATTTGAGGCCAAATGTGCAAAATCGCACCATCGCGTAATATCAGAGGCCCTGTCTAGTATAACTATTAGACAAAAGCTGGATGCCTAATATAGGCATTAAACAAGCAGCACGCCTTGCACAGCTAGATCCGCAATGATCTGCAACGATGGTCATGTGACCCTGCTTGAGGTGTGGGGGCACCCCGCACATTGCAAACCTCGTTGCTAAATTACATTCAGCCACATATAATTGGGCATTCAGACAAGACAACAACAATATATTTATTTATACCAAAGTGATCTCTGATCAAAATTTAAATTCTCCTGTTGTTTCTTTGAATTCCAAAGGAGAATTTAGATTTTGATCACAAGTTACTTACACTAAAAACTGTGTCCACCATATTTGCGCACTTTGTCTCAACTTGAAACAATAGAATGTCTGGCCATATTGGAAGCTGATTGGCTAATAACGGCGACAGAAGTATGTGAATACATTACAGGTTGTCACAGTGTTTAGGGTCGCACTATAAGTAGTTGAATGTGCTTTAGTAGTTGAAATGTCTTGATCTCTTAGGTGCAATGAAGGTAGATATAGTCAATGGTAAAGGTGAACCAATCAATAAGTTACCAGGAGATAGAAGAAAGTTGCTAGTGGAAATGAAAGTAATATGGCACGGTAAGCGTTCTATTGTTTATAGACATGATAACGATCATTGTTATAATGTTACATTGGAGAAACTATGAGAAATCTTGACGTCCGCAAGTCTGAACACGAGAACATTTCACACAACTCAGAGCCCGCCCGACACCTAGCCAAGAATCCTACTCACTCATTCCAGTGGAAAATACTGAGGAAAGAAACATTCATCTTTAAGAGGAGAATAATAGAGGGGCTGTTAATTAGCCAGCAGAAACCCTCCCTAAACAAACAAGTACATTGTTACGTGGCAAAACTTTTCCCCTCAGGGATTTCATGAACTTAACCATGCACAGTATAAATAGACCGGATATGCTCTATCGACCATAACTGATGATGACTTAACAGTCGAAAACGTTTTTAAAACAAATTATTTATTTTCAAATCTAGCCTTTTACATATATATCATTGTTATAATCTTGGTATGTTATTCCACTGTTTTAGGTTCAGAAAAAGAAGGAGATAAAGTAATAACAAATCTTGTATGTCAACATGGTGGCAAGAATTGGCCGTACTGGTTCAGGAAAATGGGTAACATATTAATGATGGTATATGTAGTGGGCCTGACTCTGTCCAGGCAAAGTGTAGCTACAACATGTACTATTCTGACACAGTCAGTCTAATACCCCATTCACACCAAGGCTTAAACATGGTTTAAGGTGGTTTAACTAAACAGGTTTAGAAAATTTTCTACAAACGCCACGCAACATTTGGCACAAAACTGCAGGTAAACTGTCCTTTGTGTTACATAGTATAAATACCAGATAGTTTGATTCTTGTGAATTTAGATGCTCTCAGATTATAGAAGCTAGAAAAACTCAGTTTAACTAAACAAGGTTTGGTGTGAACGGCGTATAATACAGCAATTAACTTGTCCAGGAAACCATATTCAATTTCTGTCAATAAATAACACCTTCACTCACTTAACTTTTGTAGAAAACATCACCCAACTTGGTCCCCACACACTATCATTACAAGTCATTGTAAGTGAGAGTTCTACTGTACCTGTTATGAAGGGCCTTCCATCTCATCGCTTCAAATTCACTGTCACTGGTAAGTAGTTATATCAACAGCATTACAGTTGTTTCCTTATGAGTGGGAAACCTACGGCACAGAGTTACAGTACGGAATTGAAGACATCTATTCAACCAATCACAGTGTGCAAAATCATTGCTCAACCAATCAGAATGCTTGGACATGGCATGGTCACCATATGGCACAGTCACTGCACCACCATGTAACTACTTCCCACTCATACCAAAACAATTATATTAAATGTCACTAGTTATATTTATCTTGTTCCATAGGCTTAGACAACTTCAAATTTAATTTTTTTTTTTTTTTTTTCCCAGAGGCTAAACCTGATAAGTTTTCGTTTGGTATGTTGGACAACCCACTACGCATTGGTGTA
Source organism: Actinostola sp. cb2023 (assembly GCA_033675265.1). NCBI lineage: Eukaryota > Metazoa > Cnidaria > Anthozoa > Actiniaria > Actinostolidae > Actinostola > Actinostola sp. cb2023. The sequence goes on along the minus strand of JAUJYZ010001543.1, from coordinate 321,546 downwards.
CCCTTCCAAGTAAGCAATAATACTGAATAAAACACAGTTTCTTCACTTTAATCATTTCTGCTCTCTTTCTCAGATTCCACTAAATCTATTTGATGAATTCAACAATCCATCCAAGTTTTGTGAAGAAGTTGGGCCTACTCTAAATGCAAGGTGGGAGCACTAAGTGGGAGCCCTCCATTTTATGATATACTCAAAACTACTACATGTAGGCACAACATTGACAACAGACAGTGACCTCAAAAGTCCAACTAAAACAGCCAGGAAATTCCTCTTGCCTTTCCTCCACCCTCTCTAAATATATAGACTTCAAAACAGCCCCTACATTTTCACGAATCTCCGCCAACAAGAATCAAAGTGTGATCTTGAAGTCATTGATAAGGCTGCGAGAGGATGAGGAATCAACAACACGATTAAACTTCAACTCTCGCGAAAACGTAGGGGCTGTTTTGCAGTCTACCAAATATAATCAATTAACATTTCTTTTTATAACATATTCATGACACTAAATTTTTTGCAGATAATTGTATTTCATTTCTTGACCCTCCCTTAAATAAAGTTGATTACCGTAAACTGCCCCCCCGTTTATAAGCCCCCCCCCCCCCCCCCCCCCCCCCCCCCCCCCCCCCCCCCCCGTTTATAGGCCCATATACTTTCAAACAAACAAAAAAATGCCGGTTATCAGCCCCCCGGATATAAGCCCCCTCTGCGTTTCCTTGTTTCCTTAATATAAACATTTTCACAGAACACAGTATAACTTCAAATTGAAAATTAGGACAGATTGCGGAACAAGATACAGTTTTGAATTTTGTTCAGCAAATATTGAAATTATCATGAGTTTATTGTGAATTTTAAATAAAGACCAGTAGATTGAAAACGTATTTTGATACTGCTGAACCGTCTCAACTTAACTTATCAGCTCATTTCGAAACGTTTTTTTTATTCCGGTTATAAGCCCCCCTGGATATAAGCCCTACTGTTTATAAGCCCACCCAGGGCTTATAAGGGGCAGTTTACAGTAATATATTTCTCTTGTAATGGACAACGATCGTAGAGAGTTGGTAATGGAGAGGGAAATGATTTCCTACATGGACGAGAGGTCCTGGAGCGAGTTATGTAAATTAGGTATATATGCTGTGAAGTGTCACATTGAGGCCATTGTGGTCCTTGCTTGCGTGATGTAAGTTTAATTTATTTGATGGAATAAAGTGAGTTGTGGGCTTGGACCTGCCCCCGCACAGTGTGTACTGTGTTGTTAGGACTCGAGGAAATATTAGGAACCATATTATTATTATTGTGACGATTTCAAATTTATAGAAATCAAATTATAAAATAGTCAAAATAGTCATTTCCTGCAAATACAGGATATTTTCATATACTACATTGTGTAAAAGTAAACAATTATTGTTACTAATAAGAGTATTCACATCTTTCCTAGTGGCCTTGAGTTAAGTTACAGTGGGTTGTCGTCAAAGGCCAACTCTCTGATTATTAAAAATGTGGTTGCCGTGGGAACAATCCCTTCGCACGCCGGCAAGGTGAGCTTGTCGTAGATATCTTATGACATCACTGGGAAATACTCATGTCTTCATTTTTTTTGTAATAATTTTATGATCATTTATTATATATGTCTTCATGCACTGTTCTGGAAATGAAACAACAGTATGAACAATGTTGTTGTTGTTGACTTTATTTATACTCATTACCGGTATGTATAATGAGCCGAAGACTCGAGGTGAATACATCAGAGATGGGAAGACTATGTAAACGATCTCTGATCAAAATCTAAATTCTCATGTGTATTCTTTGAATTCTATAGGAGAATTTGGATTTGGATCACAATTTCAACAATGTTTTTGATTTTTGTTGTTTTTACAGGATTTCAATCTCAAGGTGACTCTACCTGGTCTAGAGGAAGACACGCAGAGCTTAAAGATTAGGCTCCTTCCTGGTAATGAACATGCAGTATTATATTTAGTATGTTCATTGTATGATGACTATTAGTGTTCATAGTTTACACTGCTTCTAGAATCCCTGGGATTTAGTCTTATCACATCATTGTGAACCCTGGATGATGAAGATGATGATAGATGTTAGATGCTGGTTGCAGTGATGTTGATATTGATGATGATGATGATGATGACAATGGTGGTTGTGGTGGTAGTAATGATGACAGTAATAATAATGGTGGTGGTGATGATAATGAAATATAATTGAATAAGTTAATTCAATATAATTGAAATATTGTATATTTAGTATAGTGCATTATGCCACACGGCCTCTATATATGTAAACCAGTTTTATAACTGTTAGTACCCCATGTATATTAAAATAATAAAGTTGATTGATTGATTGATGATGCAAAAGGTGATGAAAACAATCATGATTTACTGCATAAAAATCATTTCACCCACCGTAGGTCCACCAGAAAAGTTAGTTGTAGCACCACCATCGTCAGAGATCACCATTGAGAATGGAGACACATTAGACATTCATGTCCAAGTGCAGGACAAGGCTGGGAACATTACTGTCAACCCAAGGCTTAACGTTGTGTGCAAGGTACTGTAGTAGAAATCACACCTGCATTTTGTTGTCAAGTTTTGTTCACAGTTGAAGGGCTCCTGGCTCCTGCAACAACAGTGCAAGTGATCAAAACTTAAATTCTCCTGTGTGTTCTTTGAATTCCACAGAAGAATTTGGATTTTGATCACAAGTCACTTACAGTGTTTTTGCACAGAGCCATTCAGTTGTTTTTAGTCTGACAATATGATCACAAGAGCAGCTTGTAGGGGAATGACCATGGTCTGTTATGGGGTCATTGTAGCTTGTAAGGGAATGACCATGGTCTGTTATGGGGTCATTGTAGCTTGTAAGGGAATAACCATGGTCTGTTATGGGGTCATTGTAGCTTGTAAGGAATGACCGTGGTCTGTTATGGGGTCATTGTTAGTTACTCTTACTAGCTCATGCACTGGGAACTCTCTCAAAGTTCTCATACAAATGTATTGTTTCATCAGCTGAGTGGCCATCCAAATCTTCCCACATACTCTGCCGACTGTAGCTCGTCAGGAAAATGTGCCTTGACGGGCCCAAACATCTCTCTCCAACTCCCCAACCACAAAGCTGTGATAAAACTTAAGGCCAAGATCGAACTGCAACATCACAAGGAAGTGACTCCCATTGAGAAGACTATTATAGTGACACCAAGTAGAAAGGCTGGTCACATCCAGGTATTCTATCAGGCACCAGTGTCTAAACAAAAGATAAAGATAGAAGATGGACAGGATATACAGTGTGTTGCTGGACATACTATCTCTGGCTTGAGTAAGTTTTTGTTTGACTAGTGTGTTTCTGACTGACCAACTAACTGATTAACTGACTAAGTGTGACTGACTGACTGTGACTTACTGACTGACTGTGACTGACTGGTTGACTGACTGACTGACTGACTGACTGACTGACTGACTGACTGACTGACTGACTGACTGTGACTGACTGACTGACTGACTGTGACTGACTGACTGACTGTGACTGACTGACTGACTGTGACTGACTGACTGTGACTGACTGACTGTGACTGACTGACTGACTGTGACTGACTGACTGACTGACTGACTGTGACTGACTGACTGTGACTGACTGACTGTGACTGACTGACTGTGACTGACTGACTGACTGATTGTGACTGACTGTGACTGACTGACTGTGACTGACTGACTGACTGACTGACTGTGACTGACTGAGTAGTTATAGATGGAGAGTTCACACGCATAATATAATTACTACTAAATGATTCATCATATTTTTAGAATAAAAGTATATGATACCCTAATTTCATCCAATATAGTATTTCCATTTAGGATAAACATATTTTGAAATCCAAAAACGGAAATCCAAAACGGAAAATAAAATAAGTGCGTTTATTTTTTAATTTCAGTCGATGTAAATGTGGTATGTATAATAGTATGGACTACTGGTAAGATCAACATATAGGAGCTGTTCTGATCAAATATATAAGACTCTATAGGGTGTTAATCAGCACAAGTATACATCTAATTTGTATTAAACAATTAATTCAATACAGACAATCAATTTGGAACTCCAATAATAGTATCCATAGCATATATCAGGCGGGGTCATGTGATAGGGGTTGTTCACAGTGATATTATCCTTCTCTAGAGCTTGTCAATCATTGGTTTTATACATCTCTTGGTATTATCAAATTAATTATTCCAGGATTTTATAAAATGGAGTGCGCTTGAAATACAAAATAAATATTATACTATAAGAGTATACTAATGATAGAAATTAATCGATATATTAATCACAGGGATATTGTTATGGCTATTGATGTTGTAGATGCAAACATTGAAAAAATATATAAAGAGGTTACAGGTGATATTTCAAAGATTAAATCGCTGGATGATCAACTAAATAAGTTATATAACAGTATAAATTTTACTATAAATAAAGATCTTAAATCAAAATACTCAATTAAGCAACGAGATTATAAAAAAGAGAGAGCTCATCTTAGGATATTGAAGACTAAATTAAATTATATTATTAAACTGATTAATTCCCCTAGATTAAAAATATCTACATTCAATCCCAAGAAGAGTAATGATATAATACCTTTTGTGGATGTAAAAGATGGGGTACAAGCAGATCCTTTATGGTATAAAAAGGCTAAGAATCTTAATGTTATACATAAGGTAGAATCTGCTTTTAAGGGGTTTCTAAAGAGTTATAGTGTTAACTAAAGGCTCCTGATAAGATTGATCCTTTGATCTTTCTTAACAAACAAATGAAGGGTGTTGTAAATATTATCACATTAAATACACGACCGGTAAAGATCAAAATTATTCTCACGGTAGAATTCTATAAACCAGGTAAAGAAAAAATATTCACATTTAGTTATTTTCATACAAAAACAAAACAAATTTTTGAGACAACAAATATTAGTGATATATATAAACAGTTTTCGGATGATATATTAGAAAAGGTTGACAACTTCCAGGAAGCTGGTTCTGGTTGGATATTTTATAAAACGATTGAATTAAAATTTTATGTCGATCGGTATAACCCACTAGGTGGAAGCTCATATATAAAATTATGTCCGGATTTAATCATGAAAAAAGCTATCATTAACCTTCAAAATACAGACAATCAATGCTTTAAATGGGCTGTTTCACGAGCCGTCTTCCCAGAGAAGCGAGATAATGAACGGGTTACTAGGGCTCTTAGAAATAATAGTGATAAGCTCTGTTGGGATGGGCTTACGTTTCCAGTATCGGTTAATGATGTCGGTGTTTTTGAAATGAATAATCAGGGTTATGGAATTAATATTTTTGGTCATAGTAGTTCTAAGGGTACTTATTGTATTCGGGAAAGTGATATTGATAAACCTAAACAAGTAATAGATTTATTATTTATAACAAATAGTAATGGAGATTCCCATTATTGTTGGATTCGACACATATCTAGACTACTTTCAAGTCAGATTAGTAAACACAATGGGCACAGATTTTTTGGTAAGCGGCGTGTCCTATCGTATAGATCACAAGAGTCATTAGACAGACATATGGAAATCTGTAAAAGTCATGATGCTGTGAAAATTACATTACCAAAGAAAGGTACTATAATCTAAAGTTTAAAAATTTCAATCATAGTATGCGGGTACCAATAGTCATTTATAGTGATTTCGAATGCGTCACAGAAAGTATCGATACGTGTCAACCATCATCAGATAGTTCATTCACCCATAAATATCAAAAGCACAAAGCATCAGGATACTGCTACCTGATTAAATCATCTAATGATACTCTTTTCCCCAAAAAAATTGTTAGATACACTGGTAAAAATGATAACGAAGATATTGGTAAACATTTTGTTAATTCGATCGAACAAACTGTTCGAGATCTATATTTAAATTTTTTCAAATATAATAAAAAGGTAAAAATGACTTCAGATGATAGGAAGAAATATGATGAAGCAACCCAATGTCACATTTGTGAAAAGGATTTAGATGAAGATAAGGTATTAGATCATGACCATATTACAGGAAGATATCGTGGAGCGGCACACAATGAGTGCAATCTAAACTATAAGATACCCAAGCATTTTCCGGTCGTTTTTCATAATTTGAGTGGGTATGATAGTCATCTATTCATAAAAAATCTTGGAGTGACACAAGGTAAAATCAACGTCATACCAAATAATGAAGAAAAATACATTAGTTTTTCTAAAAATATAGTAGTAGATACATTCACTAACAAGATTGGGAAACAATGCAATGTGAAACGAGAGATTAGATTTATTGATTCTCTAAAATTCGTTTCAGCTAGTCTAGATTCATTAGTTGGAAATCTTAAGAAAGAACAATTTAAAAATATGAGTACATTCTATGATGGCGATAAGTTAGACCTCCTACTAAGAAAGGGGATTTTCCATACGATTATATAAATTCTATAGAGAAGCTTGATGAAAAAAACCTACCACCAATAGAAGCATTTTTTAACAAATTAAATAATACTAGTTGTAAAAATGAGGATTACACGTATGCTCAAAATATTTGGAAAACATTTAATATAAAAAATCTGAGAGAATATCATGATCTGTATTTGTTAACCGATGTTCTTTTATTAAGCGACGTTTTTGAATCATTTCGAGATGTGTGTATGGAAAATTATTCCCTAGATCCGGCATGGTATTACAGTAGTCCTTCTTTGAGTTGGGATTCGATGTTGAAGAGTACAAATGTGTCACTTGAACTTTTAAGTGATCCAGAAATGCTTCTTATGATAGAAAAGGGTATACGCGGGGGAGTGAGTCAGATCAGTAAACGTTATTCCGAAGTGAATAACAAATATATGAAAAACTATGATAATACTCAAAAATCAATCTATATAAAGTATCTAGATGCCAACGGATTGTATTCCTGGGCAATGTCACAATCGCTCCCCACCCATGATTTCAAATGGATGAACAAGTTGGAATTAAAAAATTGGGAAAAGCATAATTGCATTCTAGAAGTTAATCTAGAGTATCCAACACCCCTTCATCCCTCTCACTCAGACTATCCGCTGTGTCCCGAAAAGATGATGATTAACAAAGTTGAAAAGCTTATTCCAAATCTTTGTGACAAGAAAAATTATATTTTACATTATAAGTCATTAATTTTATACAAAACCCTAGGACTTAAAATAACTAAGATTCATAGAGGGGTTTCATTCAAGGAATCACCTTTTCTAAAAAAGTATATAGATCTTAACACGAGATTAAGAACGGAATCAACAAATCAGTTTAACAGAGACTTTTTTAAATTGATGAACAATTCTTGTTATGGGAAGACAATGGAGAACGTGAGGGGTTATCAGAATATATGATTGGTTACAACAGAAGCTCAAGCTAGTAAATTAATCAATAAACCGAACTATAAAAAGCGAACGATATTCAGTAAAAACCTAGTAGCAATCCATATGACAAAAACAGAAATTGTTTTCAATAAACCGGTATACCTTGGGATGTGTATATTAGATTTATCAAAGACGTTGATGTATGATTTTTGGTACAACTTTCTAAAAATCAAATTTAAAGATCGAATAAAATTATTATTCACGGATACCGATAGTCTTTGTGTTGAGATTGAAAGTAAAGACTATTACGCAGAAATCGAAAAAGATATTGAATCAAAATTTGACACATCCAACTATCCAGAAAACCATCCAGTCAAAAAACGAATTAATAAAAAAATTTCTGGATTGTTCAAAGATGAAGTTCCTAATTCGGAGGTGGTATGTTTTTGTGGTCTGCGAGCCAAACTATATGCTTATCAAACAGATGATGAAAAAGAAGAAAAGCGATGCAAGGGAATAAATCGCTCAGTAGTACGAAATTCGATAACATTCGATGATTACAAAAAATGCCTGGATACAGGAATTTCTCAAATGCGTGAGATGAATGTGATTCGAAGTCATAAACATGAAATATTCTCAGAAACGATAAATAAAATCGCTTTGAGTGCCGACGACAACAAACGTCTTATTCAAAGCAATGGTATAGACACCCTAGCCATTGGTTATAAGGGATGTGATCACAAAGTATCAGGTGGTAGCTGAGTATTTTCAGGGACAGCTTGTAACTCCTCTCTAACGAAATTATGTTTTGGAGCATTACCAGAGAGATAATATAATACTGGTTGAGAGGATGAAACTACAGTTCGGGATATATCATATATACCCATTGACCATATAGGGTCAGTAGCACGTCTTCTTTCACCACCTTCCTGTTCACCAGGATTATATAAATATCGAACTTTCACACCTGTTGGTAGTCTATCTTCTTTTAATCCAATAGGTCTTTTATAATTCATATGGTTTTCATCCACCTCTTTTAATTTTATAGCATCAATCGGTGCTTTACCAATAATTCTTTTCACACCACTGTTTATACTTTGTATGACAGCTGGCATTCTTTTAACCCATTCACGGGATCTTTCATTATTTTCCATTATCATTTCTTTAGCATACTGGTGGCTAAATAGTTTCTCAGCAATGGTTCGATTAGCGCGCTCAACTAGTGATTGTGCTCTATGATTTCCAGCTTCAGATCTCTGTATGGTAATATCTTCTTTATTTAATATCTTCGTTACTTCTCCCATGAATTCTTTACCAGGATCAACCATTATTGTTTCTGGCCATTCCAAACGTCTGGAGTATATCTTTTCAAACCCTCTGGATACTTCTATTGAAAACTTAGACGTCAAGGGTTCAGCATCAACGTATCTACTAGCTATATCAACTACTACAAGTTAGAGCATATTTGTATGTCTTTCTTTTAACAGTGTCATGTGGTAGAAATAATAAGTCTGCTTGATGTATTTTATTTGGTTTTGTTACATTCCAATGATACCTAGGAATATAGTTTGGAGGTGGTAAATATATCTGCCATAATGCCTGTTTCTCAAGCCAATTCTTTGTGATATCTATATCAATTTTGGTCGCATCTGCTAGCTTAGAAACAGCTGAATAACCCTTCCAATATCCTTGAGAGCTATAGTATGTCTTTGATAACTTCTTTTCCATAATAATAATATATATAAAAGATTATTATATATATCCATTATATATGACTCATACAATCTCGAACGTTCTTAATATTCATCAGCGAACCCCGGAGAAACCCTATACATTAGTCTACCTACACTGTCGAATGGGTATGTATACATTCCAAATAGCATCGCTTTGGTGTGTAATTTAACACTACAGATGGGCCAGGTAAATAATACAATTGTTAACAACCTCGGTCGATCTCTGGTTGAGAGGATGCGTATCGTGTATTCTGGTGAAATTGTTCAGGATCTCAATCGATCAGACCTATATCATACATATTCAGACCTCTTTAAACTTGTTAGGGAACGGGATGAATATCGGTGAATATGCGAAAATTGAGATGTAGTTCCGCAGATAAATTATCGACAGATGCCGCTGAAGTCACTTTAAGTAATATACATGGAACTAAGTATAGGATCCCAATATCACATAGTATCATTGACAACCATGGCATTTTAAACATGCGGGCTTTAAGCGATACATTCATATTCGAGATAACATTACCTCAGAGCAGTGCTATTGGGGTCACTAGCGACAATTCCAAAAATTATGGATATACTCTTTCTAACATAGAATTAGAGTATGAGACGATACACTCTGAAACTCTTTCTCAAGATGCTGCTATTAGCTATCAGGTTGGCAAAGGGTTTTATTTTGAAAATGTGCTCATGCATAAGTCATTCGTGATCAACAAAGCTACAGACACTGTGATAAATCAACACGTGAACGTTCCACGGCGCAGTTTGATTGGAATCCTTATGCTATTCCTAGATCCATACACAGCTGGTGCTCGAGATTCTGAGAAATTTGTAAATCCTTCTATAACAAAAATTGAAGTAAACATTGATGGGATGCCAAACCGTCTCTTTTCGAAAGGAATGACACAGACCGACATATGGGATAGTGTTATAAGACGATTCGGTAAGACTGATAATTTAACTCAAAAACAATTCTTTACAGATAAATATGCTGTGTGAATTGATCTGAGAACATTCCCCGACAACGAGTTACACGGAGCTGGATTACATTTGAATAATACTAAAGATGGCATCCGTCTTACTATTAATCGTACAGCGGTAGGGACTGGAATCACCAATTGTTATATGTATGTTGTGGGAGATGCTGTTTTCGAGATCGAAAATTCAAATCTAAAATCGATATTATATTAATAACTTATAACCTAAATTAATTATATATGGAATGCATGAAAGATAAAATACCATTTCACTGTATTATCACAGGACCAACAGGGTGCGGTAAAACTATTTATCTTGTTAATTTACTACGAGATCATTTCAGAAACATATTTAATTATATAATCCTCGTCTGTCCTACTTATAGTAGAAATAAGAGTTATAAAGGATTTGGTTATAACGATCATCGGTTCATAGTTATTCAACCTGATGCTACTAATATTGATGAGATTGATGAGATATTATCTAGTTGTAAAGATATTTTTTCAGGGTATAAAACATTGATCATCCTAGATGATTGTAGTGTAAGCAAAGATATGAAACAAAGATCAAACATGCTTATCAATTTAGGTTTTAGTGGTCGTCATGACAATATATCAGTATGGGTGCTTACTCAATGCTTAACAGCTGTAAGTAAATCTTTTCGTGATAACATTGGGGTATTAGTTAGCTTCTACAGTCCGAGTAAAATATCAAACCAACTTTTATTTGACGAGTATGGAGGAAATATTCAGCTTGAAGAACGTAGGGATTTCATGAGAATACTTAAATCTGAAAGGTATGCAAGGATTGTTTTTTGTTTGAGACATCCATATCAATCATATATTGAAATTCCGAGTGTTAGCATTTAAAAAATAAAATATATAAAAGTATTATTATAAGATGACATCAGTTCTTGATCAATTCAAGAATTTGGAAACGATTCCAGAGGAAATTATAGAAGATAAAATAGTAAAGAAAGAACGGAAAAAGAAACTGCCTGTTAATAAGGGTGATGACACAGATATAGAACAAAAACGTGAGGAATTATTGATATTGGTTTTGATTAATAAAATCGATCAATACATAGGGGTTAAGATGACTTTGCTTGATGTTAAAAAATTATCGAAATCAGATATCGAACTTTATTATAATAGATATCAGATAATTCTCAGAAACAAATTAACAAATAACCTTGTCGATACCGCTATTACAGCTAGTATTGAGGGGATTTCATATGTAATTCCTGTTAATAAAGATAAGCTACATAAAGACCTAATATCAAATGAACTTCTACGACAAGAACTGAATTCACTAGCGGGATTTTTAGTGTTACGTGGTGGACGGTTTGTGACTCTATCGACATGCCTGGCACAAATTTTCAAAAACATGAAATTAAGTAATAAGGACGACGATTGGACAGCTCCCCCAGTCATAATCCAGGATAATGAACAGAATTTTGATGACAATGAACAGATAAACCACGTTGTTGAGGAGATGTTGAAAACCTCTTGACAGTCTTAAGCATCTCTTAAGCATCTGTTGAGCATACTGTTGGAACCTGTTGAGCATCTCTTAAGCATCTCTTAAGCAGAGTCTTGAGATGTCTTAAGCAGAGTCTTGAGCAGTCTTAAGCAGAGTCTTGAACAGTCTTAAGCAGAGTCTTGAGCATTTGTTATTATTTTATTTTATAATCTAGAAGTATAGAATAAAATGTCTGAAAACGATAATAAAGTTGACCAAATCACCAGAGAACCAGATAACCCAATCAAGAAAATAAAGGATCCTAAAAAAGTGCTGGCGGGGAAAAGACTGGTCGAATACCATAAGAAGGCTAAGAAAGCTCTTGAAGTAGAAAGAACTAGGATTGATAATGATAATGATGATGTTGAAGAAGATGCTGTTGAAGGTGGATATAGTAGGTGGATGCCTGAAATATCACTAACGACAGCCCTTTCATTAGCCGGAATCATATTAACAGGTATAGACCTTTTTTTTAGATTTTATAAAAAAACCAATGTTATTACATCTATAAAAAAATCTCCTAAAATGGAAAACAATGAAGTGAACAATGTTAAACAACCAACTAAATCTCAAATTGCTGTACCTAGAATTGGTATGGAATGATTTTTTTAAAAAGTATATAAAAATTATCTTTATTAATAATATATCAGATGGAAAACAAAATAGTGAAAACAATGATGGATGGTGTAATCATAGTAGGATTATGCAGTGTTGTTGGTTATGTAGGTAAGAAGGCACTACGGGAAGGCTTTCTAAACGATCCGAGTACTTCATTGACCAATTACGGTAAATGGGTATTAGTCCTAAGTTCAAGCTTATATCTCAAGCAGTATCTCGAGACCCAAAAGATCATTCCAAAACCCCTATGATTAGTTTAATATTATCTAAAGTTATATATATAGAATGGTTAGCATTGTAGCAATTACGATTATGGGGGCCGTTCTTAATTCGACAGCCTTTGTAGGAGGGACATACCTCGCTAAATACCTTAGTTCTGATGAAAAACATAGTGACGAAGAAAAAAAACGCCATGATCTAGCTCTCGAGGCTTATCAACGCGATATGGGTAAATATGAGAAAAACAGACAAGAATATCAGGATTGGTTGGCTACAGAATATATAAACAAAAGGCGAGCTGATACCCAACTATCAAATACAGACCAAGCTTTTCTGTTATATTCCAAGACACATCGAAATGTTAACATGATAGAACCTCAAATAGGGGATTATTACCACCCCCGGTAGACGTCAACGCCAATATGAAATGGCTTATATAGGAGCTGGGATGCTCGGTACTGGATTCTTAGCATCGAAATTCCTATGAAAACTATTTCTTATGGTTTAAAAAACTATTTTTAGTATGTATTAAGAGTGGATGTCAGGAAAAATCGAACAAAATCGAAAATCCGCGGCAAACCTTGAATAATCGAATTAGCTCATACTTTCAAGTTAGATAGGGTAGGGTGTCATAAGAATCGCTGTGTAGTTGGTTTGGCCAAATACCATTTCATTTTGGAGAAAAATGCAAATTTCGAAACTCCACCGAAAACGCCGTTGAAGGCACCGAAATTTGATCGAAGTTTGGAGGTCTCGTATCACAAAATAAGCCATTCAAAACCCCTAAAAATACCCCTATCCTGTTAATCAACCCCGTATTTACTATTTGCGTGATTTTTAGATGTATTGTTCTCCTCTTTCTTTAGATAATAATTTTATTCTCTACACCTCCATTTCAAGTTGCTAAAAGTACCTCCTATAGAAATTGGCTTCCACGATGCGCGTAACCTTTAAATGGATTATGCTTCTGCTAGTTGAATGACGAAATGATAAGCTCTAAGATGCTGTAAAAAATTAACTGGGCAAATAATTTTGCGTGACGCTAGAGCTCTTCAAAGTACTTCAAAATTTACCGTCTTTGACCTTCAAAGGTCATCACTCGAGACACGTGTTGCGTTGTTTCTGTGCTTCTCAAATCATCTAAAACATCTAAATATCTTTAGAATACACCTTAATGTACCATGCAATAGAATTGCTAACCTTTTTGTCGAAAAGGTTTTATCCAGGAAATGTTTTGACCCGTAAATCCTACTCAGCGAGTATGTCAACAATGAAACACTGATCTTTGATTATCCTGTGAGGACGTACTGGGAAGCTGGGAAACGTGCAAAATGCTTTTTGAAAAGCATAGCTACTTCTTTGAAGCCTTTAAAACTGACAACTCACTGGGACTAAGCCACGTACGAACTTCCATGGCACATTATTATAGCCTGTGTACATCCGCTTTCCACCGCAGGAGTCAGCGTCGCAATGTACACAGGCAATGAACTCGTGAGTTTAAAATTTATTTATTATTCTAATTACTTAACCTGTCAATGTTGCTGTCTTCTCAGAGCTTCGGCCAAATGTCCCAAACCAAGAGACCATTACTAAATGCATGTTTATTATCAAATATTATACATATATACACAAAGTAACCAAATACGTGGAAAAAAACGCAAAAAAATATTTGACAATTTATCTATATCTATCATCATATCTATTTACATTCTGATCAGCTTGATTACGTGGTGCTAGTTTGTATTTCATTGGTTCACTTTTGTTTTTACTCCAATACACTGTGAAACATTCACTTGTTTTTGCAAAATTCAATCGAGAGAACTTTGAGTGCGCGTTCATTTTCTCTTTCGCGATTTGTAACCAAAATGTATGTGGGACAAGGGACTGTACACAATTATCCCTCTTCCGTTCCATAACCGGGATCCTAGACAATGGACCTGTGACATCAAGGGGTTTGTTTGTACCTCTAGAAAATACAAAGCAACTCACGTCAAACAAGTCCGATATTGAGAATAATTTGTCCATGCATATTGTCGTGTGAACTCATTGACGTCACATCACGTCTGTAATTTACATACAGTTTGAACACGCGAAAATTGGCGTTCAAACGTAAGAAAACAAAATGTTGCCGTAGTTCAAGTCATTCTTTTTAACCAAACCATGTAAATAAGCGAATTCTAAGATATTGTTCTAGCAAATAGAAATGCGGTCGACCGATTTTCTCCGTTTCATTCTCACTATATACTCATTTCAGTGATAGGAATAATCATGAATAACTGAAACTAAACAAGTGCACTATATCTACAGCGACTTGCAAATATATATATATGTAAACCCAAAATAGCGATATATAGTAATTTGCATAATCTTAAATATATCGCCAATACACTGATCCGGAAACAAATTTTCAAAATTCAGCCATTTTATGATGCCATTACCCACAATGCACCATTATATTTTGTCTATCGATTTTTTAAACATGTTTGCAAATCGCTTTCAAGATATGACTTGTATTGAGGTAAAGCATGTCACAACAGAAAATAAAAACTAACTTGTACAGGTGCAGGAGTTAACCAAGCTTACTAGAAGTTCTATTTTTCTTTTATACTTTACCGTAGGAATGTCAAGTTCAAAATGACTGCAGATATCGTGCAACATCGGTATTGCAAACTTGGACAACTTTGAGTTTGCGACCAAATCACAAATGCTATATGTATCATACATAATTGGATGCTGAATGGCTATCTCGCTCATGACTTCTTCTCGTAGTTGCTCGATATTCCTTTCTCCAATGTCAGGGAGTGTTTGAGCATCATCGTCGATGTCAGGTGGAGACGAGACGGATTTTTTTGCGGACAGACGCGAGAAATAGCTTGTTATCTGTTTGGGAGTGAGGTAGTCGGCTGTTTGAAAAAGAAAACTCCCATCTGAGTTTCGTGCTCTTCTCATTGATCTTGAGACCTCACTGGGATCCGCTTTCCTCCCTGTCTGTTCCCCAATAAGAAATACGTCAGTGAGGTGTCTTTTTTGATGGTCAGTTAGTCGATGTTTTCGTGTTGTCGTTGATTTCAATGCCCATCCCATTGTTAACGTAGGCTCGCCACTTAAGGACTCGGAGGGCAATCGATCTTCTACTACGTTATCGATTGATGAAGCGCCATGTTCTAGATTAGACGCATACCTCATCATTGCTTTGTCGAGAAGTGTTTCTCTTTCAAGGACGTAGTTATGCTTGCCAGCGTCCAAGTGATTCTGAAGTGAGAAATATCTTTGATAGGTCTTCATACATCCTTCCTCAGGGCAAGCGAAAAGCGCATCATCACCACCTGTACTACTACTCTCTTCAGGTGAGGATTCAATGGCTGATTCTGTCTCACTTGTTGTCTCACTTTGCTCTTTACTCTGTCGTCTGGCTTTGATGGGGCAAAACGTCGCTTTGGGGTGAGTGGCGTCCTCGATTACTTTCAGGTTTGACGCCGATGGCCTCTTGGATACGTCAAAAGCAGTCCACGGCACAAACTTCCCAGGACCAATTCCATATGCTCTCCAGACTTTCATTCCTTGTTCTAGGTATATGATATTATTTACCAGACTAATGCCTTCCCACTTTACAGGAGCTGTTTTCACATTGTCAAGGGGACCACAGAGCACTACCCTGACACCAGGCACACCACCAAATGACTCCATAGAGGTCTTCATCTGTTCTGCAGTCTCGATGTCGTGGCCAGAGTTCAGAAATACTCTCATATGATTCTTTATTGTGGCTGACTTACGGTCGCATGACCCCTTTCCACCTTGTGGATCAGAAAAGTCCACTCTTATTTGGACTTTATGCTTCTCTGCTAGTTGTTGTACTCCAACTAAGGTAGATGCGCTATGGTAGCAGCCGGCATTGTCTTGTCTGAAGCAGATAGACTTGATCTCAGGCACGGTGCTTTTAAGCTGTTTCAGAACATCGTCCATTATTGCAAGCACAGTTAGGCTATCTTGATTGCAGCTTTGGAATATATTCAACTAACGTTAGCATTTGTATCTGACTATCCGACTTAGTCATAGCCACACTGACATGCCAAGAAATGCCTCTCTTTCCGAACCAGTCGGCTTGGCTTTCACGGTACTTTCTTGGGAGGAACTTCATAGCCCAATCCAACACTACCAACACTGATCCTACATCTAAGGTGTCAAGGATGTCTAAACGGGCCTCATCTTGGTTCACTGAGCGGAGTAGGTGTGCCTTCCACGCTTCAACGCTTTTCTTAGACTGGGCAACTGTGTATTTCATTTCTTCTCTTTCTTCATCTGGAATTTCCAGGTGTTCCAAGGTTGATTCTACTTCACCAACAACAGCAGGAAACAAGCAACATCTATCACATGTTCGATCATGGACATGGTCACAACTACCGACATAGTCAGTATCGCTGTCATGACTAAGAGCATAAGTCCTGCAATGATCAGGAACCCTTGAGCTTGGTGATATGTGTACCTATTTTGTAAAAACAAAAATAACTTCTTGGTCACTCAACTATTCATCCTGAAACATAAACACCTGATGTCATGGTGTATGCTTTTTTTGAAAGTATATGACATAATCAAGTCATTAATGAATGGGGCCCTCTCATCCACAGTGCTTTGCGCGCCGAATCAATATATTTATTTAATCCATTGATTATCTAAGCCATCCGACACTCTGTGGAACTGGAAACATTCCTTTGGAGAAAACACAGTCCAAACCAGTAAGATAGCGTAGTTATTTATTTATTTGTGTGTGCATGTGTGTGTGTGTCAAATAGCGATTCGGCGCGCAAAGCACTGTGGATGAGAGAGCCCCGTTAAACACACATATTTACTTACCTTGTAATCACCCTTCAAATATCGCTTTGCAAGTTTAAGCTTTTGGGCCAACTCTTTTGACCAGGTCAGTCCATTGTTGTAGTTGTCTCCAAGCTTATCAATCACATCAGCAATATCGTCGAAGGCTTTCGCTCCCTCTGATGAAACATAGTCCAGCCCTTGCAGAGACTTGCGGACAGAAGCGGAGCAAACTTTAAGGATTCTGCAAAGACTGCTGCGGCTCATAGGAGAAAACTCGGTCTCGCTGCAGTAGCTTTGATACTGCCTTACAATTTGCTCAGGAATGGAGCTTCTGATGACATTCGGGATCTTGATTTCAGTCTTTGAAGATAGCTTCAATGTCTTTTCACCAAATGGCAAATCTTGCATTACTCTCGCACTTGTTATGAACGATAAAAAGTGGTCGAGTTTTTGAGGCGATACATACATTCTTGTATTCTTTTCTTGCGGAATGACAGCTCCTCTGCCATGGAGTAACACATGGTGTCGTGCGATGTTGTATCTGTACCTGGATATATCAGGGATCCATCTTTGAAGCACTGCAAAGCTTACTTTATCTGCAATGATAGAGAGTATCTGTCTGCGCGTACTCCAGTGACCTGCATTCTCGTAGCACTCAACTAAAGCTTCTAATAATGTAGAATCCATGTTCCCTTCTTCTTTCCTAGATGACTGTATGGCACTAAATAGCATCTCTGAATTTTGGGGCGCAATTTCCTCCAAAGTGGCAAAAACCACCTGCTTCGCCTTGCGCATATAATGTCGCTTCGTTCTTTCTGCGGCAGTATCCCATGGAGTTGTCATTGATGTTCTGATTGGACTTATGTCTCTGGAGACCAAAAACGAATTGAGTTGGTCCTTTGGGGAAGCCTTCACAGTTTCTGTGCCCTCATCTCCGGGTTGTGTCAGGATTGACATGTCAGAGGCCTGGGAGACTCCTGATGGCGTGTACATAGTCGATATTATTGTGCTTTGTGGCGTTTCTGGTGCTGGGATGATTTTGCCTTGAGTTGACTTACAAGGGTTGAAAGTAACTTCATCATCATCATTGTCATCATCATGATCATCCTGAAAATTTGAAACAACTTATTTTATGATGCGTATCAGTTTATGATGCATACCTAATTAGTTATTGATGGATGTTTTCCCATATACAGTTTGATGAGTGCGCTAAATAAAATAAATTGTCAGTCGGTCGGTCGGTCAGTCGGTCGGTCGGTCGGTTGAATGCTCGCTTGTCTTTTCATTCTTTTAAATATTTATTTATTATTACTTCGCACTTTGGTTCTACTGTATTTCTTTCTGTACAAAAGAAAAACATATTGTGCAATAATCACCACATGCGAGCAAAGGATTTGATGTAACTGGCACAACACTGACGACACATGTATTAAATGATGCAGATGTTTGTATTACACAATCTACAGGCTATACATACCAGTGTTGTCTTGTCCAACTGATGAGCTAAATCATCCACCACATCTTCACTAGTTGTCAATTCCTTTAATGCGTATCTACATGTTCTGCATATACCTGGAAGGGAACAATAGAATAGATGTGTCGGTATAGTTCGCCTAAACCGTGTTGTTATGAAAAGCGTTCTCGTAATTCTAAATTCCAGTTTGCGAAATAGTGACAACAATCTAGTACAAAATCTAAGTAAAAAAAACAATTAGTACAGTATATGCATGGTCTAGACTTCACTACCGATAGAACGGCAATATGAAATATCGGATTGATATCTAGTTCTAACCATTCTAACCTGAGCCAACTTGTACAAACATTCCAGTCTTGTGTAGCAGCATCTCCGACTCTTTCTTTCCTAATCCTCTATCTCCTTTTGGCCAATTGCCTTTGCTTTTCAGTACATGATTGGAAAGCGCAGGCGGTACTCTACATCTGGTGCTACGCCCCCTTGACCACCCTAGACCGAGTTTTGAGCGATGGAGGGGACACACAGTCATCGTGCTCAAGTTCTCTGGTTTTCCAAAGATTCCTGCACGACTTAATATCAGGTCCACCTCATCATCAGGCCCCGAAAAGGAATATTTCGTCTTGTGCTGGCTTATGTCCTTCGTACAAGAAAGCACAGGGATAACTTCTACATCACGATTTCGGTCTCTACTGTCGAAGCCACAAATTCCACCAACGATCGATTTCAATGTACAACAAACCTCCATACTAAAACATCATGTACACGCACTCGACTGGATGTAACTACTGGTAATTTGAAGAGCTTGTTTTTCTTTACTTTCATTAGTTCGGGTTACACAATTAGCAAATAAATTAGCATAATCAGCCAGTGGTATCGATTGATCGAATCATGGAAGTTCGTACGTGGCTTAGTCCCAGTGAGTTGTCAGTTTTAAACGCTTCAAAGAAGTAGCTATGCTTTTCAAAAAGCATTTTGCACGTTTCCCAGCTTCCCAGTACGTCCTCACAGGATAATCAAAGATCAGTGTTTCATTGTTGACAGATTGTTGATGCCTGATCGAAAGTCAGCTACTCGCTGAGTAGGATTTACGGGTCAAAACATTTCCTGGATAAAACCTTTTCGACAAAAAGGTTAGCAATTCTATTGAATGGTACATTAAGGTGTATTCTAAAGATATTTAGATGTTTTAGATGATTTGAGAAGCACAGAAACAACGCAACACGTGTCTCGAGTGATGACCTTTGAAGGTCAAAGACGGTAAATTTTGAAGTACTTTGAAGAGCTCTAGCGTCACGCAAAATTATTTGCCCAGTTAATTTTTTACAGCATCTTAGAGCTTATCATTTCGTCATTCAACCAGCAGAAGCATAATCCATTTAAAGGTTACGCGCATCGTGGAAGCCAATTTCTATAGGAGGTACTTTTAGCAACTTGAAATGGAGGTGTAGAGAATAAAATTATTATCTAAAGAAAGAGGAGAACAATACATCTAAAAATCACGCAAATAGTAAATACGGGGTTGATTAACAGGATAGGGGTATTTTTAGGGGTTTTGAATGGCTTATTTTGTGATACGAGACCTCCAAACTTCGATCAAATTTCGGTGCCTTCAACGGCATTTTCGGTGGAGTTTCGAAATTTGCATTTTTCTCCAAAATGAAATGGTATTTGGTCAAACCAACTACACAGCGATTCTTATGACACCCTACCCTATCTAACTTGAAAGTATGAGCTAATTCGATTATTCAAGGTTTGCCGCCATTTGTTCGATTTTTCCTGACATCCACTCTTAAGTATATACTAAGATGGAAGGTGAATTAGATTTTGATCCGTTAACAGACGAAGGCAGAGACGATATCAATAGCAAACTAGATGATGAATATGACAATCTGTTGCCGGATAAAGAAGAAAGCAGCGATTCGTTTTTTTCTCGTATGCGAGATAAATTTGGGGATGGGGTTAATTATTCAATGTCACGGTTGAATGATTTGTTTAAAACAAGGAATGAGGGTGCCAACCTGCCGCAATACATGGAATTACAGGATTTTAATGAAGAGCAAGAAAAAAAGTCTCACATGATAGCAAAAGCTAATTATCTTGTTAGACAAATTCAAGATCTATACCCAGAATTTCAATACGATGGTAATTTAAATAATATTACGAAATTTTTCAGAGTTAATGAAAATAACGAAATTGAATGTTTAAACCAAAAGAATGGGAAATGGATTCCTATTGCCGATAACGAATTAAAATTACCCCTACAATTCAAGGATGCTCTCGGATGGAGTACTGACCACATCGATCGATATGATTCGGCTAAAATTAAATTAGATAGTTGGTTCGAGGATAATAAAATATCACGACAAAATGGATATGATATTATGGAACGCTCCGATAAAATGTACATAAAAAGGATTGGTGATAGGAAATTCAAACCGCTTCATACCAATGATGGAAGATTCTATACCGAAAGTTATAGAGGGACCGTATCTCAATTGACACACCAAATGAAAAGTGATCTGGGCCCTTGTGAATTTGATAAAAGACAAGATGCCGAATCAGCCGTTGAAAAAGCTATGAGGAAGTTAGATGAGGTACGGGAAAAGAAAGTCGCTTTAGAAAAATTAAAACGTGAGAATAGTGTTAAATTACAAAATATAGCCTTAGAACGTGATCAACTACAAGAAGAAGAAGAAAATATTGATTTATCTGATAAATTTACACAATTAAAAGTCAAGGAAGAACAGGTTATTAATTCCGATGAGGATATCGAACGGAGGTTAGCAGTTTTAAAGAGCAGAGAGGATGATTTTGAATCGATTATCGATAATAACGAAGAGATTATAGATGAGATTAATGAAAAAATGCCTTTGAAGGAACGTGTTAAGCAAATTATTAAACGACACGGTCTAACGGTAACGGGTATTGCTCTCGCCACGGGTACTATCATAGGTGTAATCATAAATAGACTACAAAGCGGCTTATCTCATATTGCGTTAGCTACTGGAAACGCTCTTAAAACCCTCGGAAAGAAGTTAGGTCAGCTACTCCCTGGAATGGTTGGAGCGATCGCTTCTTTTATTTTCAAAACAGCTGGGGAGATTGTTAGTTTTATTGGTAAAAATATATGGGTTCTCGTTGTTGCTATTGTTTTGTTCATTGTTGAATCATATAAAAAAAATAAAAAGTGATATATATATATAATGGTCATCTTGTATTTCAATAAAAATGTTTCTAAAAAAAACGATATACCTAAAGGAGCCGATTAGAGGTAGTAAAATAAGACTCATACATTGTAAATTCACGAATAGATTATTAAATCTCCCTAGTATTGCAACGATATCTAATGAAAAAGATGTAGCGTTAGTTACTTTTCAAAGGGGGAATTATGATGCTGAACAGATCATTAAAAAAATAGATGATGCTAACAAAGGAATTTCAATTGTATTAATTGGTGAGAATTATAAATTAATTAGTAATAGCACCTTACATTTCAATGATATAATGTCTATTTTTTTAGGGGTTCCAAAAATATATAAAAAACCGGGTCCATCCTTAAATATCACTTTCCAACCAGTTATATCTGAAATTTACTTACATTGCAATTTAATTGATCCTAGTGATGCTTTTTATAATGGTAACAAGACACAGATTTTGGGTTGCATTTTTCTAGATAAAATAAATGAAATTAATATTTACAAACCATCTCTAAGCATGTATACTAATTTAAATTGTAGTGAATACATCAATGCGATAAATATAACTATAACCGACTGTGAAAATAGGATTGTTGATACAAAAAATTATGATATTTGTATGACTATTGAAATCATATAAAAAAATAATTTAACTTATAACTATATATGAATTATGATATGATTTATCCTGATGTATCTGGAGTACAACAAACTGGTGAAAATTTTAGGTTATACAAGGTAAATACTGTTCTATCTCAATTTGAGCAAGAACATATACATTACGAGAAGGTAAGAAAGAAATATGCGCGCACCCGATCCTTTTTTCATACCACGTCAGTGGTATCAGGTACAATGTCAGTACTTTTAACCGGCTCTGGTGTGGCCACAAGTTTAACAGGGCCTGGAATCATTATTGGTGTTCCTTTATCAGCTATTGGCGCTCTATTCGGTTTAATATCAGCTAGTAGTGCAGTTTTTGTTAAAAAGTTAACAACAAAGATAAGTAAGCATGAAAAAACGATTCAACTTATTAAGTCTAAAGAAAACACAATTAACGATCATGTTTCGAAGGCTTTAACTGACAATCAAATTGATGAGAATGAATTTGAACTTATCATGAACGAACTTAATAAATATAATCAGTTAAAAGCTTCTATAAGATCACCGAAAAACAAAAAGATTTTAAAAAACGATGTTCTAGATGTTCAGAAGTTAAGAGAGGACCTTCGAAAAGAGATTGTAGACCAACTCATAAAACCAAAGAATTAACAATATTATACGAGACAACTCCATTCGGATATATAAGAAAATTCCGTTTTGATAAAATTAAAAACTAATATATTATTATAATGAAGTTTATATATTTTGAAAAAAAGTATCCAAACTATAATAGAGATCGTTTTTCTGAGGGTTCTGATGGAGAAACCAGATTTCTTTTTAATGGAGATAATTACGATCCTTTTGATAAAAATGGGGATCTAGTTAAAGCCCTCTATCGTTTTCCTGAATGGAGAGGTGAAACTCCTAAACCTGAAAACATTCATGATTATTTAGGAAGTAACTTCCCGAAAGCATTACTACTAACAAACAAAAAATATCTGATCCCAGCTGTGGGATTAGAAGAAAAACCGTCTGACTTGCGAGCATTGTTGAAATCATTGAAAGTATATGTAACACCTGATAAGTTTTTTGATTTCATATTAAATGATATCTTCATGTTAACCCCTCCAACGATTCAAAATGTATCTGATTACAGCTCTTGGTTAGAAGAACCAAGTATGAAAATGTGGTCTCAGCAATTAAACTTTGCTGTTTGGTGTTCAACAAGTGGTTGCGGTGTGGGATATGATATACTCGAACCTGACACACAAATATCATGCATCCTACGATTTCATGTACTTTTCACAATTCGATCAATCATGAGTCAATTAGAAGTACCGACGCCGTGGAGCAACAATTTCATATGGAACGGTACAAGGTACAATCATGGTGTTTTTATAAGACTATGCAATGAATTTGGAATTGATCCTAAAAACCCAGACTTCAGGTTCAAAGGACAGTCATCAGATCAAGACAAGTTCAGTTTCCATTACACCAGTCCTAATAAAGACTCTTTAACGGCATACTATACATCAACACCAGAGCAGAAGTCAATACAATTGGTTTGTTCCTCAACTGTCAAAAGGTCTAACTATGGCAGGACTCGAAAGACTTAATAAAAGTATCGAGGCGTATGTATATTGTATGCTTGGGGCTCAGGTTAATACTAGAAGTAGTATTTTAGGTGATTCGGGTTCAGCTTTAGAAACACAGATGGAATTTTTACGATTATTCAATTCATCAATCCTCGAGAGAGATATTTCGAAAAACATCGGACGATACCAATTAGCGATTCAGGAAGCAAAGGTTAAACTCGATCTAGCTGTCTCCCCCGGGTGTTGGTTAATACCTAGTAGTATGGTTATAAATACTCAATCAATAATCGGTTACAATAATAAACTTCAACGAGTTAGTAAAGATATGGTATATGGGATTAACAATATCAACAATGAGACAAAGAATATTGGTATTAAACATAACATGGGTCATTCGATAATTAAATTACCACATCAAACTACGAATATTGATAGACAGAATAAGATAGAAAAATCTAAGGAAGATAACTTTCATAAAACTGATAACTCCCATAAACAAAAACCATCTTCAAAATCACATGAAAATAATTTAGCTGCTATAACAATTGGGGTTGCTGGCATTGCTTGGTATATGTTTCGATAAATGCGTGCTATGACGTCATGGTAAAGCTGTGCCGGCACTCCATTTTATAAAATCCTGGAATAATTAATTTGATAATACCAAGAGATGTATAAAACCAATGATTGACAAGCTCTAGAGAAGGATAATATCACTGTGAACAACCCCTATCACATGACCCCGCCTGATATATGCTATGGATACTATTATTGGAGTTCCAAATTGATTGTCTGTATTGAATTAATTGTTTAATACAAATTAGATGTATACTTGTGCTGATTAACACCCTATAGAGTCTTATATATTTGATCAGAACAGCTCCTATATGTTGATCTTACCAGTAGTCCATACTATTATACATACCACATTTACATCGACTGAAATTAAAAAATAAACGCACTTATTTTATTTTCCGTTTTGGATTTCCGTTTTTGGATTTCAAAATATTTTTATCCTAAATGGAAATACTATATTGGATGAAATTAGGGTATCATATACTTTTATTCTAAAAATATGATGAATCATTTAGTAGTAATTATATTATGCGTGTGAACTCTCCATCTATAACTACTGACTGACTGACTGTGACTGACTGACTGTGACTGACTGACTGTGACTGACTGACTGTGACTGACTGACTGACTGTGACTGACTGACTGTGACTTACTGTGACTGACTGACTGACTGTGACTGACTGATTGACTGACTGACTGTGAATGACTGACTGACTGACTGACTGACTGACTGACTGTGAATGACTGACTGTGACTGACTGACTGTGACTGACTGACTGTGACTGACTGACTGTGACTGACTGACTGTGACTGACTGACTGTGACTGACTGACTGTGACTGACTGACTGACTGATTGTGACTGACTGTGACTGACTGACTGACTGTGACTGACTGACTGACTGACTGACTGACTGACTGACTGTGACTGACTGACTGACTGTGACTGACTGACTGACTGTGACTGACTGACTGACTGACTGTGACTGACTGACTGACTGTGACTGACTGACTGACTGTGACTGACTGACTGTGACTGACTGACTGACTGTGACTGACTGACTGACTGTGACTGACTGACTGACTGTGACTGACTGACTGTGACTGACTGACTGTGACTGACTGACTGTGACTGGCTGACTGTGACTGACTGACTGACTGTGAATGACTGACTGACTGACTGACTGTGAATGACTGATTGTGACTGACTGACTGACTGACTGACTGACTGTGACTGACTGACTGACTGTGACTGACTGACTGACTGACTGACTGACTGACTGACTGTGAATGACTGACTGACTGACTGACTGACTGACTGACTGTGACTGTGACTGACTGACTGTGAATGACTGACTGACTGTGACTGACTGACTGACTGACTGACTGACTGTGACTGACTGACTGACTGACTGTGACTGACTGACTGACTGTGAATGACTGACTGACTGACTGACTGACTGTGAATGACTGACTGTGACTGACTGACTGACTGACTGACTGACTGTGACTGACTGACTGACTGTGACTGACTGACTGACTGTGACTGACTGACTGTGACTGACTGACTGTGACTGACTGACTGTGACTGACTGACTGACTGACTGTGAATGACTGACTGACTGACTGACTGACTGACTGACTGACTGACTGTGAATGACTGATTGTCACTGACTGATTGACTGACTGATTGTGACTGACTGTGACTGACTGACTGACTGACTGACTGACTGACTGACTGTGAATGACTGACTGTGAATGACTGACTGACTGACTGACTGACTGACTGACTGACTGACTGACTGACTGACTGACTGACTGACTGACTGACTGACTGACTGACTGACTGACTGACTGTGACTGACTGACTGACTGACTGTGAATGACTGACTGACTGACTGACTGACTGACTGACTGACTGTGACTGACTGACTGACTGACTGTGAATAACTGACTGACTGACTGTGACTGACTGTGACTGATTGACTGACTAACTAAGTCATTCCCTTACTATTTATTCTAAACAGGTATCAAGATACTAGATGAAGGGAACAGAGAGTTAACCATTGATCATTCACTAATGAACAAGTTAAAAGTAAGTTGAAGACATGATTTATTTATTTATACCTTCAATCAATAATCTAGTATTTTCCATTCTAGTTTAATTGGGTCCAGAAGGTTTCTAAAGACATGTTGAAACAAGGACTACTACCAGATGTCAAGGTGAGCTCTTCCTGATGACTATTGTCAGGGATTGTGTGTTGTTGTTTTCCTGTTATTTTCTGCTCCCAGTTTTGTAAATTTATAGAAAGGCAATAACGAGAAGATTGCTCATGACGTTTCATCAACTTTGCAGTCAATGGCTACCGGATGGTAGCTGAAATATTCAAGATTAAATATCATGAATAACCTTGTGATTGCCTTTCTATTCCATTTGCATGCCCACATTAATACTTTGGAAATTTGATTACATGATTTACAGACACCTACAACTGTTAGTGAGACAAAGTATTGTCAGGTCAATATGTTAGGCTCTGTTGGACTGGATTTCTCATTCACAATCAAGTTAGTACAGTATTGATTATGTAGAGAATACCTTATTCATACTTATTTTTACGCGTACTTAATTTCGCGATTTTGGTAAGACAGCATTTCGCGAGGCTTTATTTGTGCATTTTTGATAAGAGAAAATGAAAAAGGAGCATTAAATTTTGCGAAAGTGGTGTCAACAACATTTTATTTTCCTGAAAAAAACTGATTTCTATGCAAACAGGCTAAAACTCTAGATTTCACACGCCAAACGTTGCCGCCTAACGTTATAAACTTGTATGTAAAACAGACAAAAACGTAAGCATTGCGCTATATGGTTGCTTGCAAATTGTAGTATTATGTTGTTGAATAAGTCATTTAAAAAAATCGTATTTAATAATTATGATAGTATGCTAGTTGGTTTCTACTAAAATGATATAATATCACAGTGGGAATATGCATTCATTAGTTAGTTAACTATGTAGTTTTGATATATTACAGACCAATACCTGATGAACCATACTTGCTAAAGTGCAGCTGCGTTAATCCTAAGCTAAGATTTGGTGAACCATTACAAGCTGACATTGTGGCTGTTGTTACTGACAGACATGGTAACAAGATAACAAAGGTCAGAAACATCGGATCTCAACTTAGAGTACCGTATTCACCATATTCACCGTATTCATCGGCGTACAAGCCACACTTTTTTCCGAAAATCATGATCCAAAGTTGGGGGTGGTGCGGCTTATCTGCGAGAACATCGGGAATTGGTGCCAGAAATTTGCATACAATTAGCATAAAAGTATAGAAGAGTACGCACATCATTTGTGTGTTTATTACTATTAGTTACTGCCAAACTCGGGGTGCGGCTTAAATCTGCAAGTGCGGCTTATATGCTGGTGAATATGGTACCTTATCTTTTATATCAGCTATTTAATATATTTAGTATATATGGTACCTTATCTTTTATATCAGCTATTTAATATTAAAGTGTCCTGATTAGTATAGATAAGCTTGAAGAATTTGACACATTAATAAAGTTTATGTATGTATTGTATGCATGTATGTTCCAGGGTTTTCACAGGGTGTTTGTTAGGCTCTAGATTAATGTGACTGGTTACCTACTTTGCCGCCAGGAACAGCCACGTCCCTGGTGGTGGCATTAGAGCACCTAAGCCCAACCTCATCTTCGCCGATGAGTTTAAACAGGCACAAGTTTCTAATTGGTGAATATTGTTTCATCATCAGCTGCCAACAGGAGCTCTCAAACTGTTACATGTGTCTGCAACAGGTCTAACGGAAAAAGAAGTTGGCGTAGGAGTTTCTCAGGTAGGTTGAGCAATGCTGCTGCTAAGGTTGCACTTGATTATAATTCTATTTATCCTGGAATGCGCTGTTTTAATTGAAACAATTTATTATTATTATTATTATAAATGAGCCTGTGTCCTCGGTGTTTTACTGGTGCTGTTGTTATTGTGCTCACTTGTAGTGTTTATAAACAAGCCATTAGCGACACATGACGACCACTCCAGCAAGCCATTGCTAAATAAGGATATTGTATTGTATTGTATTGTGCTCACTTGCAGTGTTTATAAACAAGCCATTAGCGACACATGACGACCACTCCTGCAAGCCATTGCTAAATAAGGATATTGTATTGTATTGTATTGTGCTCACTTGCAGTGTTTATAAACAAGCCATTAGCGACACATAACGACCACTCCAGCAAGCCATTGCTAAATAAGGATATTGTATTAGTATTGTATTGTGCTCACTTGCAGTGTTTATAAACAAGCCATTAGCGACACATGACGACCACTCCTGCAAGCCATTGCTATATAAGGATATTGTATTGTATTGTATTGTGCTCACTTGCAGTGTTTATAAACAAGCCATTAGCGACACATGACGACCACTCCAGCAAGCCATTGCTATATAAGGATATTGTATTGGCTGTCAGATCTGACTGCAAATTCTCCATTTTCAATGGCTTCTTCTTGAGTAAATGCAAACGTTATGTGTTATCCTCTGGAAATAAAGTTTATTATATTATTATTTTAATTATTGTTTCTGTTGTTTCTAGAATGGTTCTATAGTCATAAAGAATATTATGTTTGAAAAAGGACCACTTGGCTCTAAAGAACTCACTATAACATGGGAGAAACTCAAATGCTACCTTAGGCTAGAGGTATGAGATCAGCATGTGTAGTAATCATTGAATTTATCATTATACACAGATGCAGCTCATACTAGTGTACTTGCTAGCTTCCATTTGTAGTGTGTGTGAGTGTACAAACTCCTGCTTTCAGCTCAAGTTAGTAGATTAGCCAAGTTAGTAGATGAATGAATTATTAATGAATATGATAAAGTTTGTATAGTGCATTTGACCTTTTGTCACAGCAATGGTGACTCATATATTTATGTTGTTTGTGTTGTGTCAGGTTATTGCAGGCCCCCCAGCTAAGTTAGCACTTGTCAACATTGATACTACTGAGGTATGTATAATTGAAGAGGTGCCCATGAAAACGGCCTAAGTGACTTTTCTGATGTTTTTTAAGATGTTATGCAATTGCTTCAAAGATATGTACAACTACTGACTTCTAATGAAGAAATAGAAAACGAGACAGCGTGCTCTATCGAGTTATAGAAGCACACAGGAATTGGAAGAAGACGAGAGAAGTGTTAGGAGAAGCCGAGTGCTTCTCGCACTTCTCGAGTCTTCTTTCAATTCCCAAAATACAATTATGATTTTAAAGCAAGTTTTCAATTTTGTTCGTTGCAAAAATGTTTGAAGATCTGCGCGCATGTGCACTGTGCTCTCATAGAGCACGCGGAATACGCATCCTTTAGCCAATCAGAGTGCGCGTTATATCATAATAGTTATTTTATAAATACCTATACCAACATGATTGATGATTTTGTATCAATTACTTTCAAATAGTGGGCACTACAGTATTTATAATTTCTGCTTGAAAGCACGCACATCAGTAAACTGTTGATTGAATTGAATAATGTAGGAGTATATGCATGTATACTGGTCTGACATGTTTCTTTTCTCTTTGTTACAGCCTATTTCTGCCTTCAACAATACTGCACTCTTGGTACCCCTGATTGTCCAGCTATGTGATGAGATGGGAAATGCTACGTGCGAAGCAGATGTCAAAGTGATCATGCTGACTGACAAGGGAATTAAGGTGAGGACACATGGTAACATTGCGCACAATATGCTTACAGTGTGTGTCCATGCACCTCTGCAATAATGAGCCGACTTATATGTGACTAAGTGAATATTTAGTCTAAGTTAAGATCAAGGCACACAGGCAAGCACTCAGTCGTGTAGTCTCAGGGTCATGCGGCACCTGTATTACTGAATGTGCGTATCTACTCAAGCATGGAAGATGTATACTGGTCAGCAGTCATGTGCCATGCTGCGGGTGCCTCAGGCTATTGCAGGGTCATGTGGCGCTGTAGATCGTTGTGGATCTAAGCAAGCATGTTGCTCTTTTTGTTGGCCTTGTGATACTACCTCTGTAACATTGCGAAATAAAATGTTGCAGAGCAGAGTTTGTCACATGCTGAAATCATGTGAATTCTGGCTATTACAGAGAGGTGGCCGTTGTGATGAGTAGGCCATTAATTGGACTGTACATGTAATTATTGGTTGGTAGTCTAATGATATGTTTCTAATAACAGCTGACACCAAGTCCTGCTCAGCAAAAGACTAACACAAGAGGACAAGCTTCATTTGGACAACCAGTAGTTTCTGCAACAAGGTTTGAATGAGTGTTTCTATTCTATTCTATTCTTTTCTTTTCTATTCTATTCTATTCTATTCTATTCTATTCTATTCTATTCTATTCTATTCTATTCTATTCTATTCTATTCTATTCTATTCTATTCTATTCTATTCTATTCTATTCTATTCTATTTCTATTCTATTCCTATTCTGTTCTGTTCTATTCTATTTCTATTCTATTCTATTTCTATTCTATTGTGCTATCAATAGGTTGTACACATAAGGAAGTAATGTTGTGTTGTCAAGAAGATGTTTTGTAGGAAGAGATCAAAAGAACGTAGGCAGC
Organism: Actinostola sp. cb2023; assembly: GCA_033675265.1. Classification (NCBI taxonomy): domain Eukaryota; kingdom Metazoa; phylum Cnidaria; class Anthozoa; order Actiniaria; family Actinostolidae; genus Actinostola; species Actinostola sp. cb2023. The sequence continues at coordinate 290,265 of JAUJYZ010001543.1, read as the reverse complement.
TCTAGGCTCAGGTTTCAAGCCGCCACCCCATTTTCCAACATGTTGAGTTTGCCTGATAAATTGCAGGCGGTAAAGCTATCCAGTGATGTTGCCAGTGCTTCTTGACACCCCTGGTCATGCCTTATGCTTCACGTGTCATTTCTTATTATTATTGTACATTTGCTTCCATAGAGGTGTTTATGGCATACGCATCAAGGCTTTATGTCCACCCAGATCTACACTGGAAGCTCCTGTAATAAGCATTAGGTGAGGTTACTTTTTGAAATCTCTGGATGATGGTGATGATAGTCTTGTATAGAAATAATACAATAAATAAAAATGATGTTTGTGTTTCAAGGGTTCAGCCAGACCCATCCAAGCCTGTGCTTCTTAATGTCACATTTAACACCAAAGCTGCTTGTCAAGTAGGAGAATTACTACCAGGTAATACACCTTAATAACTATTTATATCATTACAGTGATGATTACATGATGCTGCTGCCGATGATAATGATGGAGGCTGATGATAATAATGATGGATGATGATGATGATAATAATGATGATGCTGATGATTATAATGATGATAATGATGATGCTGGTAATGATGATAATGATGCTGCTGATAATGATGATAATATTGATGAATGCTGCTGCTGATAATGATGCTGCTGATAATAATGATGATAATACTGTTTGATGATGCTGCTGCTGATGCTGATGATAATAATGATGATGATAATACTGATTGATGATGCTGCTGATAATGATGCTGATGATAATAATGATGATAATACTGATTGATGATGCTGCTGATAATGATGATGATAATACTGATTGATGATACTGCTGATAATGATGCTGATGATAATAATGATGATGTTAATACTGATTGATGATACTGCTGATAATGATGCTGATGATAATAATGATGATGATAATACTGTTTGATGATGCTGCTGATAATGATGCTGATGATAATAATGATGATAATACTGATTGATGATGCTGCTGATAATGATGCTGATGATAATAATGATGATAATACTGATTGATGCTGATGATAATACTGATAGTAATAAGAATTGCAGGCGGTAAAGCTATCTAGTGATGTTGCTTGTTGATAGTGATAACTGATAATGATGCTGATGATAATGATCTTTCAACATGATGATCACAATAATATAATAATGATTTGTAGACCTAAAGGCCAGTGCAAACAATCTCAACGTCGCCAACAATGTTGCATGAGGTGTTGAAAGGATTCAACAATAATTCAACGTTGTTGAGCTACATTATGCTTCAACGATCACAGTCCCAACATGCCAGGAGCCAGGGACCTTAATGCTCATTATTATTTTATGTTGTCATAACAGTGGTTGCAGCACATGTCATTGCTGAAGACGAGACAATTCTCAAGTCAGCTAGTGCTAAAGACCTGGTGCTTAAGATATGGCATACTAGAGATGGACCACCCTCCGAGAAACCACCACCCAGGGTATGCACCTAACACATAATCAATCCCAACGCAATGGCCATGTTGGTGGTACAAACAAGAACAGCTAATGAGGAATGCTTTGTTATCGGGCACCAACATGGCCGCCATGACGCCACGTGCAACCATGTTGGTGGTACAAACAAGAACAGCTAATGAGGAATGTTTTCATACTGGGAACCAACATGGCCGCCATGACGTCATGTGCAACCATATTGGTGGTACAAACAAGAACAGCTAATGAGGAATGCTTTCATACCGGGAACCAACATGGCCGCCATGACGTCATGTGCAACCATATTGGTGGTACAAACAAGAACAGCTAATGAGGAATGCTTTCATACCGGGAACCAACATGGCCGCCATGACGTCATGTGCAACCATATTGGTGGTACAAACAAGAACAGCTAATGAGGAATGCTTTGTTATCGGGAACCAACATGGCCGCCATGACGTCACGTGCAACCATGTTGGTGGTACAAACAAGAAAAGCTAATGAGTAATGCTTTGTTACCGGGAACCAACATGGCCACCATGACGTCATGTATAACCATGTTGGTGGTACAAACAAGAACAGCTAATGAGGAATGCTTTGTTATCGGGAACCAACATGGCCACCATGACGTCATGTATAACCATGTTGGTGGTACAAACAAGAACAGCTAATGAGGAATGCTTTGTTACCGGGAACCAACATGGCCACCATGACGTCATGTATAACCATGTTGGTGGTACAAACAAGAACAGCTAATGAGGAATGCTTTGTTATCGGGAACCAACATGGCCACCATGACGTCATGTATAACCATGTTGGTGGTACAAACAAGAAAAGCTAATGAGGAATGCTTTCATACCGGGAACCAACATGGCCGCCATGACGTCACGTGTGACCATGTTGGTGGTACAAACAAGAACAGCTAATGAGGAATGCTTTCATACCGGGAACCAACATGGCCGCCATGACGTCACGTGCAACCATGTTGGTGGTACAAACAAGAACAGCTAATGAGGAATGCTTTGTTATCGGGAACCAACATGGCCGCCATGACGTCACGTGCAACCATGTTGGTGGTACAAACAAGAACAGCTAATGAGGAATGCTTTCATACCGGGAACCAACATGGCCACCATGACGTCACGTGCGACCATGTTGGTGGTACAAACAAGAACAGCTAATGAGGAATGCACCAACATGGCCGCCATGACGTCACGTGCAACCATGTTGATGGTACAAACAAGAACAGCTAATGAGGAATGCACCAACATGGCCGCCATGACGTCACGTGCAACCATGTTGGTGGTACAAACAAGAACAGCTAATGAGGAATGCTTTCATACCGGGAACCAACATGGCCGCCATGACGTCACATGCAATCATGTTGGTGGTACAAACAAGAACAGCTAATGAGGAATGCTTTCATACCGGGAACCAACATGGCCGCCATGACGTCACGTGCAACCATGTTGGTGGTACAAACAAGAACAGCTAATGAGGAATGCACCAACATGGCCACCATGATGCCACGTGCAGCCATGTTGGTGGTACAAACAAGAACAGCTAATGAGGAATGCTTTGTTACCGGGAACCAACATGGCCGCCATGACATCATTGCACACTTGCAACACTATGAAAGGAACCAGGGAGAAACTGGAGGATTCTGTTTTTTGTTCCCACTGTGGCAGATTCAAATAATAAAGTTGTTCTTTGTGTTTATTTCCAGGCTACTACACTATACCCATCAAGAAAGGCAGCAGGGGACAAGGAGGGAATGTTCAGTTTTAGGTATTGGTGATAAGAATAGTGATACTTATGATGATGATGGTGGTGGTGGTGGTCATAATGATAATAATAATGATGGTGGTGGTGGTGATTGTGGTGGTAGTGGTGATGATGATGATGATAGCAATGGTGGTCATGATGATAATAATAATGATGATGATGATGGTGGTAGTGGTGGTGATTGTGGTGGTAGTGGTGATGATGATGATGAATGCAATGGTGGTCATGATGATAATAATAGTGGTGGTGATGGTGGTGGTGGTGATGGTGGTGGTAGTGGTTATGATGATGATGATGATGATGTTCAGAACGTTGATGATGATGATTGGTGGTGGTAGTGGTAGTGGTTATGATGATCAGGATGATGGTGGTGGTGATGATGATGGTTGTGGTGATGGTTATCATGGTGATAGTGGTAGTAGTTGTGGTAGTGGTTATGATGATGATGGTTGTGGTGATGGTTATCATGGTGATAGTGGTGATAGTGGTAGTAGTTGTGGTAGTGGTTATGGTGATGATGATGATGGTTGTGGTGATGGTTATCATGGTGATAGTGGTAGTAGTGGTAGTGGTTATGGTGATGATGATGGTTGTAGTGATGGTTATCATGGTGATAGTGGTGATAGTGGTAGTAGTTGTGGTAGTGGTTATGGTGATGATGATGGTTGTAGTGATGGTTATCATGGTGATAGTGGTAGTAGTTGTGGTAGTGGTTATGATGATGATGATGATGGTTGTGGTGATGGTTATCATGGTGATAGTGGTAGTAGTTGTGGTAGTGGTTATGATGATGTTCATGATTGTGGTGGTAGTGGTAGTGGTTGTGGTGGTGTTTGATCCTACATTAAAGATACTGTTATTGTAGGGATCTCAAAGTACCTGATGTCTCTGGTCCTCATTGCATGGTTGTCCAGTATGGTCCTGGAGGATCTCTGTGCTTGACAAGTAAAATGGTAAATACTTTGACCTCTGGTCTTATGCACCTATCAATGTAAGGCTCAGGTGGGAGGGGGAGAGGGTCTTATGCACCTATCGATGTTAAGCGGAGGGGGAGGGGGTGAAACGAAGTTTCAGCTCATAGCATATGACACTGCAGAAGAAATGACAATAAAAATATAATCGATTGTTTTCTAAGATTTTGTTTGGAAAATGCATTGGATGGCACGGCTCTTGCAATCCAATGCATTTTCCAAACAAAATCTTAGAAAACGATCGATTATATTTTTTGTCATTTCTCGTGTCAGACATGAGCTGAAACTTCGTCCTTTTACTAATTTTGAGCCGCTCTTTTCATTTCTGGAGTTCATTTTGACACTGCTGTTCGATTTAAGGGGGTTGGGGTCACGTGACCTCTTAGTGCAAGTTGCCTATTATGTGACAGTAGTATACCACTATTGACACTTTATTTGTGATTACAGATAACATTTACAGCGGATGCTGGTCCCCCAGTAAGACTAGAGCCAGAATCTGTACCACCAACTCCCACCGTGTCTAACACTAGTAGACTTACTGGCAGATACCTGGTCAGGACTCTAAGGTTGAATCTCAAGGTTAGATTATGAATGAGTGGAGTGTCATTTAGTATTTGCTGGGTATTTTGTGTTTCGCTGTGTTACATGTAGCAATAAATTATTATTATTTCTAGAATCTACAGAATTTGTCTGTTTGTAGCACACCTCACTGTATTTTCGTCTTTTTCTTTTCTCATGTGTCGTCCTCATGAACCCTTCCATGCACTGGTTTATCTCAATTCCTGCCTACCTTCACTCTGATGTTTCTTTCCTTTCCTTCCTATTTATTCATTTATCCTACCATTTATTCAGTCAGTCAGTCAGTCAGTCATGCATCCATCCTTTCATTTATTCATCCATTCATTCAGTCATCCATCCTTTCATTTATTCATCCATTCATTCAGTCATCCATCCATCCATCCTTTCATTTATTCATCCATTCATTCAATCATCCATCCATCCTTTCATTTATTCATCCATTCAGTCATCCATCCATCCTTTCATTTATTCATCCATTCATTCAGTCATCCATCAATCCTTTCATTCATTTATTCATCCATTCAGTCATCCATCATCCATCCATCCTTTCATTTTTTCATCCATTCATTCAATCATCCATCCATCCATCCATCCTTTCATTTATTCATCCATTCATTCAGTCATCCATCCATCCTTTCATTCATTTATTCATCCATCCATCCTTTCATTTTTTCATCCATTCATTCAGTCATCCATCCATCCTTTCATTTATTTATTCATTCATTCTTAACAGTCGTGATACTCTGGTGTAGACTAGATATCTAAAAACTATTTCATTTTCAGGATAAATTTGATAACAATGCCGGTGAAAATCTTCAAGGCAAAGTACTGATACGAATAACTAGTCCAATTGATGGCATTGATGAAATTCCCACGCTTGCAAATGCTTCGCGTCACAACCAAATTGAAGTCCCACTCGTTAAAGGCGTGGCCATCGTTCAGAACTTGTATGTCCAAGAAAACACCAACGGCAAGGATGGACAAGAATATTTACTGAACTTTCAAGCTGTGTTAGGAGCAAGGGCAGTACCCCATCCAGTACCTCCCTTTACACTGGCTTTCCTCTTTTATAATGGTGAGTATACAATGTATATGACTGACTGACTCAGTGACTGACTTAGTGACTCAATGACTGAGTGACTGACTGACTTACTACTGACTTAGTGACTGACTGACTCAGTGACTGACTAAATTACTGACTGACTCAGTGATTGACTCAATGATGGACTCAGTGACTGACTTTCTGTGATTGACTGACTCAGTGACAGACTCAGTGACTGACTGATTCAGTTACTGACTGACTCAGTGACTCAATGACTGAGTGACTGACTCAATGACTAACTCATTGACTGACTGATTCGATGGCTAACTCACTCACTCACTCACTACATGCTTTGTTGTCAAATTAGATGTACGTAAGCAGCAACAGATGGCCCAATTAACTAAAGAACGAGATCACTTGTTTGAGACTATTCGTACCTACAGATCATTGTTTGATACCACAAGACAGCTCATCCAAGAAATGAGAGGTACAAACAAGCTCATTACGATAATCAACCAGAATTGTTCGCTCTAGATATGTGTTGGTACCCCAGGGGGGGTTGTCAGACATGTGTTGGTACTCCAGTGGGGTAGTCTAGACATGTGTTGGTACCCCAGGGGGGGGTTGTCAGACATGTGTTGGTACCCCAGTGGGGTAGTCTAGACATGTGTTGGTACCCCAGGGGGGGTTGTCAGACATGTGTTGGTACCCCAGTGGGGTAGTCTAGACATGTGTTGGTACCCCAGGGGGGGTTGTCTAGACATGTGTTGGTACTCCAGGGGGGTTTGTCTAGACATGTGTTGGTACTCCAGGGGGGTTTGACTAGACATGTGTTGGTACTCCAGGGGGGTTTGTCTACTAGACATGTGTTGGTACCCCAGAGGGGTAGTCTAGACATGTGTTGGTACCCCAGGGGGGTTTGTCTAGACATGTGTTGGTACCCCAGGGGGGTTTGTCTAGACATGTGTTGGTACCCCAGGGGGGTTTGTCTAGACATGTGTTGGTACCCCAGGGGGGTTTGTCTAGACATGTGTTGGTACCCCAGGGGGGTTGTCTAGACATGTGTTGGTACCCCAGGGGGTTTGTCTAGACATGTGTTGGTACCCCAGGGGGGTTTGTCTAGACATGTGTTGGTACCCCAGGGGGGTTTGTCTAGACATGTGTTGGTACCCCAGTGGGGTTTGTCTAGACATGTGTTGGTACCCCAGGGGGGTTTGTCTAGACATGTGTTGGTACCCCAGGGGGGTTGTCTAGACATGTGTTGGTACCCCAAGGAGGTTTGTCTAGACATGTGTTGGTACCCCAGTGGGGTAGTCTAGACATGTGTTGGTACCGCAGGGGGGTTTGTCTAGACATGTGTTGGTACCCCAGGGGGGTAGTCTAGACATGTGTTGGTACCCCAGGGGGGTAGTCTAGACATTATTCTTGCATTTTAATATTTTCTTTGTTGCCATTTTTTCAGTATCTGTTCATGAGGCTGCACAACAAGAACAAAAATTAAGAGGAGAACTAAAGAAACAGAATGTTACAGATCAACATTTACAATCAGTAAGCATTGAAGCGATAGGAAAAGAAGGGAAAGGAAGAGAAGGGAAGGGAAGAAAAGAGAAGGGACAAGAAAGAAAGAAAATTAGATGACTATAACTGCTCTACATTGTAGATAATGTTTCTGTCTTCTTGCAGACACAAAGTGTAGATTCCTGCCTGACAGTTCTAGTCAAAAAGAGACAAGACATTTCTAAAGCACCTCGACGGCAATGTAGTTTAAATGCTGGACCAAGAGGAGATCCTGACATTCTGGGCAAGGTCTGTCAACAATGATGACAAGTTAAAAGTTTGTAAAGTAATTTGTTGCATTTCGTCATGCATAAATAAAGAACCTGTGACCTCCAAGTGACAAATTACTTTATAAGTTAAAAGTTGTTAATAATAATAATAATAATAATAATAATAATAATAATAATAATAATAATAATAATAATAATAATAATAATAATGGAAACTTTATTTCATGTATTTTTTACACAAACAATTGCAAATCTCACTACATGTAGGTAATTTACAATTGACTACTTGAACTATAATAATAATATAATAATAATAATAATAATAATAATAATAATAATAATAATAATAATAATAAAAATAATAATAATAATAATAATAATAATAATAATAATAATAAAACTTTATTTACACACAGTGTCTACATCATTAAAAAAATGCTCTTCCTGAGAGCCGTGTTGTACTGTACTTAGACTGTTTGGACTATTTACTGAGAGCCGTGTTGTACTGTACTTAGACTGTTTGGACTATTTACTGAGAGCCGTGTTGTACTGTACTTAGACTGTTTGGACTATTTACTGAGAGCCGTGTTGTACTGTACTTAGACTGTTTGGACTATTTACTGAGAGCCGTGTTGTACTGTACTTAGACTGTTTGGACTATTTACTGAGAGCCGTGTTGTACTGTACTTAGACTGTTTGGACTATTTACTGAGAGCCGTGTTGTACTGTACTTAGACTGTTTGGACTATTTACTGAGAGCCGTGTTGTACTGTACTTAGACTGTTTGGACTATTTACTGAGAGCCGTGTTGTACTGTACTTAGACTGTTTGGACTATTTACTGAGAGCCGTGTTGTACTGTACTTAGACTGTTTGGACTATTTACTGAGAGCCGTGTTGTACTGTACTTAGACTGTTTGGACTATTTACTGAGAGCCGTGTTGTACTGTACTTAGACTGTTTGGACTATTTACTGAGAGCCGTGTTGTACTGTACTTAGACTGTTTTGGACTATTTACTGAGAGCCGTGTTGTACTGTACTTAGACTGTTTGGACTATTTACTGAGAGCCGTGTTGTACTGTACTTAGACTGTTTGGACTATTTACTGAGAGCCGTGTTGTACTGTACTTAGACTGTTTGGACTATTTACTGAGAGCCGTGTTGTACTGTACTTAGACTGTTTGGACTATTTACTGAGAGCCGTGTTGTACTGTACTTAGACTGTTTGGACTATTTACTGAGAGCCATGTTGTACTGTACTTAGACTGTTTGGACTATTTACTGAGAGCCGTGTTGTACTGTACTTAGACTGTTTGGACTATTTACTGAGAGCCGTGTTGTACTGTACTTAGACTGTTTGGACTATTTACTGAGAGCCGTGTTGTACTGTACTTAGACTGTTTGGACTATTTACTGAGAGCCATGTTGTACTGTACTTAGACTGTTTGGACTATTTACTGAGAGCCGTGTTGTACTGTACTTAGACTGTTTGGACTATTTACTGCCTAAATGACATGTTACTGATAAAGAACTATGATAAGTATAGAAATGGAAACTTATGAGGAATATACAGAACAAATGTTCGGAAAAAATCAGACGCCTCGAGCAGTAGCTCAGTGGGTAGAGCACCTGTCATGAAATCGGGGTGTCATGGGTTCGAATCACGCTCGAGGCATCCGATTTTTTCCTAACATTTGTTCTGTATATTCCTCATAAGTTTCCATTTCTATAAATGACATGTATATCATTTATTAAATAGTCAGTAAAACCCCACATTATGGCCACGCTGTTAGATATCTTGTTATTTTGGCTCAAACAATGGCTCCATCAACATTATCTTTACAATGTGGTCAGGTTATGTCTGCCTGTTGGTGTCCAAGGGCTGCTGTAGTGCTGCTGCTGATTATGTCTGCCTGTTGGTGTGCAAGGGCTGCTGTAGTGCTGCTGCTGATTATGTCTGCCTGTTATTATAACTAGGTGGCTCATCTTGCACAAGTAAAAGATGATGATGTAGCTCGTGTGTTGTCATGGCACATGGCTAGTGATATGGACTGTGTAGTTACGCTCACCACAAGCAAGGCCAAAGAGGTGTATAATGAATCCAATGGTCAACAACAAGTCCTCCCTCTTGATTCCATATATAAACAGCGACTACCAGAATGGAACAGGTCAGAAATCATTCAAACTAACTTATTATTATTTTATGGCACTTGACTAATACCTAAGTCGAGCTTTTAAGTCTGGATTTTTACCTCAAAATCGGAGGGTCGGTAAGCACCACATCCTCGTCTACTTTGTTGCACTGCTACTCTAGTTTACCTCATTTTAACACATTAATATTTTGTTTTGTTCATTTCTCATTCATTCGTTTATTCTCTCATTCATTTGGTGTGTCTTCAGGCCGCTCCCTCACATTAGAAATGGAACTCGAAATTTTCAAGCAGCTGGTAACCCTATATATGCACGCGACAAGTTAATATTCCCTGGTGAGATGGACAACTGTAAAATAGGTATGTGACACAACCATTTGTTTGCTAGTGACTAAAGCAAACACTTCCAATATTAGGGGTGTCGATTGGTCCCTGCAAGAAGTCAGAGTCTCACAAAAAGTCGGTCAAATTTCGCCGGTCTCGAAGTCTCATTATTTTGCAAAAAGCCGTCTTAGAGTCACAAATTTTGAAAACAAAGGAAATCGGTGAAAAAGTGTCTCCGGCTCACAAAAATATGCCTTGTCTGGAATGTTTGGAATGCTGCTTGGTGATACCATTATTTTAGATGACTTGGATTGTAGTTTACTTTATTTGTTGTTGTCATTAGTGTTTGGAATGCTGCTTGGTGATACCATCATTTTAGATGACTTGGATTGTAGTTTACTTTATTTGTTGTTGTCATTAGTGTTTGGAATGCTGCTTGGTGTTACCATCATTTTAGATGACTTGGATTGTAGTTTACTTTATTTGTTGTTGTCATTAGTGTTTGGAATGCTGCTTGGTGTTACCATCATTTTAGATGACTTGGATTGTAGTTTACTTTATTTGTTGTTGTCATTAGTGTTTGGAATGCTGCTTGGTGATACCATCATTTTAGACGACTTGGATTGTGCTAATAAATACAGACATGAGGTAAGACTTGAGCTGTTTGGTCCATTCACAGGACACACCCAGGGATTCTGTGGAAGGGGGAAGGGGCTAGGCTGCAAAATGGATCCTATTTGTGGAGATCCACTGAAAATTGGTGTTCATGTGAGTTGAGTTTGTAGATCATTCTCTCCCTTGCTTCCAGGGTTTGTCTCTGGGCACTTCAGTTTTACTCCTTCCATCAAAAATGAATTAGCCAGATGAGATTTGCATAGTAAGAAGCGTGTCAGAGAGTCGAGTCTCCACTCTAGCAGTACATTCACTTGGCATAGTAATTTATATATTTATTCTGTATTCAATTTACTATGAAATTATTACAGTTTTTGATCTTTTTAAGAACTTTATTCCCACATAGATATTCGTACATTTATATATATATTTATTCTGACCTACAGGTTGTAAAGCAGACTCACTGTCCCACCATTTTAACACGAACAGGAGACAGAATTCGCAGCAATGGTGAGTGATGACACTAGCCAGTCTTCTGCATGCAATCTGTTTGTTTGGATGCACATGCAAAATGTTGGGTGAAAAAACATGCAGCAGGGATCACATAAAGTTTGTTATACTTACTGCCACCTCCTTGATGTGCTTGAACATGTGGCGCCAGCACAACAACATTGTGCCACCTAATCCTAAGCTCATCAACTGGTGATGAGTTTCACACTTGCTAGTCCCAGTAATAAAGATTACAAATTAAGCTAAATTGTATGTTTAACTAATCTTATTTTACAGGCAAGTTTGGTGGATTACAAAACAGAGCTCCGTTACTAGAGAGGATGCGAGGTGCAGTGTTTTCTGCACCAGTGTCTGCAAACTACAGTACACTGTCCACACAAATAGGTAACACAAGTGAATTAATCAATGCTTTGCCTTTGTTTCAGTACTAAGTGATAATGTTGTTATTCTTACAGAACAATTGCAGGCCTATAAACAAGTACAGCTCAAGCACCAACAGGCCAAGTCTGATCTTGAGGTAGGTTTGATGTGTTAACTAAAGGTGCGGCGGACACACGGTGCAACATTTCGTGCAACATTCCCTGCAACGTGTATTGTTGCAGCGTGTGTCCACCTCTGCAACATGTTGCGCACAATGTTGCAGAAGTAGAATAGAGTCCTACTACCGCAACATTGCGAGCAACAAATTACATCATATTAGCGCGCGCTAGTCAATTGCGAGCAATCAGTTTCATGGGTGGACACACGCTGCAACAAAATTGCCAGCAATATTGCACGCAATGTTGCACCGTGTGTCCGCACCTTAAAGTTTTCAAGAACTGAGGTGGATAACTAGTGCCTTACAAATAGTACCGAGTTCAGTAGAACCAAAGATCTTTAGGGCTTTGGATACTCCTTGTCTAGATCACCATGATTTCAATGTAAAACTGGGGGATTTTCTAAAAAATTTAGGTTCAACTACAGCAAGGCCAAACAGCAGAAATGAAAATAAAACACCGAGAATGCCACGATGCCGAGACCCAACTACGCATGATTGAAGAACGTCTTGGCATGACACCAACACAGTACGACATGCCTGCCAGCCCAGCAACAATGTTGCACACAGAGCTAAGTACTCCCCTGAGTAGAAGTACCATTGCTCTTAGACGAATACAAGGTACACCAAGTACTCCTGTTGTAAATGGCTCAGCAAGCCATAGCAGAACTAGGAGACCTTCTCCATTGAACTCTGAAGACCCTAAAGGCAGCAAGAGACCCAGGCGGGTGTGAACAAACTTTCACAAATATGTCTAAGGACAGACAACCTGAGAACACTACACAATCTGTATGACTTCACCAAGCGAACTCAGCATTGAAACTGTCTGGCCAAAGATTGCACACGATCAGGGGATGGATGGAGAATTTTCGTCGACCATGAAGCAACATTAGCTGATTGGCTAATGACGGCAATATAAGTGTGTTGCACTGTAACATTTTCTGATCTGATGAGATCCACCTTAATCTGCATTCGACTTGTTTATTGCTAAATCCATTCTTACATCAAAAAGTATTTGTAACGCAGCATTTTTATTGATTATAGGGACTGTAATATTGACATTTTATAATTATTGACATTCTTTGTAAGTTGTTTAATTACTGATGCTATTCGTGATCATTAAATTGGATATTTATATGAAGCATATTGCAGTGACTTGACTGTTTAGTACACATTAAAATAATGATTTTGACCGTGCTGATCATGTGATGTGAGCAGTCTGTGTAGCCTGATTTTCAGATGGCAGGGGGTCATCGGGAGAAGGAGGCTACACATGCGATTTTCACTGCGCGTGATTTCAAAAAATCGTGTCGCCTGTGCAAGCAAAAAATCGCTCGTGTATTCACGGCTTTAAGTGTTGTGCAACTCACCTCAGGTTTCATCTTGTGGCCATCTGCTGGGTTTGATGTGCCATGCCACAAACTCACACACATGCTTTTCCAGTCAGTCTTCACCCACAATACGGTACAAATTATTACTTAATCCATATAATACTTGCCACACACTACGAGCTATGTACATTTTTATTTTTGATTTCATTACAAACACTTTTTCATCAGTACAAGTATAGGATATTATATTGTGTTCAGAGTAAACATATTTCACTATAGAATGAAACATTTATTGTGATGTGGATTAGTCAACACCAGAATGATTTGTCATATCTTTGTAATAGAGTGATCTTGGCACTTAAACCCATGAAACAGAATATTATTAGCCATGTAGATATCACTAGACACTTATTCCATTGTTTTCTTTTGTTTTGACTATTAGTCACTAACTATTAGATTTTGTTTCGCGGGTTAAGTGCCATCTCTCTAAAATATGTTTGCTCTAAACAGGCCGATTTACATGGTACAACTTTTGCCTACAACCATTGCATACAACTAGCTTACAACATGACTTAGGAGTCGTAAGTGTATGGTCTGGTTGATATAGACGACAAGTCGTGTTGTAAACATGGCGTGAGCAAGTTGTATGCGATGGTTGTAGGCAAAAGTTGTACCGTGTAAATCAGCCTTGAAACATCATTATTTTTGTCTCGTGTGAACACAGCTTTAGTCTCATGCATGTACAGCTGTTGTTAGTGCTAGTCCCATTCCCTTGCTGTCAGTTTACCTGGTGAGGGGATTGGGACCAACACTGGCTGCAAGTTTCTTGGGAGACTAGTATGCTAAGTATAAATAAAAATGGTTTTATCTGGGATAATGTACGGTAAGTAGAATGAGTTGGGTTACATTTATTTATCTTTTCCTATTCCATATTTCTCTTTCATTCTTGCAAGGTCTTGTTTCTTCTTTTCTTTATCCAATTTTTGGAAGGCCTGTGCAAAAATAACAATAATTTGCTCAGCAAATATGAAAAATCCCTTTGAAGTTTCTTCAATAATGCAATAATAAAGTTAAACAGGAGTGAAAAAGTCCAGTAAAGATGAGAACAAAATTACTCATCTAAGTATTAACTTGATTGCCCTATTCTAAAGCAATACTTCCCTTGAAAAAAAAAGAGTCATTTTTCATAGGTATGAGTGGGAAACCTATGGCACGGAGTTACGGTATGGAATCAAAGACATTCTATTCAACCAACCACAGTGTGCAAAATCATTGCTCAACCAATCAGAATGCTTAGGTACGGTACCATCACCTCACAGTACAAACCATACCGTACAGTATGTGGTTCTAATTGTGAACGGTTCTAATTGTGAACACTGTTCAGTTAATGTGTACCCTGGGTAGCAGAGACTATTATTTTATCTCTAAACTCTACGAGAGTGCCTACGTACACATTAACTGAACAGTGTTCACAATTAGAACCACATACTGTAACTACTTCCCACTTATATGAAAGCGATTCTACACAGTAATGTAGCACAGTCACGATACTCACTTTATTGGACTGATAGTACAAGACAACCAAGTATCTATTACAGACGTTAAACCCTGATAAGTGGTCGCAAGCATTCTTGGCATCAAAGATGTCTTCATAGACAACAAATGCTGTCCCTCTTGTGTCTGGTGCATTACCACTGAAACATAAATTATCTTATTGGTCAGGTCATATAATTTTGCATTTATACAATGTATATCTAATTATCTATTATGAAGATTCCTCTGCTGGGTATTTGTACTCTTATAAATGTGCAGAAAATATAAATGATGGGAAGAACAGAACCGTGAGATGAACATTGAAACCAGTCGCGTTGATCTGGTTTAAGGTACCAGGGGACCTTCGTGACACTGTTCTCTGAAAGCCGCGTAGTGCGCTAACCACTCGTCCAACATGTATAAAAGTATACATTTTCTTAAAGCTGAATAAATGCAGATTCTAAATATGCTGGAGATTATTTCCTATTTTGTAAATATGTTTTGTTATTGCACATTTTAGAAAATTCAACCGGCCTTGTTCAAAGAGAATTTTGCACGCGGGAATTCAATCGATTTTTAAACGGAAATTGCCATTGTAATGAGCACACGTTGTTTTAAAAAACCGTGTCTCCGATTTCCGATAAACGCTTTTGTTGAAGAGCTATTTGCTGTCAAAGTTCATTAATGTGTTTTTAAGCGATTTACACATAAATCATCAAATAACTTTTAAACGAGGCAACGTATCAAAAATCGGAGACACGTTTTTTTAGAACAAAGTTTGCTCATTACAATGGCACTTTCCGTTTAGAAATCGATTGAATTCCCGCGTGCACAATTCTCTTTGAACAAGGCCGGTCGAATTTTCTAAAATGTGCAATAACAAAAATTATTTACAAAATAGGAAATAATCTCCAGTATATTTAGAATCTGCATTTATTCAGCTTTAAGAAAATGTATACTTTTATACATGTTGGACGAGTGGTTAGCGCGCTACGCGGCTTTCAGTGAACAGTGGTCACGAAGGTCCCCTGGTACCTTAATGTCTTCTGTGAATCCTCATGACAAAAAGATTACAGACATACATCGCACAAGAAACTAGCATTACTGTTAATTTACACAGAGTTAATGATAAGTCTTTGTAATAACTGTAGCCTTACACTCTTATCTGTCGTATGGCTCCATATTTCCCAAATATGTCGTACAATTCCTCAGCTGTTATTTTATAAGGAAGATTTCTGTGGAGCAAAAGCACAATCAGTGAACATTACAACATACTATTAGTACTACAACTAGTTTTATAATAAGGCTTTGACAATACAGTCAACTCTCTCTGGCAGATTGACACCTTTCTTAGATACCGCTAAGCTAGACACCAGGGGCAGGTTGTTCAAAAGGCGATTAGTGCTAATCCTGGATTAGCGTCAATGTTTTTTTTAAGATTTAATCCTGGATTAGCGCTAATCACTTTTCGAACAACCGGGCCCAGGTATTGTCTGGTCCCTGCTATCACTAGTTTATCATAACTTTCTTTGAACGCCTTGCTAAGCTGGACAGTAAGGTCACTTCCCACGAGGGGACGCACCGTGAGAAGTGATTTGCTGCAGAGATTTGTCCCCGTAATTAGAATTTTTTTTGAAGAAGTCATGTGAACAGAATTATTTTTCCATGGGAGATGAGATTTGCTTGATATTACAGGTCATGATGTGGGAGAAAACACGTGTTCCCTATGTTATTATGACCCATTGAGTGTATCGAGCGACCTTATGAGTTGGTCCCCAGGGTATCAGACTTTGAGTGAATTAACTGATTATCTAGAAATCGAGTCTTCTCAACTATAATTTTAAAGCTAGCTTATAGCTTAGTTAAAACCAACTGATATGCTTACTGGATTATGCCATGCTCTTTCTTGCATAACACTTCATAGACGTTACTTACCTTACGTATAATATTCTGTTAACTTCAGGCGGTAGGCGAACCTATCGAGAACAAGAACACAAAATCGAACAAACTACAAACACATGTCACATGGACTGATGAGTGATGGAGTCTGATTGTTGAACAGCAATTATTACCAAATTTATAGACACTTTACAACGAATTTTAAAGAACATATAAAGGTATAAGGGCTTGGCTAACGAAATTGAACGATTTCAAGTATAAATACCAATCAATCAGGGCAGAAATTGTACTTTTCTTACTCACATTCGCCTTTCTTTGACTTTGCATCGCCATCTTGAAATCGTCTGATAAGGAATGCAATGACTTGTGGGTAAAAGCACAGGCTTCCCGCGCATTAATCCAAACCACTAGAAAAACCTAAATGTTTTTAATGCTCATAAAGTGTATAAAAAATACAATTTTCAACAACCTAAATTTTCACTTGAAAAGTGATAAAATTTACGCAAGATTTCCTTCATTTTGTCGGATTTTCACTTCCGGTGTATATTTTCACTTCCTGTAGCAAAGGCTGCTGGGATAGGAGGAAGGGGCAAATGATCATTTCGTCAACAACATGGCGGCCGTAGTAAGTGAAATGACTGACTTAAACAAGCCAGTATTTACCAGAACAGACGTTAAAGACAATAAAAACGACGTCGAAGAGTCCGAAATCCCATTGGGTCCCGATCTGGCTGCTGAGGAAGCAAGGAAAGACGAAATTAGAGCTAAGATTCACACGGTAAGTGAGTTTATTGCATCGTTTATTGGGTGAAATTTTTGCGACGACTCGCGAAGACACCGACGAAGAGACGTCTAAAAATAGAGTGACACGTGTGAACTACTAACTTGTGGGAAAAAGATATCCTATTTTCATAATTCTTGATATTACAACATGATCGTTTGGGTAGAGTTTTAAAAATCGTCCGTTATCTTACTCCTGCACTTTTATTTTTCAAAATGTAATTTTAATTTATTATGGCTTATTGCTAGTACCTTACTGTTTAGTGTTGTCGTTGCAATTGTATAACTATTAACTGTATTAACTATTCAATAGTTTAAATTGGAATTCAGTGTTTCTGAATATCGTGTCGTAAAAAACTAGTAAGCTTAAATCATAACGTCAATTGCTATTTTTATTACTCACTAAGTCATGTGATGGACATTTTTCTAACATTACTGGCCAATGGAAGTTAGAAATATTAAATGGTTTGAAATGTTGAAGAGTATCTTTATAATTGTCATTGTAAATGTAAAGCTTTCATTCAATTATTCATGGTTCGCACTTGTCAAGTTATATAAGACTTTTAAGTGTCAGTCACAAAATATAGTCATAATTACGTATCAGAAATGGAATGACATTTTATGAATATTGATATATTGAACACTTATTTAACGTTTCTACAGAGGTCTTATTGCTAAAATAATACTATCCTAACCAGAGGCAAAGTATTTCTTGCTTCATAGTCCTACATATCTCTCTGTAATTTGTAGGCCCATCTACCCATATACGTTTTCATTTGAGAGCGATTGTTCTTCTACACAAATGTTCGTGAATCATTTTTACATAAAAACAAACTCTGTTTTGAATCATTTATTAGCCAAAACAGAGGGGGGGGAATGTTTTCAAGATAAAAACATATATCATATACAATATATACAGTACGTGCAATAAAAAAACCTGACAAGTGAGGTACTCCCTCACGAAACAGTGCTGCAGGGTCCAGTAAAAGTAGTCATGGTTTAATCATCCGTCCCCACATGTATATTCGCTCTGCACACAGTATTGAGCACCTTGTCTGGGAATATCGATCCATTCATTCACATATATATATATACATACCGTAAATGCTCGATTAAGCGCCCTGCTTCCAATAACCACCCCCCTCAAATAAGCGCCTCCCCCTAGAGGTCTAAAAAATTTATAAGCGCCCCCCTTCCAATAAGCGGCCCCTCCCCCTAAAAGAAATTCAGAAACAACTCTCTAAAATAAAACTTTACCGATAAACAGAAACACGGTATACCGTATGTCAATACCGTATATTTACAATATACCAGTATACAGTTTACCAAGTACCGCACGGTACATGTTTGCTATTTTTATTCACTGTATATGTATGTTACAGTACCGTATATAAGAAAACATTGAGTTCATCATCTGAGAAAAGCCCTGCTTCCAATAAGTGCCCCCCTCGAATAAGCACCTCCCCCTAGAGGTCTAAAAATTTAATAAGCGCCCGGGGCGCTAAATTGAGCATTTATGGTATATGGATGGGGTCTTAGGACTGTCAGTTGGTGGTTTACTATAAATATAAATATTGTTTGATTTGCAGATAGAAGAAGAAGTGATAACATTGCGCCAGGCTTTGCACAGAAAAGAGAACCAGTTAGCAGCTCTGAAGAGAGATCTTGGTGTGACAGCATGGTCGCAGCTAAGGGAAGGTATTGGAAATACTTACCAAGGAGTACAACAATCACACATGTAAGTTAGACATTCTAATAATAATAATTTAATAATAATTTAATAATAATAATAATTTACGATAAAGTTTAAGATTGCAAAGTTCCGACGTTTCGGCGTTGCTAATGCCATTTTCAAGGATAAGTGTTGAGTCAATTTAATAATAATAATTTAATAATAATAATTTAATAATAATAATTTAATAATAATAATTTGATAATAATAATAATAATGATAAATTGATGATATACTCTAACAAGAAAAATTGAAGGGGTCCCTGCAAGAACAGAGTAAGGGACTTGTGATCAAAACCCAAATTCTCCTTTGAAATTCAAAGAATCTCGAGGAGAATTTAGATTTTGATCAGAGATCACTTATGTTGTTCTTGCAGGGAGCCCTTCAACGATTATCATCATTATTGGGTTTGTCTAAAAGTTGACAACATTAAATATACTGCAGCTACTTTTAATATTTTTGCTTCTGATCTGAATTTTTAATCGGTAATGCTTGAATTGCTTTAACACCGATTGCTTCATTTTTTTGGGAGAGATGTCTCCTAAAGAGGTGCATCTTTCCCACAGAGCACTGAACTTCCATTTATTCACCTCATAATAAACATTATTTTCACAACATATATCATCATCATTATTCAGATACCAAAAGACCTCAGAATCACTGAAGAATGTAAATGATAAGATTGTACATTCAGAAGCGTAAGTACAATATTATTAGCCATTACCAAAACGAGCAGGGGACTGGGACCAGTCTGTAAAACTAATTCAATAAGAAACTAGCAAAAATGGGCATCGTTTTCTGAGAGAGCAGATCAAGCTTAGCTTGTCTGGAAAGTTTGGTGAACTTCGGCTTAATATTGACGATGCTAGAGGGCATCAAAGATGTCTATTTCCCCATACAAGCTCTGTAAATTGTTGACGTTGTCCAGCCAAACCATACATTCACTGTAAAATTTTGGCTGGACAACACAATTTCAAAAGTAAATAATTCCGACTGAATTCGCTCAAATCACATCACACTTTGTACAGATGCTAATTTCAACATGCTCTTTCATGTCATGAACTTAATTTCGTAAATGCATTAATTCTAACAAACTCATTCCCAGTCCCCTGCTCGTTTAGGTAATGGCTAATACTAAATGAACCTTCAATAAATAGTGTATTTCTGGGCGTAGAGTTTGATAATGAAGGTTGTGACGAGTCTAAGATAAGTGAACATGTTATTGAATATTTCAGTCACAAACAGTGACCATCGACAGCAAATCTTCTCATCACAACCTTCATTACCTTCAATAAACATCTACAGCAGCTAGCTGTAATGTGAACCATTATCTCTGTTTGTAGTTATAACAAGCTGAGTCAAGGAGCATCAGCTACCAAAGATGTTTTAGTTGATGCAGGTGGCAAAACTGTTACCGTGGTGAAAAGTGCTAGTAATGCTACAGCCAAGAAACTAGGAGAACTTAGGTAAGACTGAGCAGTTTACATGCAAGTGATATTTTACTCAATGTACATTGGAAAATAGTTGGGTCTCAAGTTCAAATTGTAAGACGTCGTAAACCTTACACAAGCGACATAACATAATTTGTATTTATTTTATTTATAGGTTGTATTATTTGTATTTGTATTTGTACTGATGTGATGTGTATAACACTTTATCAGTCAATAAAGTAGACGTAGATAACAATATTCAAGATTTATCCACCTTGTTGCCACAGCCTTTTCTTGCAAACATGACACAATAGTTTTCCATAATGGTACATTGCCTGTGCAAGCAAAACATCACTCAAGTAGCTAGGACTTTATTGCAAAGCACTCTTGATATATATCGTGTTTTATTCTTCACTATCAGTTAAATTTGTTTATCTTTTTAGTTGGGAGATATCCTCGATAGGGTTAACCTCTGATATCTCCTTTCATTGTATTGATTGATATTGATGTATTAATATTAAATTAATGAATAAAGTATTATTATTATCAGAGATTCAACCATGTTTCAGTCAATTGAAAGTAAAGTTCTATCAGCCTCAGCATCAATCAAGGTACAGCAATCTTTGTTACAAACATTCACTTGACAGACTCTAAAATCATTACCATTAAAAATGCATATGTATATGTTTTTATTATATATTTTGTCAAAGAATGCATGAAATATGCACAAGAACGCACAAGATATGGGACTGTATTTTGGGTAGTTACTTCAAACTGGCTTTCCAATCAATCATGCAAAATCGTGTGATGAAAATTAACCAATCAGCGTGCGAGAATTCTACATTGGCTAGCACGCACTCGTACAGAGATTTCCAAGTTTTCACTGTAATTTGTTTTTTTGTTTCACCAAAATAGCTAGTTTCTTTGACAAAATATATAATAAACAACTTATTAGTCAGCTAAGCATCTAATACGGCTGTGAATTTTTACTCGTCATGTATTTTGGCTCGCCTTCCAAATAGCTCGTAAAAATACAAAGCCGTATATGATTAACTGACTATAACCTTTATATATTGGTTGAGAAGAACTTTATATATTGAATAGTGTATTTGTCACAGCATTTTACTGTCAATGTTGTTCATTCTAGTATCATGTTGTGCACTGTACAGAGTGTTACTTGAGATATACATGTAGGCATGAACATTAATTCTCCACCCCTCCCCCCATTGTAAACGTTTGTAGATATAGTCTGTACCTTATAACCCAAGTTTGATATGATAAATTAGTTTAATAAATTCCAGTTAAATTAATTAATATTGCCTTAATCATAAAAAATAACTAAATGGTGTACAGTTTGTACATGTATGTATGTGATTCTAAAACTACTAAAATTCTAAAAGTGCTACTGGAATGTCCTAAAATGTTGTGATTGAGAGAATTTATTATCAATCTAAACCTCATAATTTTTGAAAATAAATGTAAGTGCTATGTTAGTTTTCCTTGTTAATTGTGCTGTCAGGGCAATCTCTATCGCTATACTTACAGTGTGACTTGGTTCATGTAGTTCCACAGTTAATGGTCGTTCAGTTTATTTGTACAAAGTTTTAGATTTGTTTCCCTTTCTTTTCAACACACTCAATTTCTTATTCTCTTAACTTTTTCTACCCAAATTGTTGTTGTTTTGTTGTTGGGATTGTTCAATGTAAGTCATTTCATTCTTTCTCTTTTCTAGCCACAATAAAAGGTAAATCTATTCTGCCCTCTTCCTCTTTCTTGTACAAATGAGTGTTCTTAAAGTGCTACTTGGACGAAAATCAGTCAAAATTTAAAATGAGCTGTAATTTTGCTGAAGTAATTTTGAACGACCTATTAATAACTGTTTGGCATTAAGTTAAAATGTTGCTTTCATTTCCATTCTTAAATCGTAAGAAAAACAGTACTTCTCATTGGAATATGAAAGCAACATTTTAACTTAATGCCAAACAGTTATTAATAGGTCGTTCAAAATTACTTCGGCAAAATTACAGCTCATTTTAAATTTTGACTGATTTTCGTCCAAGTAGCACTTTAATTTTTGGTGCCTGAGCGTTTTATTGTTTCACAATGAACTTGTTCCATCCTTAACGTTTAATTGTTGTTGTTCAACTAGCTCAAGGTAAAGTGTTGTTTGTTTGTTTGTTGTTAGACACTTCTACATCTAAACTAATTTCCTGAAGCATTGTTGTTGCTGTTATTTAGGTGCAAACAGATCTAGAGCTCAAACTACTTTATTGTCTAGACATTTAGTCTCTCTCAGCTTTGTCTTGTTCTCAGGCCACTTAAGGCCAGGAGTTTTCGGCCGTACACATGAAATTCGGAAATTGACCTTAATCAGAGTTACATATAAGCAAATGGAACGATTTTATGCCTTATGACATATTTCGTCGAACTTAATATTTTGGTGATATTTTTGTGATATGGGATGTGTCACGTGACATGTTATGTCATAAATCACCTTTTTCAAAATGGGCCAATGGGGACAAAAGGAACTAAGGATGTTTTTGCAGTTTTAGTGTTGCCTTAATGTGTTCTTTGAAGATCAGCCTTAACAGCTGGGCTATCATTCGTGTTTTAGGAGATAAAGGCTAAAATGTGAAGTCACGTGACCTATTTTGCATATTATCTCCTAAAACACGAATGATGGCCCAGCTGTTAAGGCTGATCTTCAAAGAACACATTAAGTTAACACTAAAACTGCAAAAACATCCTTAGTTCCTTTTGTCCCCATTGGCCCATTTTGAAAAAGGTGATTTATGACGTCAGTCACGTGTCACGTGACAAGTTCCATACCACCAAAATACCACCAAAATGTTAAGTTCGATGAAATATGTCATATGGCATAAAATTGTTTCATTTGCTTATATGTAACTCTATTAAGGCAATTTCAAGTGAATAGCAGCTATTCCTGGCCTTAAGTGGCCTGAGTTGTTGTTGTTGTTGTTGCACCAATACAGCTCAAACTACATATTTCACTGACTAGTTTTCACTTTGTCTGGTTGTTGTTGTTGCTGTTGTTGCACCAATACAGCTCAAACTACATATTTCACTGACTAGTTTTCACTTTGTCTGGTTGTTGTTGTTGCTGTTGTTGCACCAATACAGCTCAAACTACATACTTCACTAACTAGTTTTCACTTTGTCTTGTTGTTGTTGTTGTTGTTGTTGCACCAATACAGCTCAAACTACATACTTCACTGACTAGTTTTCACTTTGTCTTGTTGTTGTTGTTGTTGTTGTTGTTGCTGTTGTTGCACCAATACAGCTCAAACTACATCACTGACTAGTTTTCACTTTGTCTTGTTGTTGTTGTTGTTGTTGTTGTTGTTGTTGCTGTTGTTGCACCAATACAGCTCAAACTACATACTTCACTGACTAGTTTTCACTTTGTCTGGTTGTTGTTGTTGTTGTTGTTGTTGTTGTTGTTGTTGTTGTTGTTGTTGTTGCACCAATACAGCTCAAACTACATACTTCACTGACTAGTTTTCACTTTGTCTTGTTGTTGTTGTTGTTGTTGTTGTTGTTGTTGTTGTTGCACCAATACAGCTCAAACTACATACTTCACTGACTAGTTTTCACTTTGTCTTGTTGTTGTTGTTGTTGTTGTTGTTGTTGCACCAATACAGCTCAAACTACATACTTCACTGACTAGTTTTCACTTTGTCTTGTTGTTGTTGTTGTTGTTGTTGCACCAATACAGCTCAAACTACATACTTCACTGACTAGTTTTCACTTTGTCTGGTTGTTGTTGTTGTTGTTGTTGCTGTTGTTGCACCAATACAGCCCAAACTACATACATTTTTTTACGTTACTGACTAGTTTTCACTTTATCTGGTTGTCGTTGTTGTTATTATTGTTGTTGTTGTTGTCTGGTTGTCATTGTCATTGTTGTTGTTGTGGATGTGCATCTACTCTTCCACAAACACATCTTTCTTCCTGCCACTGAGACTAATCCAACCACACTCATCACCTCTCTAACACCCTCACATCTTCTATTATCTTCTATTCTCTTGTAGTTTAAGATGCTGGGATGGTCGTCAAAGAATGATAACCAAGAATATAAGGGTTCATACCCCAATAATGACAAGCCTTGATAATTATATATCCACATTTCTTACATAAAGTGTACATGAATTACATTTTTTTTTTTTTGAAAATCGATTACATATGAAGTGAATATTGAGATGTTTCAGTATTTTGTGATTTGAGCTTCGCATTTGCGAGTTATACTAATTCGGTGACGTCAGTTGATTGTTTTGCTGTAAACTTAGTTATATATTTTTCAAGCAGCACTCTTTTCTGAAATACAAAAAAAAGTTTAGCTTCATTTATATAAGTTGTAGAAAACTTTTTGCCAGATTAAAAATGTCAATAATTTGCACAAGGACACTTTTGTATAATAAATTTAAAATAATCAACTGACGTCACCAAATTACAATATCACGATTTCCAACCTTTATAACTCAAAAATACGAAGCTCAAATCACAAAATACTGAAACATCCCACTATTCACTTCATATGCAAGCGATTTTCAAAATAAAAAATGTAATTCATGTACACTTTAATATAAATATTACTCTTTCCAACAAAGCTATTTTGGTGCTTTGTAGTGTGTGTACATATACTGAATTGTTAGTGGAGCTAGACTTGCTGTTAAAAACGTTGTAGGGATTTTATATTCACAATGTAACTTTTACCAAAGAATTCCTCTTCTACCCTTAATGCAGTGCGAGAAGAGATAAATTATAGATTATATTATGGTCACAAAATCAAACTGTTACTTTGAGTAATGATTTCTATAAACCTTTGAATAGTTATGTAAAATATAAACTTAAGTTAAAATATCCAGTCAGTCATACAGTGTGTTTCACATAACTTTTGACAATCGGATTCCGAAGTTTGTTCGGAAGTTCCGAAGTTCAAGCCGTACTTCGGAAGTTCACAACGAACTTCGTTGGCGAACTTTGTCATCCTTACATATTTTGTTTGTAAAAGTTGACAACCACGCCTTGAGTTCTTGAGCGGGATCTTCCATGGCTAGTAGTTGAACTTGATTCCGAACGAAGTTGCGAATTTGCGCGGGAAGTAAGTTCAAAGTTCGCCAACGAAGTTCGTTGTGAACTTCCGAAGTACGGCTTGAACTTCGGAACTTCCGAACAAACTTCGGAACCCGATTGTCAAAAGTTATGTGAAACGCACTGTAAACAGATATTTAAAAGCCCTTTTGGGATGAAAGGATTTATAATACTAAAAATAAATATATTGGAGTTTTGTGTTTTTTTTTGTTCTTAATTGTGTTGTTAAATCAATCAAACGTTGCTACTCGTAGAATCCCCCACTAGCTCCCTGTGAATAGCCCTCAGGGAAGTCCCGGTGGATAGCACTATCCATCGCATAGATCCTTAGCCAGTGGATAAGTTGATGTTGTTATCCAATAAATAGAAAGATTTATCCAGCGCCGGGATAGAACAGTGGAACCCCGTTATAACGGACACCGAAGGGACCAGAGAAAGTGTCCGTTATCACGGGGTGTCCGTTATAACGGGGTTTCTTACAGATTACGTCACTCTTTATTGAATTTATTAATAGAAACCTCTATTATAGCATACGCATCAATAACACAACATTTGAAACGTCTCAAATGAAAACAAAACATAAAACCTTGATAATACAAGTGAAACTTTGTTCTTTTTCTAACAAAATGCTTATCCTCTTGCAAATATTCATTTGCATTCGTCTCTAATCAGGAATAAATCTTCACGAACAATGGTGTGACGAAAGATTGTACTCAGACTGTCCGTTATAACGGGGTTGATTTTGTATTAAATTTTGCTGTTCGGGCTGTAAAAAAGTGTCCGAACAGAAAATGTATCACCTTTCCGCCGGGACCTATAAAACTGGCCGTTATACCGGGGTGTACGTTAGGCGGGGTTCCACTGTATCTAACTGACTGATTGATGACTGACTGACTGACTGATTGATTGACTGACTGATTGATTGACTGATTGATTGATTGATTGACTGATTGATTGACTGACTGATTGATTGATTGACTGACTGATTGATTGATTGACTGACTGATTGATTGACTGATTGATTGATTGACTGATTGATGATTGATTGATTGATGATTGATTGATTGATTGATTGATTGATTGATTGACTGATTGATTGACTGATTGATTGATTGATTGATTGATTGATTGACTGATTGATTGACTGATTGATTGATTGATTGATTGATTGAAAGCCGCCCTAATCACAAAGTTCGACAAGTTGGTTGTACGATTGCGCCGCAAAATTGTCGAAATAAAAAACCTTGCAACATTTCGTTATCTAAAGTCTGGTTTGCACTAGCGATGCAAGCACAAGAAACGTAACAATTGGATCCTTGCGCTTATGCTTGCGTCAGGCTCATTTTCACTGTGAAACTAGACGCTCTTCTAGCGTGAAGTCGGGCTTCTAAATGAAATGTAACCTATTTGAACTAAATATAGATATCTTATAGTGCGATTAAAACAGTGTTTGGTTGCTCGTCGACCTCGTCGTTGCGTGACTCGAGCTCGATAGAACATGCTTTCCTTGCAATTTCAGTACTGCGATTTCACAAACTCAGCGAATCATGAATGACAATGACATAGTTTATTTGTTACCATAAATATATCCATACAAATACAAATACCGTATACATAAACTAGACATCGCAGAGTGATTAAACAATGTTTGGATGAAGTGTAAATATGGGTCAGTACCTCGAATATCGGTCGGCTGAAAACCTTACAACTGTTCTCTTCATCGCCGGCTGCGTGTATCAACTCACTTCGTTCTAAGTTCTGAAGATCTCTAAACCCTTTGCAGTACTAGTACTGGATTGATAAATCCATATCTCTATGAATTATTGTGGTTATTTTGAAAACAAGACGACATAACCTTCCTTCGACAAGGTTTGTGAAGAAGGAGGACGATGTGCGATGTCTCGTTGATAAGCCATGTGGTTTGAGCCTTCGGTGATTATCTTAGCATGCGCTGTAGAACCCAGTTGGCGGTTTGGAGCCAAAGACGAAGAAGAACGCTCTGCATTTTTAGAGTCGGGTCTTCCACAGGAAGCCCGACTAATAAGGTCTCTTGTACTTGCGCTTATGCTTGCTTATGCTTGCAGTCAGGCTCGTTTTCACAGTGAAATAAGGTTTCTTGAAATAAGGTCTTGCGCTTATGCTTTGCGTCGGGCTCGTTTTCACAGTGACATAAGGCCTCTTGTACTTGCGCTTATGCTTGCGTCAGGCTTGTTTTCACAGTGAAATAAGGTCTCTTGTACTTGCGCTTATGCTTGCGTCAGGCCCGTTTTCACAGTGACATAAGGCCTCTTGTACTTGCGCTTATGCTTGCGTCGGGCTCGTTTTCACAGTGACATAAGGCCTCTTGTACTTGCGCTTATGCTTGCGTCAGGCTCGTTTTCACAGTGAAATAAGGTCTCTTGTACTTGCGCTTATGCTTGCGTCAGGCCCGTTTTCACAGTGAAATAAGGTCTCTCGTACTTGCGCTTATGCTTGCGTCAGGCTCGTTTTCACAGTGAAATAAGGTCTCTTGTACTTGCGCTTATGCATGCGTCAGGCTCGTTTTCACAGTAAAATAAGGTCTCTTGTACTTGCGCTTATTATTATTATGCGTCAGGCTCGTTTTCACAGTGAAATCAGGTCTCTTGTACTTGTACTTATGCATGCGTCAGGCTCGTTTTCACAGTGAAATAAGGTCTCTTGTATTTGCGCTTATGCTTGCGTCAGGCCCGTTTTCACAGTAAAATAAGGTCTCTTGTACTTGCGCTTATTATTATTATGCGTCAGGCTCGTTTTCACAGTGAAATCAGGTCTCTTGTACTTGTACTTATGCATGCGTCAGGCTCGTTTTCACAGTGAAATAAGGTCTCTTGTACTTGCGCTTATGCTTGCGTCAGGCCCGTTTTCACAGTGACATAAGGTCTCTTGTACTTGCGCTTATGCTTGCGTCAGGCTCGTTTTCACAGTGAAATAAGGTCTCTTGTACTTGCGCTTATTATTATTATGCGTCAGGCTCGTTATCACAGTGACAAGGTCTCTTGTACTTGCGCTTATGCTTGCGTCAGGCTCGTTTTCACAGTGAAATAAGGTCTCTTGTACTTGCGCTTATTATTATTATGCGTCAGGCTCGTTTTCACAGTAAAATAAGGTCTCTTGTACTTGCGCTTATGCTTGCGTCAGGCTCGTTATCACAGTGACAAGGTCTCTTGTACTTGCGCTTATGCTTGCGTCGGGCTCGTTTTCACAGTGAAATAAGGTCTCTTGTACTTGAGCTTATTATTATTATGCGTCAGGTTCGTTTTCACAGTGACATAACGTCTCTTGTACCTGCGATTCTCGGTCTTGCAATATGCCATAATTTCAGCTTTTCTTTGTCTCAGGAGAAAGTGATTGGACCACCACAGAACAGTTTTGACGAAGTGTTGCAAAGTACAACTAAAGCTCAGGCGACTGAGGAAACTATCGTCAAAGAACCGACATCACAAGGCCCCCCAACGATCTAGAGCCTTACGTTAATCCCCTTTCGAGTTCGCAGATACCGTTGTAAATACAGACAGCAGAGGCATGTAGGTTATGTCCTCGAGTCAGTGTAAATTCACAAATATCAACGAGAATGCGAACAAATGGGTGTTTCTTGGTGCTACAGTCTGCATTGTATTCTTGGTTAGGTTTCTTTGTATGCAGGGTATTGTTTTGGTTCAACTTCATTCTTCTCGTTCTTTGTGTTCATTGTCTAACGTCTTCTGGTGTTCTGCAACACCAAGAAACCTCCGAACAAATGTTGTTGACATTGGACAATAGAAACATTGTTTTATAATTCGAATTCCATTTGTTACTCTCTGACTGGAGGTGTTCTATTGTCCACTGTCAACAACATTTGTTCGCGTTCTCGTTGGTATTTGTGAATACACTGACTCGAGGCTAACCCTGCAAACATGCGTCTGCTGTCAAGGAGTACAGCGGTGCTAAACAACTCGAAAATGGAGTATTTGAGACGGATGTAGAAAAACAGTTTCATTACGTGGGTGAATGTAAAATAATATGCAACGCAATTTTGATTAGCCAGTGATTCTGGTGCAAGTTCTCTGTAGTTTGATATACAGCTATTTCAAAAAAGGTTGGTGAAGGTTTTGTTGCATGTTGCATACCAAGCCCGAAATGCACTATGGGCGATGTGAATGGAATCAGCGAAAGGTCATAATAGTATGGACTCTGGGAATTTTCCGAAACTTTGTCTTCGCAATATGGAGTCAGTATATTTTCTTCTGTATGTGCATGCTGACATTATTTATATATGATCCACAATACATTTCGGGCTTGGTATGCAACATGCAACAAAACCTTCACCAACCTTTTTTGAAATAGCTGTATATCGTTTGTTTGTGTGTTTGTTCGTTGGTTGTTTGTTCGTTGGTTGTTTGTTCGTTGGTTGTTTGTTCGTTGGTTGTTTGTTCGTTGGTTGTTTGTTTCAATGGTTTTTTGTTTCAATGGTTTCAGTGTTCGTTTAAGGTGGTTGGTTTGAATATTGTTCATGTTGTAGTTGTCGTTGATAAATAAATGATTATCATGGTTTCGCCTTTAGTCATGTCTGAGTCTCCCGAAATTCTAAATGGTGAGAAATGATGACGGTTATGTATCCTTAGGTACAGTAATTAGCAGGTTTACGCCAAAGAAATGAGGAGAAATAATAATAATAACAATTTACTATTCCAATAAATAAAACACTGATCAATGGTTGAAAGGTTTAAAATCAATTTATTTGTCGTGTTGTTTTTTCCGTAACT
The DNA here is from genome assembly GCA_033675265.1 of Actinostola sp. cb2023. Lineage (NCBI taxonomy): Eukaryota > Metazoa > Cnidaria > Anthozoa > Actiniaria > Actinostolidae > Actinostola > Actinostola sp. cb2023. The sequence goes on along the minus strand of JAUJYZ010001543.1, from coordinate 259,923 downwards.
GTTTATTTGGATTGTCGTTGAACTTCCGATTAATTGTACAAGTTATATGAAATATCCCATGATGCCTTGGAACAGTTGTCATATCCCATGATGCCTTGGAACAGCTGTCATATCCCATGATGCCTTGGAACAGCTGTCATCCATGATGCCTTGGAACAGCTGTCATATCCCATGATGCCTTGGAACAGTTGTCATATCCCATGATGCCTTGGAACAGCTGTCATATCCCATGATGCCTTGGAACAGTTGTCATATCCCATGATGCCTTGGAACAGCTGTCATATCCCATGATGCCTTGGAACAGTTGTCATATCCCATGATGCCTTGGAACAGCTGTCATATCCCATGATGCCTTGGAACAGCTGTCATATCCCATGATGCCTTGGAACAGCTGTCATATCCCATGATGCCTTGGAACAGCTGTCATATCCCATGATGCCTTGGAACAGTTGTCATATCCCATGATGCCTTGGAACAGTTGTCATATCCCATGATGCCTTGGAACAGTTGTCATATCCCATGATGCCTTGGAACAGCTGTCATATCCCATGATGCCTTGGAACAGCTGTCATATCCCATGATGCCTTGGAACAGCTGTCATATCCCATGATGCCTTGGAACAGCTGTCATATCCCATGATGCCTTGGAACAGCTGTCATGATCCCATGATGCCTTGGAACAGTTTAGTCATATCCCATGATGCCTTGGAACAGCTGTCATATCCCATGATGCCTTGGAACAGTTGTCATATCCCATGATGCCTTGGAACAGCTGTCATATCCCATGATGCCTTGGAACAGTTGTCATCACCATCCCTACCTACTAATGGGATCTTGCCATCCCATGATGCCTTGGAACAGCTGTCATATCCCATGATGCCTTGGAACAGTTGTCAATAATATCCCATGATGCCCTTGTGCTGTAAGTTAAATTGGCACTTGGCATTGTCTCATTAATTCAATTCAGTTGTCTCAATTGCTCACACAATTTAGTTGCTCTCTTTAGCTACTTATTCGCTGATTTAGATTCCGGCATATCGTTCAGCCAACGTCATTCACTCGACGAGCCGGGAGCATGGCAAATTTCCCATAGTGCATAGCGTCGTTACTGCCTCAGTGGCGGGGCTCTGTCCGTTTCATCACTAAATATAACAAACTTTTTACAACCACTCCACTTTTAGATTCTGTTTGATTATATCGGGTCATGAGAATAAAACTAGAAACTGTGTGGCTTTTTGTAGGACTGCTGTTTTCTTGGAGTGGCCATTTCTTCTCAATGCAACATACCAGCCTACTTTACGATGACGGTGAGACACGAACGAATGGTAGAAATTCTCTTCTTGTCGTTCTTCAAGGACGCAATCTTTGTTGTACAGTTTCTGAGAAGACAAAACGTCAATACAATGATCACGCATCTTGAAGACGATGCATGGGCTAAGGCTACTATAATACCTTTTTTTTTTTTTTTTATTTTATCTTTTTTTTAATGAATAAATAATTACTTTACAAATACTACAAATACGCAATATTTAGTAAAACATAAGAGAACGAGAACGCAAAGAAGACAGAGACTGCCGGCGCGAAAAGCATAAAGCAGCGTACTGTGAAGCATGTACTGCCAGCTGAATTCGATTCGCGCATGCGCACGCCGTCCTCTCGAACGTCTTCGTCGTAAACTATGGATCAGTCGAGCTAAAAATTATTAAATCCGTCCTAAAGCCGTCGCGACGCCATTTCAAGTTTCATCGCGCGCTTACGCCCGTGCGCTAGCTAGCAGTGCTCTGTATATTGAACTGCTCACTAATCCATGGTTACTCACTGTGCTGTACAGGCCTCCTCGTTTGCTTATTGCTAAGTATCGACCAGAGATTACGCCTTTAATCACTATTAGGCCCATACCAACGGACTGGAACTCAAGTTTTGCTGGCAGTAAAAATACAGACAATTAATTACTGCATGACAGATGTGCTGGCGCAATGGGTATTGTGAAGATGGTGGTAGCTGAGTTGTGGAGATTTTATGTTGCGGAAGACTGGGAAGAGAGAAAGCGGAAACAGACAAGCTCTTCGTTTCCCTTCTCTCGTTCCGAGTCTCTCTCGGTCACTTTTACCACAGGGATCCCGTAATAGAAAAATAGAGTTGCATGCAGAGAAAGCAAAACATAGAAGCAATATTTGCCCCAGAGGGGTACTCACAGTAGCCATCGTTGTAACGTGTTGTCCCTCCGACCGATCCATCTTTACTTAATCTCAGGATATAACCATTTTTACAATACATCAACCCTCTCCGGCGGTACGTAAATTTCATTCCTCTTCGCGTCATTTTTAGATAAGTTAGTACCTGTCAATATATTGAAGTTGTTACTGAAGAACACTAACAAGTAACTAATAAACTGGGTAAAAATGTATTTCGAAGGCCTGGCTACCTTTCATGTCAAGGCTCGGTTACCTTTCTTGTCAAGGCTCGGTTACCTCTCATGTTAAGGTTCGGTTACCTTTCATGTTAAGGCTTGGCTACCTTTCATGTTAAGGCTTGGCTACCTTTCATGTTAAGGCTTGGCTACCTTTCATGTCAAGGCTCGGCTACCTTTCATGTCAAGGCTCGGTTACCTTTCATGTCAAGGCTCGGTTACTTTTCAATATGGCTGACTTTACAATTGTACTACCTTGAATGTTACCTTTCTTGCGCTTCCATACGGTATTCTTGTTGGCGCCTTCAGTGCTGAGTTCTGGTGTGCACACGCAGAACACGTACAAACACTTCGCCTGGAGCGTCCAAGATGTGTCGTTGTTTGATGACTCGCTTTATTTGCTTCGTTACCATTTGATGTGTTGGATAGTGTTGATGTAGTGATAAAATAAATTACTGTACATAACCAAAGAACAGTGCTGAAGATTGTCTGCAAAGGAGAAGCAAAGAGAGTTAATGTTTAGCCGCATTAGTTACATCAAATACGATCGATTGGAGCTGGCCAAAACTGCTCACATACCAAATATAGACTTTCGTTACCTAATAGCCGTATTAAGATTGTATTTTGATTAGTTTAGATTGATTGTAAATTGGAACGAAAAACCTGTACAGGATTTCCAATAAATTGCATTGTATTGTATTGTAAATAAGGAATGAACCAAATAAATATATTTTTCAAACTGAAAAAATGGGAGGCTGATGCCTTTATAGTTAAACTAAAACGCCAAGGGCAAAGCTGCATTTCAACAGCTACAGTATTTCAAGTACTACTTGAGCGAACTTGGCGCGGACATTTCAAATACATTATTGAACACTTGAATTGATGATTAGCTATAACCACAATTCCTTTGGGCGTTGTCAGTGACCTTGAAGCCCTTGTTCCTGGCCTTGAGACCTCTTTTGTCAGGAAACGCTTGTTCGTAAAATCTGATGTGAGACTTTGATATTGAACCAGAAGGCAGCTTAATTGTGAGAGGGTAGGATTGAGAAGATTTGGAACTCCGAAAATTTCGCGTGCAGAAAAACGACGATTCGGTATACGCTCAAAGAGCCCGTTTAATTGTATAAACGAAGCCAACGACTTTACATGTAATAAATGTTGTTTGATAATAACAATCACTGACCTCACAGAAGCCTGAAACATACAGTTTTGTTGGTTTACAGCGAGAATTAGTATAAAAACTTAATGTTAGCCTCGTGTAATATTCTTCAGTATAGCTGCAGGCCAGGTAGACCACACGTACCGGGAACTCGTGCCTTATATAACAATTAAAACGCCGACTCTGCATAAACTTCCACTGAGCCGCATTTCATCTAACAGCAAGAAAAGTCTATTGCAATTAAATCGTTCAGACTTCAACCTTGGTAAATGTCCTGTTACTTCCTGTCATTCTAGTGGCTCTCATGGCCCCAAAAGGGCTTACTAATGCCAGTACAACTTATACAATTGGACTAACGCACTAAAGTAAAGTAAAGTTTCAGTATAGAATGTCCAGTAAAATAGTCAGTAGATTGGCGAAGCAAATTCTTTTACAAATAATGAATAAAATGAGTGACTTCAATCAGTTAACTTTTCTGTACCCGCAGGTTGTGGAAACTCTATGTTGTATCAGATCTAATATAACTTGGCTTGCAGGAAGACCTTTTTGTTATAGAAGTGACGGCAGCAAGAATGATTAAGAGTTGTACCACCTGCCCTACTAAATACCACGAGGGTTCGCTATGAACTGTATCTATGTTCAGTTCCCGTTTAGAACTCGAATATCAAGCGCTTCGTTCTAGTTTGAACCTAACATTTTCCGCGAAACTTTGGTCAAAATGTTGCTTTATAATCAAACTGAAAAACTTGATCAACTTTTGCATTACCCGCTAAAATAACCGTTACTTAGTGTCATGGTACTACCTACTTGATACTTCATAGCGATGCACAGTCAATGGTATCAGAGGTACATAGATATTGGGGCTGGATAGTGTTTCCTTCAGAACCTTTGGACATGAGGCCAATTTACCCCAAAGAAGTCCGTTGTGGGTTTTTGTAAGTTTGCACATGGGGCGATGAAATCTGGTACCGTCAGCTAAATCATGTCTATATTGGGTTCTTTCTTCGCCCTGCTTCACACCTTTTTCTTTGTAAGTGTTGAAAGCTTCAATTAGTCCCATATTATCGCCTGTTATTAGAAATATTCTGTGTTTTGTGTCAACAAAAACCCTCTAGTGTTGTCGAATTGTAAAACGTCTATTTTCAGCTTTTGTTTCGCTTCAACAGAACGTGCCAACGGATTTAGCCTATTTTTTGTGTAAGCGTCCATTTGTTGTCTCGAGTACTCCCAGGAATGTGTGATGTATTAAAGTTTAAGAAGGCTCTTATTGAAGTCGGAGATTACACAATAACAGATTCACTCCACAGAAACTCTGGAAAAGATAGTTTGAAAGCAGTTTTGAAGCAGTCGACAACAGCTTACGAAGAGTAAGAGTTTGTCGCGGGTAACAAAATTGCTGTCGTTCGGCTTTGAAACTGAAAGTAAAGATTACACTTCCGTGATGATGTATATTGGCTGTGAATTGTGCTTAGCCGCTATAGCTATTAAGTTCATCGGTCTTTCCAAATGACCTTCGTAATTATCTGCTCAATATGGTAAAGAAAGGCCTCGCAGCTGTGGCTGCCATTTTGGAGATGACTCACTGATTTTGCATCGGGCAAATTTATGAAATTATAATAAACAATAGAATACAGTATTCGACGTGAAATCTAAAATATTCACCACGCAAAATCATATCAGTGACAACACTTTCACCATCAATGTGTAAACGATTTTAGTAATTGCTTGTGTCCACAGTGCAATTAGTCCTTAGAGAACAAACTAAGTGTTCTCTTTGATGCGCCGCTCTGTACTCTGACTAATATTGATTCACACTTTTGGACAAAAAGCAAATCTGAAATATTAAACGTTTTTTTTTTACTCAGTTTCCGATTCAGACCACGTCCACACTAAAACGCCAACCTGATTTTTCCTATTGTTTCTGGTAATGAGCTGATTGTTCTCGATTCCCTTGAGGACACAGAACAATATAAAAACGATGCGTTTTCAAACGAAAACGGGGCCTCCGCCTCAAAAACTGATCTAATCATTATATTAGAAATTCAAGGAGATGCTTACTCCAGTCCGAAACGTATCTGGAGTTTTCAACTCTAGAAAAAAAGTGATCTGAATGAATTAGTGAGGGTTTTTTTTCGTTCGAAGGTGACATTTTTTTAATTATATAAACTAGTTTCTTTTCTAGAACCTTCCTTGAATCGTATGTAGAAAAAGGGACTAATTTTCAACCACATCAGTGTCCCGAAGTTATCAAGGCTTTAACCAATCGACCAGCTGCACAGGCTAAAATAACTACTTGAGAATACGATAAAATAGAATAAAAACGTTTTTTCACGCTTCCCATAATCCACCGCCCGCACGCCTCCCACATCGACTAGGCCTCGTCCACGTGTTTACGTTTTAAACGAATTCTCCGTCCATCACGAGCGGCGTTTACGAATCCTTTTTACGTGTCCACTTTTGAAAAGCGTTTTCGAAAAACTCCGCCGGTTTTCGAGTCGTTTACATGTAGACTGAAGGCCAAAAACGGAGCAAAAATAGTTTTAAAATAAAAGCGTTTGCGTTTGGCCAGGACCTACGGATCAAAATGAAAGGTATTACAACTCAGATATATTTGAATACACCAGGCGTTTAAGTGTTAAAAAATGCCGGTTATTCGTTTGGTAACGTCGTGTGTGGTCACGAGGATTTGATTGACACATGTCATTCTTGTAGTAAGACCGAGAATGAACTAGACTGTGAACGCGTGCTTTCTTAAGCCATTGTAGAATATTTCCGGTTAAGTAATGTGTCTAGTTTTTATATCCCCCTCCTCCCTCCCCCGCTTTTTTGTAAAGATCAGAGAATCTTGTGCAACATAGATTAGCGTGTTTATTTATAGCTTTTTACTCCAATTATTCCAAATAGGTATTATAACAGTGTCATTTTCACGATCAAATACGTCGCGCGTCTTAGCGAAGCCGTGGCCATAATAATAGTAATAATAATATTAATCATCATCATCATCATCATCATCATCATTGATCATCATCATCATCATTGATCATCATCATCATCATTGATCATCATCATCATCATTGATCATCATCATCATTGATCATCATCATCATCATCATCATTTAATTCTCAGTAAACGCATTTAAAAATCTCAATGCTTTTACAATGAAGAAAGCGTGTAAAGCGCTCTTTTATAAAGCCATGAACAGAACAAAATTAACTCTAAGATACGGAGATTATTTCGATTGTTTCACGATCACGTCTTACGCGAGATTTGTTCGATTGTTGCCCAAAAGGCACGTACCACAAGAAAATTAAAATACCAAGAAATCTCTTCGCCTCGCAAAGGTTTTATTGATGTTATTGGGATCCCTCAGAAGTACATAACTAGAAGTGTCCACTTAGTTTCTAGTTCTTTTTCTTATTGTAAAGCGCATCGAGGTTCCAGGATGCGCTATATAAATACTCTATTATTATCAGTTATAATAATAGATTTGTGTACATCAGATTCGCGAGTGAGCTAATTTTAGAACTGAGTTCAAGCGCGCGCTCGATGATGTGTCGTGGCGTTGGCAACAGCGCGCGCATTTCACTGCTAAAATGTATTCAAAAACCAATCAAATCCTCTTCTGTATTGCCACTTGCAAAATTCATGAAATTTCAAACTTTTGTTGAGTTAAAAATGTTGAACTTGCAGTCAGGATTAGTTGAAATCTAATGCGCGCGCTGTACACATCATCGAGCGCGCGCTTGAACTCAGTTCTAAAAATAGCTCACTCGCTAATCTGATGTACATGTATAACAGATCTATTTATACAGATGGACGCTTCTAGATCCTGTGTAAAGCTACGCATGCGCAATGACGGTTCGTGCATGTTTTAGCTGAAGGAATTAAGCATGACAAGTTTCATTTGCTCGTCTGTAGAGGAAATCTTGTCAAGTTTTCCTTTAAATACAGACGAGCAGATTTTGAATGAATAAACCTTTATTTAAACAGGGTTTATTTAAACAGGGTTCATTACAGATGAGCAAATAAAACTTGTCAATGCAAAACGTGTCATAGAAAACTTGTTCGTGTGCAACCGGCTTTAGCCCAGGGCGCTTTCCATGCATTAACCAGGTTTGCGGCAAATCATGGCCTGGATTAAACGTAGTCCTGTAGAGCCTGATCAGTCTGTCCAAGTGAAGAGCGCTCTAAAAGCCATGTTGAATTTGGCTGGCCCTAACGTGTGTGTATGTGCATGTAGCTATTGGTTAATCGTTTTCCTAATTCATATATTAACCCTCACTAATCCCTTACATTCCCTCTTACTCCGATGAAGGGCTAATAAAAGCTCGAAACGTTGAATGAGGTGCGGTATTGCGGAAAATTATGCAAACTCAGTCAATTTATAAATAGAAAACGCCGAACGAAGTTGTGTAAATTTCCTAATTTGCATAATCTTTCTGCAATACCGCACCTTAGAGAAAACGTCAGTGTTATAGATTTCCTTTAACCTTTGAATTTATCATTATACACCGACGCAGCCCATAGTGTACTCCCTAGTTTCCACATGTATAGCTGTATTAAGTTTATAAAATGAAAGACAAAATAAGACTTCGTATTCGCCATTCAAACAATCTTTCGCCAGTTGCGCCACAAGATGGCGGCCAACACGGTTGCCATGGGTAACGTTTAGCCAGAAAGTCTCAATGTAAGAGTATCTTTACTGAAAGAGGAGGCGCACTCATGTTTCATGACACATTGTTCCATACAGATGGAAGCGGACGCAAAGTCAAAACCCTTTAATGTATTGTAAATATTACACAACAAACACATCTCACGAATGAGGAAGTTTATTGATGATTCTGGTGAATAAACACTAGAAAAAAAAGCGCGCTTCAAACCTTCAAAATTCGCTGGAAATTTAATAGTTACAAATGTTGAAAATTTTCATAATTTTTGACATTTTCAAAGGAAATTAGATGCGAATTCAACTTGCAAAATTCGGCGGAAATTCAATTTATTTCCAAGGTTAATCGAAGCCGGGTGCATGGGAGTGAAATATGCCACCACGAACAGCGTGAACTTCAAACGCGCCGACTTTTTAAACTGACGAGTACGTTTCCAAATAAAGAATATCGGATGTTTGTCGTCAATCGCAAATATTGAGAAGCCAAAAATATACTATGGAAATGCAGTAACGGATCCTCTTAAGACTCTGGCAAACGCTTTCAACATTTGCCCTTCAATTCAGCAGGCGTCCTTTGTTTGCCTTTGCCACCCCCTTTCTACATTGTTGAACAGTGTGAAAACGTGTTGAAAAGATGTAGTAGTATAGGGGTTTAAGTTGGTTTTAGAGAATTTGTGAAAATTAGAGGGAGAATGTTCCAGAAGCGTTTTCTGAAGTTACTGTATATTATAGGCTCGTTTCGTTGCTAAGCAACGAATGACTTGCCGAAACTGGCTGGATTTGATTTAGTGAGCTTTTGAAATCAGCGAAAATGAACCTCAGTGGGTTTCTCCTGGAGAATGAAACTAAGTCACCCTAAGAGGTAACTAGTTATGCTCCGACATAGTTATTGTAGTTTTGGGGTCAGATTTTAGATAATAAAAAGTACACCGTTTTTGATAAAATATTTCTTTTTTTCAGTATCGTAAATTTCTTTTACATTCACTTATAGTTGCATTTACAGTTGTCTTTTTGTATTGTTTTTGATAAAATCTTATTCACACATTAATCATGAAATATATCGCATAAAATTATAAACTGAGTCACATTTTACTCCGTGGGCGCCTTCATATGCAGCCCGTCTTCCATCGGCTGTAGTGTAAAACGCATTGAGACAATGTGAAATGCGCTATATAAGAACAGCCAATATTATGATATTATTATTATTTCTCCACTTCACTTCATGAACAACATTAACATACTAGTGAACATTCTTTCTTACCCATTTTACTAGAACCTTCCCGTAGTTGCCTATGACGCTACGACACATATTTAAACATGCAATTTCCGAACTCACAAAGTTTCGCAACTTCGTACGTCACCCAGCGACCGAATATTGTTATATCACCGTTAGCGTTATTGACCGCGCGATCAGTCGTGTGATACAGCGTGACCGTGATCGTGATACAGTGTGATAACAAAAACGGTAAATGTACATGAAATGCATTGGATACGGTACTCGGCACTAAACAAGAGGATATTCAAAGTCAAAGCAGCGAACATAAAAATTTCACAATTTTCTACCTTGAATTTTTTGTTGAAAATATCGAGGAGTATGGACTGCATAAATGATACTTATAATATTTTTGAAGGAAACAATTATTATAGAAAGTTCGTCTATTTGTTTTTAAAGATTATTTCCCGTACCACACATTTTTTTTTGCGTTACTGAAGACCATGCAGACAATTAGCCATTCCGTGTATTCTTCAGAGTTCAAAACCGATATCAAACTGGTTTTGCAAGTTTTTGAAACTCGAATGTAGAAACTTTGGATTAAACTGGTTTTACAGGTTTTTCGGTTGAGATTTTTTTTATGCACGCTATCTTTTATATGCTTGGATTAAACTGGTTTTGCAAGTTTTTGTAATTTCATATATCGCTATATTTGTTTAGTTTTTGTCTTCTTAATATATCTTGATCAGTTTGTCGGCTTTACAGCCTTTACTACAACTAGACGGAATGTCTTGCGTGTACTGTTGAATCGAGACACCCAGTCTGGTATCCTCCTCCTATAATTGTCAATCTTTGCTCTATAAATACATTTTCTTGGAATTTTAAGCAAAAAATAGATAGAAAATTAGAATAGGCATGACAAATGAACATTCGGTTAAATATGTAAGAAGTCGTCTCGCCCACTCACTCACTTAACATCGCATATCGCATAAATAGCTGTATTGGTTCGTTTCTTTCTTGTTAGCCTTCCTTCCTTCCTTCCTTTCGTTTCCCGTCACCAGATATTGTCACGAAACTTTTAAACCACTATTGAATTAAATATAGAATGAAATGATTTGTTTTTGTATTAAAAACAATCAATTGAAGAGTAAAGTATTACCGTCGTTGTTACGATGCCCGTTTATCAGTTGTTAGCGGGAACTGAGTGGCTTGTTATTGAGTTGGTTTATCTAGGATTTTGAGCATTTGAATCAGAACAGCAATAAAATAAAGCTATGCCATTGAAATGACAACGCCTCGTAGATTTGTTAAAGTATGATTTCCATCTTCGTTTCAAGAATCGTACATTCGCAAGACATTCATTGAGCGACGACATACACGTCAAATTGGATATGGGAAGCGGTAATCAACTAACTGAGCTGTGAATACCAATATTGCAGCATCCTCCCATCCTCCCATCCTCCCATCCTCTATAAACTCCTCTCTCATCACGTTAGAATTTGTAGTATCAATCTACCCTAAAAACAAACCATATATCACAAAGATTTCCTGAGCAATCCGAGTATGCACTAGTAGTATCGTCCAAATACTCCATTGCAGTAAAGTGTATTATCTAATTTCTACTCTCTCTCCTGGTGAGCTGATAACTAAACATTTTGTAAAACTTCATTAAAGATCGTGAAAGGTATTTTTTTTCTAGTAAAATCGATTTGTCTTTTTTTACTTTAAAGCAAGATAAAATCGTCTTATTACCATGGATGCAGACCATAGCGCGAAAAATCCCGTCCTTTGAGAGCCGAGTTTCTGCGGCGCACATTAAAACAAATTATGAATACAATTTCGCGGGAAAAATTGTAGCGTGCAACCATTTCCGGTTGCATTTAAGAATTCTTTTGGTTTTTCTCAGCTGGGGATATTGTTTCTGTTGGTAAAAATAACACTAGTTAAATCCTTCTTTTTCTTCTACCGGAAAACCACCAAGTCGGAAAATGTTTTCTAAGTTCGTGTCTAATAAGTCGTCAAATAAGAGAGTGGGTGGGATTGCCGTCTTCGCGCGCGCGACACTTCATTGAGTCATTCATTCCATGTGGTGGTACGGATGTACGTTATCATAATAAAGAAACGACACGGTTTTTACTCATGAAACTCGTAGCTTTACTACTCAAACTACCCCCAGGACGAGAAAGAGTGTTATTATGATTAAGGTAGGTGAATATTGAAGAATTTCAGCGCGTAAAAGTACTGCTATTTCGCGTTGAATATTTCGCGCCTTTAGCGTATCATTTGAGTACGACGTAGTGGTTGCCAGTGAAGCATGTACGATGTAAACACAACTCATCACAACTCGTAATTTTAAATCTTTCGACAATGTATTTTTATCACTCAGTCTTGAAGTAACTTGATAGTGGGAAATCTGATGTGTGATTTAAATTCGTGTTTTTTAGTTTAGTTTCGTGTCTTTCCAGTCAGTACCACGTCTGGTACAATGTTCGATTACGGTTGTCGTCAACGTTATAGTATGAATGAATTTGTAATCTATCATTTTAACGGCTCATTTGTCCAGTTTTATTCCCTCTTTTCACAGTATCTCTGTCTTAGAACTCCAAAGAAGAACTATAAGGGTGTCTAATTTCAAAACTAGAGTCTTTCGCGGAGTTTGGACGCCGTGAATTTCTGATAAAATTTAAAGAATCCCATTGAAGGAACTTGTAGTTTATTTGTTTTGAATAAGTAATTTGGCTCACATGACCTATCCTGCACGTGGAACACCGGTACATTTTTAGACAGACAAATTACGAAATGAAGCTTTGGCAATATTTATATGAAGATGAAAAAACAATAAAGGAAAATAAGTAAAAATGTAAACAGATATTCCATGATGACGAAATCTTCCACCTCACGACTCAGCCGACCGTACTTCAAGTAGTCTCATTTCTAGTGATTCTGAGACAAGCAGAACTCGTCTGGAATGTTCAGAACTCAAGTTCTGCTCTTCGTGTATTGAAGAAAAGGTTTGTAGAATGTTTTTTCAGGACACAGTAGGAAGCCTTCGTTTTATTGACTATAGTAGTGTCGTAAGCCACAATGTTGATGTTTTCACACTAGCGGTAATCACGCACCATGTACAACTAAAAGAACACAGTGACGTCTTGACACGGACAGCTTTGTACCGGATGATCTCAGGGAATTGCATAAAAATGAAGGCTATTATCAGAACAAAAGTCACTACGGAATGGAGAATAGTAGGGGAATTTGAGTAGAATTTGGATCATTTATATTTGTACTATTGATATGTGAATTTACGTTGGAAGTAATCGACTGTCTGACCGCCTGTCTGCGAACACTTGTTACGGAACCCGCAACCAAAACAAGTTTTAAAACCGGTACGAGGATGTGTTCTGTCATCTAAATTGCTCTTTTGCCTCTATTGTACCTCTTGAAGCTATTCCCGAATGTTCATTAACTATTATGGTCTATTATAACTTTTGCATGTTCAATTATAATTCACATGATCTCTGTGGTTTTAGGACGAACCATAACTCAAGTTGTATCCTTTGTCTCCGCGTTTGCCTGGTGATCTCAAGGCATCTTTGTAATGCAAAAAATGCATAGAAATGCTAAATTAGAGTCTAGTCCCGCCCTAGACGTTGTCGGCTTTTGCTGTTGGTGGTTTTGAAGTGCTTTGACCATTGAAGCGCCTTCCAAATGAGCTGCCAAATGAAGTGAAAATTGTTTCTTTACAATAATCCAGCTAGACTGACACAACCGCCCGGCCGCGAAACGATCGGCTTCCGATCTAAATGATTTTGAACATGAAAATGACCAAATATAGGATAGAGTATGACCCTTGTGGGATGCCATTCAGAGGCGAAAGGGTGGTCGAAATTATCTTAAAAAGAAATGAATGTAATTTGGCTATCAAATATATTGGTATGATAATACATTCGCTTGCACACGCACTATATCATTTACTATTTTCCTCATCAGTTTAATTCATTTGAAGTGAAAATGTTTTCTTTTCTAGGCTTCCTTTTTATTTTCCCCTGCAATTTCATATAATTCGAGTTTTTGATTAGCCTCGTTCTGAGATGTATTTATACTTTTTGTGTACTGTTTTGAAAGCTAAAAGGCACTTCATTTGTTGTGACATTTTTGTAGCCTATTGCCGGATTTCTTCGACAGTTTTTATAAACGACTCCGCCTTTTGAGCTTTTATAAAGACATTGTAAATACACGCACTTTTATGAATGTCTTCATTAAGCCCGTTTTTCGGTGAAAATTGAATAGTTTTAACAAACTAAAAGCTAGAGACGTGGAAAAACATTTCAAAAAGAAGAAGATCCTATGATCGACGTTTGATTTTCCAAGGAGTTTTGGGGAAGAGGAGAGAGGAACGGATCAGGGAGGAGGGAGAAAAATGACCTAAAAGTATAGAGGAAGGAGGGAGAAACAACCGGGAAAAAAACAAGGAGGGAGAAAAATGGCCTGAAAATTAGGGTGGGTCGATAGTTAAATATATAATGCCTGTTCCTCTCCGCTCTTTGGGTTGTCAGTGATTGTCGATTTCCAGTCCCTACGAAAACATAATAGTAACAGCCACAACAACAACAAATAAATAGAAAATAATTTCTCTTGTAGCAGTAATAAGTCCAAGTTTTCCGTATCACATGACTTTATTAAAGGATGATTGAACCCCCAATTATTAATATTAAAACGTTGACGGAGAATTTCACGAAACTCATCATCTCTCTATATAGTTTTAGTTGTATGGCATGTTAGTCAGTTATCAATGACCACACATTAATTCAAGCGACATCTCAGCTGAAGTTTTACATATCCAAGGTTGTTTCAAGCAGGCAGGCTAAAAATAACTCTCGAGTGGACGGCAGGTGATGTTCCTCATGTAATGACTTTGCTGGTAACTATGAACAGACGAATTGCTGGTGCTTGTCTTGACGCCTTTATTTCATGAATGTCCGCACACTACTTAATGAAAAAACGTTAATAGCTTTGACGCCATGGCAAAGCTATGTTCTGTTGACTATTTTCTCTTTGTATTTCCTTTGTACATTCACAAAAGCATGACAGAGTTGTGGGTTATTTAATCCTCCGAATTTACTAGAGTTGCTTTGTTACAGGTGCATGCAACGACAGTGTTCTATCGGCGAAAGAGCGCGCACAAAGCCGACGTGTAGAACCGCCTCATTGCCTCATATACCTGTGAAACAACGCATGCTCTAACTTTGGACAATGCTTCAGCAAGAGCACATGCCAGCGCTAGAGAATAAGAAAGTAATTTCGTAAATTCCTTTGAACAATTCATTGCGTGCATGTGATCTGTATACCACGTGTGACCAGTGCGGGTGACGTCGCCACCGAACTGGTAGTACATCGACGACAAAATGATGACTTTAATAAAGGAAACACACATGACTCAAACTTGATGGTTACCTAGAGGGCCTTGCTTTTACTAGCGATAGAATGGGTCACGACATGGTAAAGCCAAAACGTGGAGTCGGAATCAGAATGTTTCCATTTTCGATTGCGCCTTCTTTTGCTTCCGTCCTCTCTCTGTTGAGCTTCCTCACTGATCATAATTCCTTCCGCCTCCAATTCTCTCACTCTCGTCAATGAAATGGCATAAGTCTGTGTTTAATTCTGGTAGGCTGCGGTCTTTTTGCGCTACGGGAGCGAAAGAAGTGGAAAATTATAATCTTGTGAAGGCGGTCACGGAAAGAAGCGGCGGAAACAGAGGCGGAATCGGAAGGAAAATGAAAGCGGATTCTTGCGATTCTTAGTCTACTTCCCTGTGTTTCCAACGTCTTTTTGCGCTTTCGATTCCATCTCTAGCGAAAACCATCCATAAGCAACTTTACCGTACTTTTCCTTGCACTGACCGATTGCTTACTGTAAACACTTAGACTACAAACCGTTTAAATTCCACATTTACAGTAGTTGTTTTTTAATCAGTATGGAATCTTCCGTGTTACGTTAAATATAAAATGAATACTTAAGAATCTCTTTCGAACTGATTTCTCCTTCAAACACAGCATCAGATCTGACCCCCTGTAAGCGACCACCTCCGACCACTTTATTTGATAACAATGGTGGTCGCATTCGAGACGTTCAAGAAATCGTTTCGATGTACTATGATGACAACGCAAATACTTAGCTGTTAATGGTCCGTATCTAATGCGATAGTAAGGCCTAGTTCAGACGTCGTGCTAATCATGAGCCGTTCTCATTTCAAACAATAGATAATGAGGCGGCTTCTTTTGAAGAAATTAAGAACGGCTCTTGGAAAGTACGGCGTTTGAACTAGGCCTAACTCATTGATATCGCCTCCGGCTATTTGACAGTTAGTAGGTCGTGTTGCGCGCGTCTTTGCATCATCGCAAGTGCATAAAGGGCTAGATAAACTATCGGATGTGATATCGTATGTCTGACGCAAATGATTCAACGAAGAATGCTGTAGTAAAACTTCCACGAATACTAATTGACTCAAACTGGGTAGGATCTGCTCCAGCACCTTGCGGTTTCAAGTCAGTGTCCTAATTACTCACGTATAAGCAATCCAATGTGTATTCCACGTGAAAATTATCAATAATATCAATTTTATGGATGAATTGATTCAATGACTACAATGTAAACCATCTAAATAATGCGTGTTCAGTTCTGGCTCGAATGTTAGTCGTTTTATCCGGCGCAGACTACTACTACTACTACTACTACTACTACTACTACTACTACTACTACTACTACTACTACTACTACTACTACTACTACTACTACTACTACTACTACTATTCAGGAATCAGGAACCGGAAACTCTAGCCACTTATTGAAAGTTTTCATCTGACGTCAAAGTAGATGGACCTGTTGGTTTGATATCTATTTTTGGACGCGGAATGATCAAAATGTATTTCGAACGCGTGACAGTTTTCATTCAGCACAAAGTTCCAGAAAGTTTTGTCAATCGCAAGGAACAAGTTTGGCTTGAGTGGTGACTCAGCGTATTTCCCCATTTCACACGGCGCTACTACTTGTTGTATCTCGGTTCAAACGAGCTTGAATGGTAGGCTAATTGATTGATTTATAATGAAAACTATGCAAATGTTACAGTTCGATTGTTATGCCATTATCATATCGCTTTAAAACAATAACGTACTGAGCTGGCTTCCTCAAAGTTCATTTCGATTTTCAAAAACAAACAAATATAACCACTTTTACATCGTTTGTGTTTAATCTAGTTATTACATGTAGCAACTACAGTATTTCTTTTGTTTCAATTCCATAGTTTTATTGTTAAATTTCTTACACTTGCGACTTTTCCACTTGACACCATGCACGCTCACAGAAAACCACTATAGTCTGTGACAATACTAGGAAAGGAGCGCTAGAAAGATAGAAGAAAGAGAAAATAAAATCTCACTAACCTATGAATTAAACTTGCTTTTTCTTTCTTGTTTTTCAGAGGGTAAATATATCTAGTTTTGTACATTTCTCATTGATGGTAGCTTGTCTCTTCCCACATTCCTTATCGAAGACATTAAAGAGAAAAGAGCCTGGAATAAGATCATTAAAACCGCTGTATCCTAGCCGGTCTGGAGCAGTAATAGTAACAAAGACAACACCTGAACACCAGGTAAGAACACCCAAACACTTACGCTACGTTTAAACTAATGCGTCTTTGAATTACACTGGAGTTTTTCTTTCGAAAACGGATGACATGTTTTGCGCCCACACTAGTTCCCAGGAACGTCTCGGACGCCTTTTACTGTCCAGTACGCATGCCCAAATAGCGCCAGCGATACTCCTAAAACCTTCACACTAATACGCGAGATCTTCACTTGCTCCACTATGGAGACTGTTTCCAAAAACGTTCGTTTTTAGACACAATGACCTCTGTTTTCCATTGTTTTAGTATCGTATATGCGTTTTGAAACAAAAGCGTATGGCGTGGATGGGACCTTGGACTCACTGGAAACGCGCACTTTTCAAACCTCGGAAATTAGTTGGAAATCTTCAATTTCCAGTGATGGACATTTCCAAAGAATTTCCAAGGTTAGTGAAGATCGCGCGTTTTCCAAGTGACTGTAAGTTGCTCCCGGGGGGGGGGGGGGGGGGGGGGGGGGGGGTACTACTCCCCTATATATACGCTATACGGGTATGTGCCGCGGGATAGGGTATGGTTTTTGAGCTACCAGATCTGGGGTAGGGTATCGTTTTTGCACTTTTAGTCTAGGATGGGGTACGTTTTGGTCTGGTATAGGGTATGGTTTCCGCAATAACGCCATTATCAGTCGTTATCAGTTTACATATCCCTTTAGAACGCTTTCAATCTGGGATAGGGTATATATGTTTATGCTTTAGTCTGGGATAGGGTATACATTTTAAAGTTTTAGTCTGGAACTGAGGGTACGGAAAATCAAAATTTTAGGTCTGGGATAGGGTCAGGGTTTTGAGGCGTCCGCGGCACACCCCTACCCTAAAATACCCTTAGTGCCCCCCCCCCCCCCCCCCCCCCCCCCCCCCCCCCCCCCCGGGAAGTTGCTACTCTTCACTTATACCTAAGTTACTTCCGCAATGTCAACCAGCTATAGAGTCATTTTCGTATGAGTGGGAAAGTTGCCGCACCGTCACCGCACCGCGCCTTGCCGTATTGAAAAAGTTTGTTTGGATGACATGCATCTGCACGCTTTGTGATTGGTTCAGAAAGGAAGCCATTTGAGTGTCACGGTACCACAGGGTTCCCACTCGTACGAAAACGACTCTACCAAATTCACCACAGTTCAGTATTTCTGATGTCAAATAATCATGTATTTCTTTCATTTCGTATGTGTAGGTGTATATGAAAATTATGTTTCCAAATGGTGTCAAACCAACAAAAGAGGTTACAATAGACCCAGACATTCATCTCAACGAACCATCCTTTGTAAGATTAGGAAAGTTAACCAGCAAATACCACTATTCACTACAAATAAATCCCGACGGGACGGTACATGGCACTACTAACGCCAAGTCTAACTATAGTAAGTATACGACCGGCGCTATTATTATACTGTGCAACCCCGTTTAGTATATGGCCCGGCACCAAAGGGTATTATTCATATGCTTGCGCTTGTGCTTGCGTCGAGCCCGTTTTCATTAATTAACGTCTCCTGTGCTTTTATCGCTAGTCAAATTCAGGTTATCGGTGCAATTTAGCCAGGTTTTCCATGTGTCACGCCAAATCAGGCCCGACGGAAGCATAAGCGTAGGGGGGGAGGGGGGGGGGGAGACCCCCTCCCGTCTCCCTAGCCCTCCCCTCGTCGAACCAGACCATAATTATCCCCCAATCCTCGCGCGTCCAAGATTAATTTTGCTCAAACGAGGAACAAGCCTGAATTAGCTGTCCATTCACACTTTCACACTCATGTTTTTCCTTTTTTTCAGCCGAATTAGAATTCCACTCAGTCGGAGCAGGAATAATGATGATTCTGGGCTTAGAAACCAGAAAATATTTAACTATGACGGACAAGGGATTGTTAACGGCAAAGGTAATTAACATGTATTGCTATAGTCACAATAGAACTGGACCCACGAAGAGAGAGCTAGAGACGTTTCTCAATTTCCTTAGATTACGCGCGCGCTTCTCGTAGTCTTTATATTTCTTTCGCACCCAGTATTTACTAGTTATTGAGAAAGGTGGGGCTAGTTCTGGACTATAGAAATGCGCGCATCATTATCATCATCATATCATCCATGCATACAGCAGCAACAACAGTAGCCAGCATCATGCGCTACCACCACCACCATCGTCAACAACAACAACAACAACAAGAAAAACAGTCATTGTATGAATCATCACCATCATCACCATGGCCATCCCCATCATTATCACTGCCCTCCTCCTCATTCATCATCAATCGTGACTTTAAACTGACAGCTTGGGTTGCCTGTGGTGTTCATGTTTGCTTCATAGTCATCATCAAACTCAATAATCTGATTTTGTTTTCTATTTTGACAGGACCAACCATCATTAAATTCTGTGTTCATGGAGAGATATTTGACGAACTATTATCAGTCGTTTATTTCCTACAAATTCCAGACCCAAAAATGGCTTATTGGAATCAAAAAGAGCGGGAAAGCTAAGAGAGGCCAAGACACTAGAATCGGCCAGAAGTCCACACAATTCATGATCCAATATAGCTAATTAAAATAGGAGTCACGAATCCATGACCTAAGAGAACGATTCGCCACGACAATCTATTTGGAGTTACGCAAAACGAACGCAACCTTGCAGGCAATGTATGACGTATTTCAAACTGACCAATGATACGATATTTATTTGGAAGCTATGTAACCTGGCAATTTATGACGTATTTCAAACTGACCAATGATACGATATTTATTTGGAAGCTATGTAACCTGGCAATTTATGACGTATTTCAAACTGACCAATGATACGATATTTATTTGGAAGCTATGTAACCTGGCAATCTGACGTATTTCAATCTGTCCAATCCAGTATCATTCCCAGCGTTCTAGAGATAGATGGTAAATGTTCTGTTCGGTCATGGTTTTGAGGAATCATATATATAATATAGTATACGTTTTTCTTTGTTCGATTTAAAGTTATTTATTAGTTTATCAATTGTTTACAGTATTTATGTTAAGTATTTATAGAGTCGTTTTCGTATGAGTGGGAAGTAGCTACGGTACGGATCGTGCCGTACCGTGACCGTATCGCGCCATCATCGTGCAGTATCCAAGCATTCTGATTGGTTGAGAAATGATTTCGCGCGCTGTGATTGGTTGAATACAATGTCTTCGATTCCGTACCGTGACCGTAACTCCGTACCGTAGGTTTCCCACTCATACGAAAACGACTCTATTACAGTTCCTTTTTGTCTAGTATTTACCTGAAAATTGACCCTCATGTTTCTCGGGCCGCGCCTTTGAATTCAAATGTCCGTGTAATATTTTACTTCCGGTTTTCAGGGACATTTTATTTCCGGTTTTCCGGGACATTATGCTGCTTCCGGTTTTCCGGGACATCATACTTCCGGTTTACCAAAAAATTTGCCTAGAATCTTATTTTACTGACGGAGGCCGGTGCCTTCTTTGACAGAAAAAAAAATGAGACAAGCATCCATACTTCACTTTGCTATTCTTCTCTTTGTCAGACTTGAGAAGAGTTTGGAATACTACTGGGGGGAGGGGGGGAGAGGATTGATTCAACTATCCCTCGCCTACCCAGTTTCTTTGTGAGGGGAGGGGACCTCATTTGACACAAAATTTTGAAATAAACAACTGATTAAAATAGCAAAGTGAGTAACATTTGGATTAAAAACAATCGACTCTGGAATCGAAAAAGTTTCCATATCAAACATATATATTTTTGTTCAACGAACTGATAATAAGACATATTTATAATATAAAATGTAGCGACTGTGTCGCATTGTCACTCGTTCAAATCCTGCGTTGGAACCTATAATTATATTAGAATACCCAGAAGTCCGTTCGAACCATTGGTCACGTGATCAATCGGGGTACATTTTACACGCAGGTCGTTCGTTTTTGAAAGTTTGCTGAAATTGTACATAGAAGTATTGTTAAAAGAAATGATTGTTAAAAGTAAAATATATATTATGAAAGAATATATTTTACTGATCGAAATCGTATTGATTACACAGTAGTTACAATGTATATAGATTCCACTATTTGGGTTGGCTCATGCCGTACACAATACTGGCAAAAATATGTCAGCTAAGTTAAGTTATATTTTTGTGATGTGCTTTGAAATAAATATGGATATTGTTGAATAAATGTGTTGTTTTTAGGGTTGTCTTTTGCGGTACGTTTGAGAAGCCCATGTAACTCCCTTCCTTCCATCCTTCCTTATTTCCTTCCTTCCTTCCTTTTTTCCTTCCTCTCTTCCATTTTTCCTTCCTCCCTTCCTTCCTTCTTTCCTTCCTTTTTTCCTTTCCTTCCTTTCTTCCTTTCTCTCCTTTCTTCCTTTCTTCCTTGCTTTCTTCCTTTTTTACTTTCTTCCTTTCTTCCTCTCTTCCTTTCTTGCTTCCTTCCTTTTTCCTTTCTTCCGTTCTTCCTTCTTTTCTTCCTTTCCTTTCTTATCAGCCTCAAAACCACTTTGAAAAAAACAATACCATATTTAAATGCACGGTTGAAACACTCAGTGTGAACACAGCCATAAACGCCATAAACCACTCTGCCATTGCGTGACAGACATGTACACATATTGTGTGACTCAAAAATGGCGGGAAAACTCACAAGTCCGATCTTGCCCACGTGACGTAACATTCAAACTTCCAACATGGCGGCCAAGGTAAGAGTTTATCGGAAAGATGTGTTATAGTTCCCTGATAGCAAAGATACATTTACACACAAGCACTGTACAGGGTATAAATGAACTCAAGATCTGTTCACAATAATAATTTGTGATTTTTAAGGCACGGAAAAACGTAAACTGCGTTATAAAAGCTGTATGAATTTGACAACTGAAGCGTCTGTGAATGTGAAGTTGCTTAAAGCTTTGAGTTCCAGTCGAAGTTTTATATAATCACAAGATATCTGAGGAATATGACATTCTAGTGACAAATACGTTGGTTGTGCATTTGCAGTAAATCAAAAGTAATCTCAATTTTGTAGCTTAATTATCTTATATAAAGTACAAATAAACCTTACCTATGTTAAATTTCAGGACGCTGTGGCCATTATTCTAGATGTCGGTTTGTCCATGACCCAGGCACCCCCCGGACACGAGACACCATTAGAAACGTCAATCAAAGCTATAAATATGATCATTCAACGAAAGGTAAGATGTAGATGTTGACTTGGGTGGGTTATGTCAGACTTAAGTGTGCCCCAAAAGAACCACCTTTATACCTGGAGGGGGTACTTGCCTTCCCGGGTCCCACTTGCATAAGTGAACTATGGGTATGGGCCACCCGACGAACCAACTACCTTCAAGCACTGGTAACAAATATATCATCTTCGACATCATCTCATTCTCATCATCCCTTTCCAGTCACCACTCCCAGCCTCTTATTCCCTAAGAGACAACTGGGGACAAGTCAAGTATAATAAGTTCATGCACAATACTCTTTATAAACTTTAGATGTTTGCAAGTGCAAAAGATGAGTTTGCTTTGATTCTGTTTGGTACTGATGGTAGGAGAACTTATGTATACTCTTTACTATATCTCTATGATCCAGCACTCAGCAAAGTCTATTGGGTTACTACAGTATTATTTTATATGTATTATTTACTTCAATAAAGTTGTTATATATATACAGCACTAATCAAAAGTAACTTACCACGCTCTCGCGATGCGATAAACTCGTATCGCGAGATGATAAACTTGTATCGCGAGAAATGATACGAGACCTGGTAAGTTGCTTTTGAGCGGTACTGTAGCTGTATAGTTAGTATGAGGTCTCATTCACTAGTAACTTTCTGTCAGTCATCACCATTGATATCGACTTAGCCAAACCACACTCCCTGGAAACTCTGTGCCATACACCTACTCAAAGTTTTAACTTAGATGAAAATCTCTGGCTGGACGCCTTTGTCGTTTTCTTGTGTTAGGAACTGACAACCATCTTCATGAAGAATATGGTGGTTATGACAACATCACGGTTGCTAGGGGCTTAGCTCTACCTGATCTTGAACTACTAAGATTTATTCATGGTGACATTACGCCAGGTATGTATCCATTATCAGTGCCGTAACCCTTAACATCTGTCAGAGTGAGGTCACTCAATCATGACTACATATACACGTACATGTAAATTCAAGAAAGGTTGTCGAAGACATTAGGTCATTCCAAGACTGAACTGCATTATGGTATCAGCTTGAATGTCGTGGATGCCAGAGAAAATTTGATTTAAAATTTGTCTTGACCTGTTTGAATTCAAATAGTTATGATGATCATACATTATTGTATATTACAGATTAGCTTATCAGTTACCCTGAGTAACATTTACCTTATTTTAGTTAAATTGAAAAATAATAATTGTAAAAAAAGAAAAAAACGTTAGGTAATAAAATTATTGTTGTTGTTGTTGTTGTTGATACAGCTTTCATACAGAAAGTGCCATTTTTGGCTATTAAAGCTGTTACCATAATGCAGTTTGGTCTTGGAATGACCTATAATACACAACATAATTTTTTGAAATAGGTGTATACACATTTAGTATGCCAGTCTGTGTGCTGTGAACTTCCAACTCCTTATCCTTCGCCACAGTATACACTCAAAATGAAGAATCCTACTACCTCAGACTATTATGTTATTTAATCAGTTAAACTCATCACCAGTAGCTCACACAAGCTCTATTGATCTGCAACAATCAACACAAGATGCATTCATATATTCATAATGATGTTATACATTTCAGGGAGCCAAGAGACAGACTGTATCCTTGATATGTTACAGTCAGTAGAGTAAAATTGTTCTTCTTTACAGAATGAGTATATTGCTCAGTGCATACGTTACTAATAAATTTAGTAATGTGATGTCAAAATAATTTCTTAACAACTTCTACAGTCATTGATGCTGTTGTAGTTGCTATGGATTTATTGAGAAAGAAAACAAGGTGAATATTTCTTTTTGAAATTATTGAAAAAAGATTTCAAACAAGTTTCTTTTTTCAAACAAGTTACTTTTTTTTTCAAACAAGATTTTTACTTCAAACAAGTTTCTTTTTTCAAACAAGTTACTTTTTTTTTCAAACAAGATTTTTACTTCAAACAAGTTTCTTTTTTCAAACAAGTTTTGTTTCTTTTTTCTAACAATTTTTTTTTATTTGAAACAAGTTTTTCTTTTTTCAAACAAGTTTCTTTTCTTTTTTTTCAAACAAGATTTTTACTTCAAACAAGTTTCTTTTTTCAAACAAGTTTCTTTTTTCAAACAAGTTTCTTTTTTCAAACAAGTTTCTTTTTTCAAACAAGTTTCTTTTTTCAAACAAGTTTCTTTTTTCAAACAAGTTTCTTTTTTCAAACAAGTTTTTTTTTTAAACAAGTTTTTTTTTTTTTTTTGTTTCTTTTTTTTTTGTTTCTTTTTTTTTCAAACAAGTTTTTTTTTCTAACAAGTTTCTTTTTTCAAACGTTTTTTTTTTAAACAAGTTTCTTTTTTTTTTTTTTCTTTTTTTTCAAACAAGATTTTTACTTCAAACAAGTTTCTTTTTTCTAACAAGTTTTGTGTCTTATTTGAAACAAGTTTTTTTTTCTTTTTTCAAACAAGTTTCTTTTTTTCTAACAAGTTTTGTGTCTTATTTGAAACAAGTTTTTCTTTCTTTTTTCAAACAAGTTTCTTTTCTTTTTTTCTTTTTTTTCAAACAATATTTTTACTTCAAACAAGTTTCTTTTTTTAACAAGTTTTGTTTCTTTTTTTCTAACAAGTTTTTTTATTTGAAACAAGTTTTTCTTTCTTTTTTCAAACAAGTTTCTTTTCTTTTTGTTTCTTTTTTCAAACAATATTTTTACTTCAAACAAGTTTCTTTTTTCAAACAAGTTTTGTTTCTTTTTTTCTAACAAGTTTTTTTATTTGAAACAAGTTTTTCTTTCTTTTTTCAAACAAGTTTTTTTTAAATAAGTTTTTGTGTTTGTGTCTGTAATAACGATAGATCACAATATTGAGAATGTGGTATTTGCAAGACTACAGTTGACTGTTTTTGTTGATGTTTTCTCTAGTGGCAAAAAGGGTGAGAAGAAGATCTACTTGTTTACTGACCTTGGTTCTCCTTTTGGTAAAGACCAACTAGATCTCATTATCAATGGACTCAAGGATATGGAAGCACAGTTTGTCTTAGTGTAAGAATGTGGTGTTTGCTTGTCTATTGTAGCTGTCAATAGGATTGTCATTATGTTCTTGAGTTCAGGCTTTTCCTAAAAAGTAGACGACTCAAGTAGCTTTAAAACCAATCAAGCAAGTTAGATGGAAAAAAAAAAAAAAAAAAAAAAAGAGATGCATCTGTGCGCTTTTTGATTGGTTCAGAAAGGAAGCCATTTGAGTGTCATGGCACCACAGGGTACCCACTCAAACGAAAACGACTCTATAAGAGCTTTGACTGACATCTGACATAATCAGTTTGAGGTCCTAACATGACTTTCCTTGGCAACATACAGAGGTCCTGATTTGCTTGATGATGATGATGACAATGATGGTGATGGTGATGAAGATAGCAATGATAGAGGTCAACCTTCAACATCACATGGAAATGGTACAGCTCTGCACAGAAAACCAAAGACTCCACAGCAAGTGAGAACAATTATAATTGGGAAAGAAAAGTGGATGGAAGGGAACAAGATTTAGCTGATGTATGGAAGTTAATGAATGGATGAATGGATATCGAGTGGTTCATTGATTAACCTTTGTCAGGAGAGGAGTGCATAAAACAAGTTTTAGAAGAGAAAAAAATGGGTAGCCTCCCCGCAGTTCTTTTTAGGTGTTCGTTCCGTCCGTCTCCCAAAAAAAATCTGGGGGGGGGAGGCTAATAAATGGGAGAAAATAGGAATAAATATAAATGCATTATGAATGGTTCATTGGTAATTGATTGATCAATATTGATTGATAGATTGCAGGAGAGGACTGCGCAAGACAAGTTCTGGAGGCTGTTGAAGGTCAAACTTATTCATTCAGGTAAATATTGTCAGTGGAGATAATCTTCAAACTTGTAAAGTAAGGTTTTGTCAAATGTAGAAAGACTCTAAATACTAAAGAAGAAGAAAATATTGAAATCAAAATTATTGGGGTTATGGCCCTCTCGGCAATCTCATGATGATGAATATTTATGAAAAGAGAAAATAATACAATAGATTATTGTCTGGAGCCTGAGACCAGGGAAGTTTATATAGTTGAACCTCTCATATGCTGACATCTCCTGTAAGCAGACACCTCCTATAAACAGACATCTCCTGTCAGCAGACACCTCCTGTAAGCAGACATCTCCTGTAAACAGACATCTCCTGTAAGCAGACACCTCCCATAATAATAATAATAATCTTTATTTATATAGCGTTATTTCTTCTAAAAAACCAATAGCGCTTAACAATATTACTAATAAAAAAATATATATTAAACTAATATCTATAAAATAAGCAGACATCTCCTGTAAGCAGACACCTCCCGTAAGCAGACATCTCCTGTAAGCAGACACCTCCTGTAAACAGACATCTCCTGTAAGCAGACACCTCATGCAAACAGACATTTCCTATAAACAGACATCTCCTGTAAGCAGACACCTCCCATAAGCAGACATCTCCTGTAAGCAGACACCTCCCATAAGCAGACACCTCCCCTAAGCAGAAAAAAAACCCAGATGCCTCCCATAACCAGAGACCTCCCATAAGCAGACATCTATGCTTTGCCCCAATGGTGTCGGACTACTTACGAAAAGAGGAAACACGCTATATAAATATTAAAGTACAGTAGAACCCTACTATCTCGAACTCGGTTATCTCGAACCCCCCGCTATCTCGAACACAATCCCATTTCCCTTGGGTCATTTTTTTCCCAGTCAATTACTATTGGTTATCTCGAACTCCCGCTATCTCGAACAATTTATTGATTCCCTTGGGAGTTCGAGATAACAGGGTTCCACTGTACTATTATTACATGTACAATAACCAATGTTTCAGGTGCTGAAAGGGTTCCACTGTACTATTATTACATGTACAATAACCAATGTTTCAGGTGCTGAATTTAATCCCTTTTCAGTCGTGTACTTCCAATGTTAAGTTTCTTTGAATGCCGACGGGTCAAACAGACAAGTGTGTTTAGAGGACCCCTGGAGATTGGTACATCGTTGAAAATCAACGTCTGTGGTTACAACAGGGTGAGTCTATGTTGCAATGAGGAGAAACCAACAGGTGCTTTCACAGACATGTTGCAATCTGATTGGCTACGCTACATGTTCTTAGTAGACTATAATGCAGACAGCTCAAAACTAAACATGTGTGCAGTGGCAACAATTTTGTAGTTGACATAAATTTTATAGCCAAGACAGGCAGCTACTCTCATCTTGTCAGACGGCAGCATTCCACTGGTTGCCAGCTTGTACTAAGCCCCCTGTGTATGATTTATATACCGTATTGTCTACACATATCTGATGATAACAGTAAAACCCGTGAAACAAAAACTATCCACTGAATAGAAACTAATTTCACCATAAGAACAATAAGAGGCCACCAGGAATGATGTTATGGTTCAATATCCCCACCCCCACCTCCCCCAAATTACCCCCACCCCCCAAAAAAACCGGCAAAATCTCCCCTAGATATTCCAAAATCACTCATCCTTCACTCCTCTCCATCACGTCCCCCCCCCCCCATGGGATCACCTTAATTGTGGTGAGGAGGTGTGGGGATGTCCTTCTGTGCATGGAATAACATTGTCAGAATCAAAACTGACAGATTTTATTTCTTAGGTGAGAGAGGAAAAATTGTCTTCTTGGAAGAAGCTTTCAGCAGTGTCTGAGGCATCGGCTAACCCTGAAACTATGGACGTGAAGATGGAAAGGTCTTATCATCTTAATGACGAGGACCAGACTGAGATAGAAAAAGAGGATATTGCACAAGGTAGGATAAGCACAGATACCTCCTACCCTTGGGGGAGAAATCTGATTCTCTAGTAGTAGGGGTTTTGTTACGTTTACAAATAGGACAAATTTCTAAGTTGCAAGGGCCCACATCGGCAGCCATTTCTTGGAATTTGAGTTAAAATAGCTGGGACACAGATTGAAATAGCAGAGTAATATTCCCAGTGTCCTGGCTCTAACAATATCCTTGTTAGTAGATTCCCAAGGTTTCTTGCAAAGGAGCAAGGGAAGGGGGGAGCAAATGCTCCCATAGAGTGTTGATTTTTATGTGCGGTTTCGGGAAGCAACTGGGAAAGAATCTGTTTCAGAAGAATATGTGGAACAAACTACCTATGGACATTAAGTGTAGTCCTAGTGTTGTAATTTTTAAGCAGAAACTCAAGACACATCTTTTTAAATTAGCATATTATTCATATTTTATTATTCATATAGGCTCTGACATTTTTTTATTACATAGTTAGCATTTATTATTGTTTTTTATACAGCAATATGCAGAAATTCTGATCCTTTTCACTAAAATACATATATATATCAAAAACCTACTTAAAATTATGGGATGGCTACGCTGATATTTTTTTCTAGTTGTCTGCCAGCGAGGCTTTATGAAAAAAATATCAGCATAGCCATCCTATAATTTGAAGATACATCCGTGCGTCATTGGTTGTTCTCCTAGGGCCTCTAGGGCTCTAGTTCTGTTCTTTAGTGTATCATGAAGCTCACGTAACGAGGATTATTATTTTTTGAATTATATATATGTAAAGCGCACTTGGGCATTTCTAGAGAGTGCGCTATATAAATAAAATATTATTATTATTATTATTATTAAGAAAAGGGAGGTCTACACAGTGGGATAATGTGCCGTATTATGGTGTAATAATTGCAGGGTATCGCTATGGGAAAACTATTGTGCCGTTAACAAAGATTGATAAAGACAGCATGAAACTAGAGACAGATAGATGTTTGTCTGTACTTGGATTCACTTCAACTGAGAATGTAAGTTTTCATTCATCCATCCATTCATTCATCCATTAATTCTTTCATTCATCCATTCATTCATTCATCTATCCATCCATTCATTCATTCATCTATCCATCCATTCATTCATCCATCCATCCATTCATCCATCTATCCATCCATTCATTCATCCATCCATTCATTCATCCATTCATTCATCTATCCATCCATTCATTCATTCATCTATCCATTCATCCATCCATTCATCCATTCATTCATCCATCCATTCATTCATCCATTCATTCATCCATCCATTCATTCATCCATTCATCCATCTATCCATCCATCCATTCATTCATCTATTCATCCATTCATTCATCCATTCATCCATCTATCCATCCATTCATTCATCCATCCATTCATTCATCCATTCATTCATCTATCCATCCATTCATTCATTCATCTATCCATCCATTCATTCATTCATCTATCCATCCATTCATTCATCCATCCATCCATTCATCCATCTATCCATCCATTCATTCATCCATCCATTCATTCATCAATTCATTCATCTATCCATCCATCCATTCATTCATTCATCTATCCATCCATTCATTCATTCATCTATCCATCCATTCATTCATCCATCCATTCATTCATCAATTCATCCATCTATCCATCCATTCATTCATCCATCCATTCATTCATCAATTCATTCATCTATCCATCCATCCATTCATTCATCTATTCATCCATTCATTCATCCATTATTTCATTCATATCCAATTATTCTTCATTCACATTTATTTTGTCATTCATTTTATTTCTCCATTTTCATTGCTTCATTTTCGTTCGTCATGTTTTTAATCTTCATCAATATTCACTCAGACACTTCATTCTTTTATTCATTTGTTTGTTCATTCAATCATTCATTCATTCATTCATAATATTTGCATCTGTTCCAGGTTAAAAGATATCAGTTCATTGGAGAAAATGTAACAGCATTCACAGCTCAACCTGATGATGCAGTGAGTAATAAATTATTCTCCTCTCCTCTCCTCTCCTCTCCTCTCCTCTCCTCTCCTCTCCTCTCCTCTCCTCTCCTCTCCTCTCCTCTCCTCTCCTCTCCTCTCCTCTCCTCTCCTCCTCTCTCTCCTCCTCTCCTCTCCTCTCCTCTCCTCCTCTCCTCTCCTCTCCTCTCCTCTCCTCTCCTCTCCTCTCCTCTCCTCTCCTCTCCTCTCCTCTCCTCTCCTCTCCTCTCCTCTCCTCTCCTCTCCTCTCCTCTCTTTTATTTAATACCTTATTGAACCTTGTTTTGTGTTGTATTCCAGCCAGCAGGTGTAGCACTGTCGTCATTCATAAATGCCATGTATGAATCAGAGACGGTTGCCATAGTGAGATACTGC
Organism: Actinostola sp. cb2023; assembly: GCA_033675265.1. Classification (NCBI taxonomy): domain Eukaryota; kingdom Metazoa; phylum Cnidaria; class Anthozoa; order Actiniaria; family Actinostolidae; genus Actinostola; species Actinostola sp. cb2023. The sequence goes on along the minus strand of JAUJYZ010001543.1, from coordinate 229,513 downwards.
TTTCGAAAAAATGCTGCACCCAAGCTAGGCTTCCTCTCACCACACATTAAGAAAGAGTACGAGGTATGATGCTGCTCTGTAGATCAATAGAGCTGTTTATAAAATAATCTCTACTCATTTATACTGACATCTACTGTAAGCTTCTCTAAGTTCTGTATTATCACAGAATCAAACACTGAAAACAGGTCCTAAGAGTGTCCAGCTCATCATCATCATCATGATGTCGATGATGATGTCGATGATGATGATGATGATGATGATAATCTTTATTTACAGTGGGTGAACAAACACAGCAAAATATACAATCATCATCATCTGTCATTCTGATGGTGATGATCATGATCATGATTATTAATTATAATGTACCATATTCTGTGCTTTACTTTCAGTGTTTATTATTCACTGCTTTGCCGTTCATTGAAGACATCAGACAATTCAATTTTTCATCTTTAAATGGGAACAAGAAACTAGAGCCTTCAGGTGGGTAATTGGAAAGTGGGAATGAAAGAAATGGAAGAAAACTGACCGCTGTTCATCATTCATGTGCAGATAAACAACTCAGTGCCGTTGATCACTTGATAACAGCCATGGACTTGACGAAAGCAGTGAGGTAATTATAGGATGTCATCATCATTATTACCATCATTATCATCATCAATGATGTACTACCTGCCTGCTTGGCTCAGTTGGTTGAGTATAAGTCTGTTGTACAGGAGGTCTGGGTTCAGTCCCTGGTCGGACCAGCACTCAGGGTCTTACAATAATTGAGGAGAAGGTTCTGGCTTTGTTTCTATCACCATCATCAGCTGTATCACATTACTGTCACATGCACAACCACCACCATCAGTGTTATAGTCATTATCATCATCATTATCATCATCATCATCAATACAATTAACAAATTGAAGATGGATTTGAGTTGTCTGTACTCTTATTGACGCACACTTGACGTCATAAAATGTTCAAAACTCAAGTGGAATCACGAGCGTAGCGAGTGATTTCACTGCCAAGTTTTGGACATTTTATGATGTCAAGTGTGTGTCAATAAGAGTGCAGACAACGAAAAAAACATCTACAATTTGTTTTTTACAATAACAAAGTCAAAAAACATCCAAAAACAAGGAAAAAGTTTGAAAGAAAAACTGTTTCAAGCGCACGCTGGCTCCGCGTGCGCGAGCGATTCGTCATACAATGTGTCTGTACTCTTATTGACAATGGCTGAGAGCCAATCAGATTGCGAGATTTCGCTCTGTTATTGTAAAATATCATTTTCATCTCACTGTTGGTATCACTATCATCATTATCATAACTATCATCATCATCATAATTATTAATTTATCATGTAATAGAGTCATTTTTGTATGAGTGGGAAGTAGTTACGGTACGGTTCGTGCCATGCAGTGATGGTATTGTGCCATGACCATGTCATGTTCAAGCATTCTGATTGGTTGAGCAATGATTGTGTGCGCTGTGATTGGTTGAATAGATGTCTTCGATTCTGTACCATGACTGTAACTCCGTGCCGTAGCTTTCCTACTCATACGATAACGACTCTAATAATAAGTTTAAAATAAGTTTAAAATAAATTTGTTTTTCTATGTCCTCAGAGATGAAAATGGTGAATTCCAAGAGGCATTTAAACCAAAGTGTACTTTTAATCCAACAAGACAAAGAATTTTTCAGGTGATTTTCACTTTGTTGCAAGGCAAATTAGCCGCTTACAAATGGTGGTCACTTGTTGTAACTATAGTTGGACCTCTCTAAAGCGACCACTCCTGTTGGGCAAAGTAGTAGTCGCTTACAAGAGGTGGTCTCTTGGACCTCTCTAAAGCGACCACTCCTGTTGGGCAAAGTAGTAGTCGCTTACAAGAGGTGGTCTCTTGGACCTCTCTAAAGCGACCACTCCTGTTGGGCAAAGTAGTCGCTTACAAGAGGTGGTCTCTTGGACCTCTCTAAAGCGACCACTCCTGTTGGGCAAAGTAGTAGTCGCTTACAAGAGGTGGTCGCTTACAAGAGGTGGTCACTTACAAAATGTTGTAACTATAGTTGGACCTCTGTGAAGCGACCACTTCTGTTGGGCAAACTGTTCGCCCAGGAGATGTTGTAGTCGCTTACTGGTCGTAATACCAGTAGTGACTATCAGTCTAATGGATAATAACCTCTGAACAACCAGTTTCTCAATATTACTGTACATCGATAATAGTAGGTTTAATCTTGTCTTGGTTATAGTGCATTCAACATCGTGCTTTGAATCCTAACGACACTGACTTACCAGAGCTGGAACCAGTCATTGCAAGGTATTATAGTGAGACTGTTTTGATTCTGAAAATTTGGTAACAACATACAATGTAAGTGACCACTTATCAAAATTGAAGTTCTCCTTGAGGTTCTTTGAGTTTCAAAGGAGAATTTGGATTTTGATCACAAGTCATTTACACTGTTCTTGTACAGTCATGTAATGTTGTAAATTCATGTGGCAGGACCCGCGGAGGGGGAGGGGCTGCCCCACCCCTTTTTTGTCCGCAGGTAGTATTTTTTAAAGGAAATTTATGGTATCGTCATTGTGACCCTTGTACGGAAGAATAATTTTAGCCCCATCACTTTTAAGCTTGCTCCGTGGGCCCTGTGTGGTGGTGTGCGATTGAATTCTAATTATGTTGTGTTGTTATATAATTATGTAGTTATATCGAGCCTAACCCAGATTTCAAGGCAAAAAGTGCATCGCAGTGTTTAAAAGTTAAGGTAGGTGTGATACAACGTAGAAATACCATAGTAACATAACTATGGCTGTCATTATGATTATCATGAATGAATGAATGAATGAATGAATGAATGAATGAATGAATGAATGAATGAATGAATGAATGAATGAATGAATGAATGAATGAATGAATGAATGAATGAATGAATGAATGAATGAATGAATGAATGAATGAATGAATGAATGAATGAATGAATGAATGAATGAATGAATGAATGAATGAATGAATGAATGAATGAATGAATGAATGAATGAATAAATAAACTTTATCTACAGAGGATAAATCATACAACAGTTACAATGTAAACAATTGTACTGATCAATCATCATTGTCATAACAACCAACACCAGCATCACCGTCCTGCAGCCATCATAATATCTGCTATTGTTATCCTTATCATCATCACAGATCTATAAACCACTCCCTCCCATTTCCCCCTCCTTTCCACCCCTGCCCGGCTACTCCCCCAAAGCACAATTTACACGGGATACATCAACAACACATCGTCGTCAATATCTTTATCATCATAAGTATCACCATCATCACAAATGTGCAGCTATCATCACCATCATCAACATTTCTTCTCGCTTTTATTTGAAAAATGAAAACATGAAACCTTCCTCGTACAGGATTTGTTCCGGTTAGAACGAATCGAGAAAAAGAAGACGCTGCAAGCTGCTGAAAGTGTATTTAAAGCTAAGTACGTAACTGTTCATCATCAACATCATCATCATTACAATCGTCATCATCCGTGTGAACTCTTGTTTTTCCAATCTTTATTTATGCTTGAAGAACATTCATAGCTTCATCATCATCATCACAATCATCATCATCCGTGTGAACTCTTGTTTTTCCAATCTTTAACTACGCTTGAAGAACGTTCATAGATTCATCATCATCATCATTACAATCGTCATCATCCGTGTGAACTCTTGTTTTCCAATCTTTAACTACGCTTGAAGAACATTCATAGCTTCATCATCATCATCATTACAATCGTCATCATCTGTGCGAACTCTTGTTTTTCCAATCTTTAACTACGCTTGAAGAACATTCATAATCATCATTCATCGTCATCATCATCCGTGCTTCATCATCATCATCATCATTACAATCGTCATCAATCATCATCATCCGTGTGAACTCTTGTTTTTCCAATCTTTATTTATGCTTGAAGAACATTCATAGCTTCATCATCATCATCACACAATCATCATCATCCGTGTGAACTCTTGTTTTTCCAATGTTTAACTCTTGTTTTTAGATTCATCATCTTCATCATTACAATCGCTTGAAGAACTCTTTTTTTCATCTTTAACTACGCTTGAAGAACATTCATAGCTTCATCATCATCATCATTACAATCGTCATCATCCGTGTGAACTCTTGTTTTTCCAATCTTTAACTACGCTTGAAGAACATTCATAGCTTCATCATCATCATCATTACAATCGTCATCATCCGTGTGAACTCTTGTTTTTCCAATCTTTATTTATGCTTGAAGAACATTCATAGCTTCATCATCATCATTACAATCGTCATCATCCGTGTGAACTCTTGTTTTTCCAATCTTTAACTACGCTTGAAGAACATTCATAGCTTCATCATCATCATCATCAATCGTCATCATCCGTGTGAATCTTGTTTTTCCAATCTTTATCTTCATCATCATCATTACAATCGTGTGAACTCTTGTTTTTTTTTCAATCTTTATTTATGCTTGAAGAACATTCATAGCTTCATCATCATCATCATTTCATCTCATCCGTGTGAAGAACTTTATTCATAGCTTCATCATCATCTTCATCATCATCATCACAATCGTCATCATCCGTGTGAACTCTTGTTTTTCCAATCTTTATTTATGCTTGAAGAACATTCATAGCTTCATCATCATCATTACAATCGTCATCATCCGTGCGAACTCTTGTTTTTCCAATCTTTAACTACGCTTGAAGAACATCATAGCTTCATCATCATCATCCGTCATCATCCGTGAAACTCTTGTTTTTCCAATCTTTAACTACGCTTGAAGAACATTCATAGCTTCATCATCATCATCATTACAATCGTCATCATCCGTGCGAACTCTTGTTTTTCTCTTTAACTACGCTTGAAGAACATTCATAGCTTCATCATCATCATCATTACAATCGTCATCATCCGTGCGAACTCTTGTTTTTCCAATCTTTAACTACGCTTGAAGAACATTCATAGCTTCATCATCATCATCATTACAATCGTCATCATCCGTGTGAACTCTTGTTTTTCCAATCTTTAACTACGCTTGAAGAACATTCATAGCTTTCATCATCATCATTACAATCGTCATCATCCGTGCTCTTGTTTTTCCAATCTTTAACTACGCTTGAAGAACATTCATAGCTTCATCATCATCATCACAATCGTCATCATCCGTGTGAACTCTTGTTTTTCCAATCTTTATTTATGCTTGAAGAACATTCATAGCTTCATCATCATCATAGCCAATTCATTCATAGCTTCATCATCATCAATCGTCATCATCCGTGCGAACTCTTGTTTTTCCAATCTTTAACTACGCTTGAACTCATGTTTTTCCAATCTTTAACTACGCTTGAAGAACATTCTTGATAGCTTCATCTTCATCATCATCATCATTACAATCGTCATCATCCGTGCGAACTCTTGTTTTTCCAATCTTTAACTACGCTTGAAGAACATTCATAGCTTCATCATCATCATCATTACAATCGTCATCATCCGTGTGAACTCTTGTTTTTTCCAATCTTTAGCTACAAGAACATTCATAGCTTGATCATCATCATCATTACAATCGTCATCATCCGTGAACTCTTGTTTTTCCAATCTTTAGCTTGAAGAACATTCATAGCTTCATCATCATCATCATTACAATCGTCATCATCCGTGTGAACTCTTGTTTTTCCAATCTTTATTTATGCTTGAAGAACATTCATAGCTTCATCATCATCATCATTACAATCGTCATCATCCGTGTGAACTCTTGTTTTTCCAATCTTTATTTATGCTTGAAGAACATTCATAGCTTCATCATCATCATTACAATCGTCATCATCCGTGCGAACTCTTGTTTTTCCAATCTTCAACTACGCTTGAAGAACATTCATAGCTTCATCATCATCATCATTACAATCGTCATCATCCGTGCAAACTCTTGTTTATCCAATCTTTAACTACGCTTGAAGAACATTCATAGCTTCATCATCATCATCATTACAATCGTGATCATCCGTGCGAACTCTTGTTTTTCCAATTTTTAACTACGCTTGAAGAACATTCATAGCTTCATCATCATCATCATTACAATCGTCATCGTCTGTGTCTAACTCTTATTAAACTTCCATATGTTCGTAACATCATCACTGTCGTCACAAATACCGTCATTACAGTTGCTATCTACAATGTACGTTTCTCTCAACTAGTGTGGACAGGGATTCTATGACGGAACCAGCAGCAAAACGAGCCAAGACAGACAAGGATGAGACAGACTTCAGCATGGCAGCACAGGCAAAAGGCGAAGTAACAGAGGTAAAAATATGGTTTCGTACTCAGATATGAACCTCGTCTCACTACGAGGCTTTATTAGAGTTCACTTTTGGTGAAAAGAAAGATGTGTAATTTTGTTTTTATTTTGATACAAGGTTGGTACTGTTGAACCTGTTGAGGATTTCAAGGTTCTCATAGCACGTAAAAACGTCAATCTCTTCAAGGATGGTAAATGAATAAATTTCCTCTCCCTCCACCTTCCTTCCTTTCGTTCTTCTTTCCTTCCTTCCTTCCTTCCTTCCTTCCTTCCTTCCTTCCTTCATTCTTCCTTCCTTCTCATAATAATATTATGTTCGTTCTTTGCTTTGTTCCTTCCCTCCCTTCCTTCTTCCTTTCTTCATTCCTCTCCACATTCCTTACTTTCTGCCTTCTCGCCATTCTCTTTCTCCCTTCCTCCCTTCATTCCTCCTCTTATTCCTTCATTTCTGTTTTCCTTCCCAGCTTTTCCCCTTGAGTAATCCCCTGCTTACCTATTTTTTCAGCGTCAAGTCAAATGAAAGATCGTATTGTTCAGTTGATAATGGATTCCTTTGGTGAACAGTTTTTCGCTAAAGCTTTGTCTTGTGTCACTGTGCTACGGAAAGAATCCATCAAGGTATAACACAGTCATAGCGTTACATGTTGGTCACGCAATATTAAAGTCACGCTACAATAATTAGAGTCACTCTACAATTTGTTGATGTAGTAATGGTTAGTGACCCGTTCGTTACATGTATTTCTAGGCGGGAGAATCACAAATGTTCAATGATTTTCTACGAGATCTGAAGTCGAAAATCCTCAATCAGAGAGGACACGGGTTTTGGTTACTGCTCGTAAAAGGTGAGGGTGACTACTCCCAAGATCGAGCCCATGAAAATATTTTTCCAAGTGGTCTACCACAGGAAGGAATAGATGGGCTACCGGTGGTCAGTTCTACCACAGGAAGCCCGTCAAAAAGAACGCGCACATAAATTTTAACAATAGCCTCAGAAGAAATAGTTGGGCTACCTGTGGTCAGTTCTACCACAGGAAGCCCGTCAAAAAGAACGCGCACATAAATTTTACGAATAGCCTCAGAAAAAATAGTTGGGCTACCTGTGGTCAGTTCTACCACAGGAAGCCCGTCAAAAAGAACGCGCACATAAATTTTACGAATAGCCTCGGAAGAAATAGTTGGGCTACCTGTGGTCAGTTCTACCACAGGAAGCCCGTCAAAAAGAACGCGCACATAAATTTTAACAATAGCCTCAGAAGAAATAGTTGGGCTGCCTGTGGTCAGGTCTACCACAGGAAGCCCGTCAAAAAGAACGGGCACATAAATTTTAACAATAGCCTCAGAAGAAATAGTTGGGCTACCTGTGGTCAGTTCTACCACAGGAAGCCCGTCAAAAAGTGATCGATTATTCGTTCTTGACTTCGCACTATCTCTACCAACAGAACGAATTACACTCGTCACTAAGGAGGAGTCTTCAGACAGTTCTGTTACTAACGACGATGCATCCAAGGTAAGCATACCAACAAGTAACATAAGTACTCTACTGTTACAACTCATTGCGTGACGTGATGCGTGAAATGACACGTGACATACATCCCTCTTTGCAACTGGTAACGCAACGAAAAAAATGTTGCGAGTTATCTGTTGCAGCATGTAACACTCGACCTTTGCAACTTGTAATATTAAAAATATAAAAAAATTGTAATAGTTTACTGTTCGTAATTGTGTTGCGAAATCTCCCTTCCCACCCCTCCCCTGCGTCAATTCCCCGACCTAACAGACTATCCCTGGGGACCTAGCTAATACTCTAATGGTCTATATACTTTGTTGTTAGTTTTTAGACGAGCGTAGCAGCACTGAAAAGCGCGAAGAAGCTCAACCCGAAGAAATGGATGATGCAGACGACTTGGTAGGTTCTTAACTTCACGGTTAACTTCACGGACACACGGTGCAATATTGCTGGAAATATGATTGCAACGTCTGTCCACCTCTGTAATAGTTGTGACCAAACGTATTGAAGTACAGTTCGATCCTACTTCTGCGACATTGCGCGCAACAAATTGCAGAGGTGGACACACACTGAAATCATATCCCTAGCAATATTGCGCGTAATGTAATTGTATTTGATATGTCCAAAACCCAGGTCAGCGGTCTCTACCTCCAATACTCCCACACCCACCTCCCCTCAGGTCTCTGGTACCCAGAATTCTCAAGATTCAAGATTCTCTCTCTTTCTTTATGGACAAGCACATAAATTCGGATATGACGTCTTTATATTTGCAACTTTCGCGTGCAGCGATCGATTGTCTCCCCGATTAGGGTCTATGCCACATAAAGTAAAACTGATGATTACTGATATAATCTCTATTGCTAATAGAATTCTTCCTGTTCTTTCTATTCTCAGCTTGCTATGATGGACTGATGGAAAGATTCTGTCGTAGTTCAAAAACGCGCGCGGAAATTCGCAAGAAAAATAAAGATAAAAGTGAGAAATACCGTGACTAACTCGGGAAGGGTGCCTGGTATCTACTTCCCATAGTACCCGCTGTAACACACTGTAAGACACGTAACATCACCTCTGTGAGTTTGTTTTAAAAATCTATTCAATATAATAATAATAGTGTCAGTTGTTCTATAGCGCATTTCACATTGTCACAATGCGCTTTACAACCGATGGAGGACTTTTTCTGGCTGCATATGATAGGCGCCTACAATCATGAGGAGTTACCGTATTTACTCGTTTAAGCGCCGCCCCCGATTATGCACCGCATCTGATAGCAAAAAAATATATGAATAAGCGCCACCCTCGAATAAGCGCCGCATTTATTCACACAAAGCGGCGCTTAATCGAAGTTTGAACAACACGTTTATGTTGTTAACGTATTAAATCATTTATAAATATGTTAAATTATTTGTTAATAAACGCCGCACCCGAATAAGCGTCGCATCCAAGACTCCAAGGCGCGGCACTTAAACGAGTAAATACTGTAGCTAAACTGAATAATTGGAGGTTCAGTATTTTGTGATTTGAATCTTGCGTTTATGAGGTTTGCATATTGAGATTTCAAAAAGCGCAAGGTTCAAATCACAAAATACTGAACCCTCCAACTATTCAGTTTAATTGAATATATTTTAAAAACAAACTCTCATGGGTGAAAGGCACAACAAATACAGTATATTGTAGCGATTTTGGAATAAAATGTATAAAAGTCAACTGTATATTTTTGCTGTCAGGAGTATCGGCGTTTGAACAAGTTTGGTTAATTTTTAGAACACGAAATTGACCAATCACTGCGCACTTCCGGACTTGGACTCACTTTCAAGTGTTTATTCTGTTATCTCATGGAACGGTTGTTTATTGTTTGTTTCCAAATACATGATTGAACAGTTAGTTTAATATATCACAATCATAAGGGTTTAAAGTTTTTTTTATTTCCCAGAAAATAATACATTATGTTTACAATATAGAGAGATATTAATAATACCACTGGGATGTGCAGAAGGAAAACAACCCAAAAGGGTTAAAAAATCATTCTGCACCCTAAATGTGTATACAAAATTACATGAATATATATGCCAATTACATTAAATTGTGCAACATCAGTTCAACATTACATAAAACTGGGAAAAAGATATTTAAATTGAGCTCCTTAGCCAAGTTGTTCTGACTCTTTACTCAGCCTTTTACACAGCATGAGGCCACGATAGTGTAGTATCCGCAATCCTTCCAGCCAGCATTACAGTAACCCATGTCGACAGAACCGGTCAAGACTCCTTTCGGGTCGCCACGACAACGGCATCCAACGCGCTTTTGAAGATTTTCATCACGTTCAAATTCTAAAACGAAATCAAGATTGAAATGAACAATATGTCGGCGGTATATCAGAGCAACGGCATTTCTTCACGTCTTGAGCCATTTTCAGGGATTTTGGATGCCTCTGCCCCCAATCCCCCCCCCCCCCCCCCACCCCCACCCCCACCCCCCCCCCCCCCCCCCCCCAACCCCCCCAAGTAGAAAAAAAACCACAAGATGGCGTGCTGATTAGTGTTCGCAAAGGATTGTGGGTAAATGACGTTTTGTACGCGCAATGAATGCCGGGTAACTGAGTACTGCGAAAAAGATTGTTGATGAAGAATGTTTCCCTATGTCATATTGCACATCAAACGCCGACTATCGAGATGAAGTAGATGCTATTATATCTGTTCTATTTTATTTTTATCCTTGGTTTTCATATTTTTATGTTTTGAAGCGCTTGTGCACATTGTCTAAATATACGACTAATCGTAATCAAAACTAAGCAAAACCACAAAGAAACGAAAATGTCAGATCGTAAAGGAAAGGGCGAAAGAGTGTGACTAATATTCTAGTATAAATAGTGGTAAATCGCTTACCGAACATTGGGTTCTTAGCGGGGTCCTTAGCGAGGTACCGCTTAGCAGAGTACCGCTTAGAGGAGTACTCAGCAAAACAGAGAGCTGCACACAGAACCAACACAACTAGAATCATTTGGATCTTCATCGCGATTATTTGCCTGCAAGCAAAAGTTACTATATTAATAAATATTACCGTGAAACAAAAGTATAATTTTAAACTCTGTTTCTTCAAAAGATGAGAAACACAGAAAGACAGCTCGATTTTACTGCAGCCAGTACTATGAACATTTAGAGACCATGCAAAAATCATGTAAATTCGAACAATCTACATAATTGCAAAGACGGATCTGGAATATTCTTGAAATTAAATCACGTAAAAATCGTGTAAATCCAGCCACAATATAAACATGTAAAAATACTGTAAAATTCAGGTTTTTACTGACCGGCTTAATTGCAAACTGAACACGAAAAGCGCTCAACACTCAATATATCTCCTCCTAGCTTCTCCCCCTTTCCCTACTGGCGGCTATCGCCGGTAAAACCACACAGCTATCAGTTTAGTTAGCTCAAAGAGTGCTCAACAACGTTCTCGCTTACCTTAGTAGATACTTTCAAGATATCTGAGGATCAAGCAGCTTCGTCAGTCAAAGTGAACACAAATAAGTAGCAGCTCTCTGGGCTTCTTTTATATCATCGGGGAAAGAAATGAAGCATTCAACCATGAGACTACTGCATTCAACCATGAGACTACTGCATGCATGGATACACTAATGGCTACATAATGGCTACACATGCCTGGCTTTGAGAGGGATAATTAAAAAAGCTATTATGGCTTTATACAGGTACTGAGTCAAAACATACAAGTACTGATTACATCAAGCAACGTGCTTCGTAGGCATTTGAACAACAAGAATTCGGCATGCAAACCTTTTTCTAAGACCTTCAGTCTGATTTATTTGTTGGTCATTTTTTGTCTTCAAAAAATCACAATCAAAAACTCTAAATAATAAATATCCCAGTGGTTTCGGTTTTGCAATTACACACTCGATCATATACATGTAAACAATTTATATAACTATTATACAGAGTATTAAGTGAATACTTTCATAGCATTCTAGAGCTTATGCACAACATCAGGCAAGCAAATTGTTGACTAACTAATAATACAAAACAGCAATGTATAGCTGTTATAATAATAATAATTATTATATATATATAATAATAGGAGGGGCGTATGGAGTGGCGTCAGATAGAGGAGCGTATAGAGGGGCGAATAGAGTGCTTCATTTAGAGTGCTTCATATGGAGTGCTTCATATAAATGAATGAACTTGATATAGTGGCACCGCGGTCCGCAGTGCCGAAGTCATTTGAACTATCCGCATGAGCAGCGCGCCTTCAGGAATATGAAAATAACAAATATCTTCTAATTAAATGTTGTTTGTAGAACATCAAAAATATTCCTTCAAGAAAGTAAAATTTATACGAGATGGCGTTTAGTTGAGGTTTTGATAGCCGTCATTTTACATTGGATTGATTTCTATTATATATTTGCTGACGCAGCGAGCGAGCCTGAAGCGAGCAAGGAAGCAATTCTAATTCATTCACATAGGCAGAAAAAAACTCGATTTTTACCCGGCATGCAGTTTCCAAGAACCATCATGCAATTCTCAAGAATCTCAAGAACCATCATGCTTTTCGCGCCAACTCCCACATACGGCTATAGCCTGAAGCGAGTTGTTTTCAAGCTTTCGCGTTTCTGATCGGTAAATGTCGTGCCCAAAATCTGTGTCCCTAATTAATTTGTACATGTGTATGTTTCTTTAGCCGGTATATCCTGACTCGTAAGCCCATCAGATACCGTATCTTGTGCTTTTCGTGGGAATTGTGTAGTTCAGAGATCACCGTAATAATTGAGCTGATTAGTGCCGGCTGACCGTGTGTCAGTTCAGTCAAGTGTGAATATTCGCATTGAAATCTCAATTATAAGTAATACATTAGTTATTCATAAGAAAGAAAGGTAGACTCGCCTAATAATTTGCATACTTGTCACTTGGCATAAAACAAAACATTTCATAACTACAGTCAGTAGTCTAAGCTCTCCGGCACCAACTCTTATCCACAACTACTATAAACATTGCATTCACCGTCAGCATTCACTGCTGTTAGGTAGCCTAGTCTATATATAAACAATTCCTTTCTTAGTAATGAAACGACATTACTAACTATTACCAAGCTACATAATGGCTACACATGCAGAGTATAAGTAAATACTTTCCCACGTTCGAAACGAAACTACCTTGCAGTTCAAATGGAATTTCATACTCATAATAGAAGACAATCCAATCAGTAAAATTGCTATCAAAAACTCTGATAGATTCATATACATTTTGCTTTCTTGAAGGAACATTTTTGATGTTCTACAAACATTTAATTAGTAGAAGATATTTGTTATTTTCACATTCCTGCAAGTGTCAGTGTTATGAAGGGATTTTTCTGGCATGTACTAATTAAAAGTTGTGCACCATCGAGTAATTATGGATACTAGCGCTCATTTGGAAAGTATATAGCTATTATACAGAGTATCAAGTACATACTTTCAGTTCAAATGGAATAAATAAGAAAGGAGTTGCAGCAAATAAGAAATCAGTTGCACTGAGCTAGAGTTGCAGCAAATAAGAAAGGAGTTGCAAATAAGAAAGGAGTTGCAAATAAGGAACGAGTTTGTAAGTTATATGGTAATCAGTTGTCGCTTGGTAATAGTTAGTAATGTCGTTTCATTACTAAGAAAGGAATTGTTTATATATAGAATATATAATAGAAATCAATCCAATGTAAAATGACGGCTATCAAAACCTCAACTAAACGCCATCTCGTATAAATTTTACTTTCTTGAAGGAATATTTTTGATGTTCTACAAACAACATTTAATTAGAAGATATTTGTTATTTTCATATTCCTGAAGGCGCGCTGCTCATGCGGATAGTTCAAATGACTTCGGCACTGCGGACCGCGGTGCCACTATATCAAGTTCATTCATTCATATATGAAGCACTCCATATGAAGCACTCTAAATGAAGCACTCTATTCGTCCCTCTATACGCTCCTCTATCTGACGCCACTCCATACGCCCCTCCAGCTTCAAATTGAAGGGGCTAGCGTGATTAAATAAAGTTGACCTACCCTATCTACCTACCATATGAAGCACTCTAAATGAAGCACTAGACATATAGTCGTCTTCAAGTTATCGCTTGGTATCTATATTACATCGCTTCCTATATGTGCATATTTATAAACACCATCATTTCATACTGATTACTCTTCTCATTCAATCATACAATGCAATAATTACCACCTTTCAAATGGATGCACTTGGGAAGTTTGGAGAGCACTCGAGCAGCTAGCTAGAGTTGCTCTCGGCCACGCCTCGTGCAACCAGTTAATTACGCTTCTCTCCAGGCGCTGCATGGAATGCATGGTCATTGCGGTGTGTTGGAATGCACAACTTTAGCACGTATTCTGTACAATAGAGCAGCATGACAAAGGAAACATAACACAAATAAGATGCGGTTGTCATACTCTAGAAATGGGCATGCAAAAGTCTTCGGGTTTGAGAATAATATTTGACCATGTCAAAGTGTTTCAATGAACTTGAAACTTTAGGGTTATTGAATGTGCTACCTAAACTAATTGACTTGGTAGTTAGAGAAAATTTCATCACGGAATTTTTCAGTTTTACCCATTTCAGTGAAGACAAGTGAAATCTTTGACAAAAGACAGAATACATATCTTTACTGGAACTCGTATTTTTCAAAATCGAATGAAGCGATTTCTTTCCATTTTCCAAAAGGAGTATTGAAAAGGTTGCAGAACAATATGAGCTCAAAAGAAGTTTACTTAAAGTCCATAAAGCGAAGTTTTCGGACACCCGAAATCTCAATTATAAGTAATACATTAGTTATTCATAAGAAAGAAAGGTAGACTCGCCTAATAATTTGCATACTTGTCACTTGGCATAAAACAAAACATTTCATAACTACAGTCAGTAGTCTAAGCTCTCCGGCACCAACTCTTATCCACAACTACTATAAACATTGCATTCACCGTCAGCATTCACTGCTGTTAGGTAGCCTAGTCTATATATAAACAATTCCTTTCTTAGTAATGAAACGACATTACTAACTATTACCAAGCTACATAATGGCTACACATGCAGAGTATAAGTAAATACTTTCCCACGTTCGAAACGAAACTACCTTGCAGTTCAAATGGAATTTCATACTCATAATAGAAGACAATCCAATCAGTAAAATTGCTATCAAAAACTCTGATAGATTCATATACATTTTGCTTTCTTGAAGGAACATTTTTGATGTTCTACAAACATTTAATTAGTAGAAGATATTTGTTATTTTCACATTCCTGCAAGTGTCAGTGTTATGAAGGGATTTTTCTGGCATGTACTAATTAAAAGTTGTGCACCATCGAGTAATTATGGATACTAGCGCTCATTTGGAAAGTATATAGCTATTATACAGAGTATCAAGTACATACTTTCAGTTCAAATGGAATAAATAAGAAAGGAGTTGCAGCAAATAAGAAATCAGTTGCACTGAGCTAGAGTTGCAGCAAATAAGAAAGGAGTTGCAGCAAAATAAGAAAGGAGTTGCAGCAAATAAGAAAGGAGTTGCAAATAAGGAACGAGTTTGTAAGTTATATGGTAATCAGTTGTCGCTTGGTAATAGTTAGTAATGTCGTTTCATTACTAAGAAAGGAATTGTTTATATATAGAATATATAATAGAAATCAATCCAATGTAAAATGACGGCTATCAAAACCTCAACTAAACGCCATCTCGTATAAATTTTACTTTCTTGAAGGAATATTTTTGATGTTCTACAAACAACATTTAATTAGAAGATATTTGTTATTTTCATATTCCTGAAGGCTCATGCGGATAGTTCAAATGACTTCGGCACTGCGGACCGCGGTGCCACTATATCAAGTTCATTCATTCATATATGAAGCACTCCATATGAAGCACTCTAAATGAAGCACTCTATTCGTCCCTCTATACGCTCCTCTATCTGACGCCACTCCATACGCCCCTCCAGCTTCAAATTGAAGGGGCTAGCGTGATTAAATAAAGTTGACCTACCCTATCTACCTACCATATGAAGCACTCTAAATGAAGCACTAGACATATAGTCGTCTTCAAGTTATCGCTTGGTATCTATATTACATCGCTTCCTATATGTGCATATTTATAAACACCATCATTTCATACTGATTACTCTTCTCATTCAATCATACAATGCAATAATTACCACCTTTCAAATGGATGCACTTGGGAAGTTTGGAGAGCACTCGAGCAGCTAGCTAGAGTTGCTCTCGGCCACGCCTCGTGCAACCAGTTAATTACGCTTCTCTCCAGGCGCTGCATGGAATGCATGGTCATTGCGGTGTGTTGGAATGCACAACTTTAGCACGTATTCTGTACAATAGAGCAGCATGACAAAGGAAACATAACACAAATAAGATGCGGTTGTCATACTCTAGAAATGGGCATGCAAAAGTCTTCGGGTTTGAGAATAATATTTGACCATGTCAAAGTGTTTCAATGAACTTGAAACTTTAGGGTTATTGAATGTGCTACCTAAACTAATTGACTTGGTAGTTAGAGAAAATTTCATCACGGAATTTTTCAGTTTTACCCATTTCAGTGAAGACAAGTGAAATCTTTGACAAAAGACAGAATACATATCTTTACTGGAACTCGTATTTTTCAAAATCGAATGAAGCGATTTCTTTCCATTTTCCAAAAGGAGTATTGAAAAGGTTGCAGAACAATATGAGCTCAAAAGAAGTTTACTTAAAGTCCATAAAGCGAAGTTTTCGGACACCCGACTCAATTGTTTAGGATTGTTTACAAATTCGCTACCAAATAGTTCCGATTCGATCTATTTGTAAACGCTTAGAAATCATCGAAACTTCGTAAACTTGAAGACGACCATGTGAACTTCAAGTACTAAAGACAATTTTTTAAACAAACGTCTACTCTCTCTGAAAATCGAATTTATTCAAAAAGCGTAATAACGTCATGCTGGCGCTAGAATAACTCCGATCCTGATGAAACATATATCATGGCAAACTTTAATCTATCTCTAGACTTGATATAAAATTTGATTTTATATTAGTTTGTCGGCAGCAACGTATTTTTCGATCAAACATGGAAGGTGACGCCTCCGAAAAACCCAGTCGAGCCACCTTAATTAGTATCCCAGAAAATCCCTTTATAGAGTGATTCCAATAAACCTGGGCATTACTAACTACACCATTGCACACTATTAGACACTCGCTCTTTTGTTTTCTTTTGTTCCTTTGCATCTAATAAACACTGACAGCTAAGTACGGAAAACATCAAAAATGTTCCTTCAAGAAAGCAAAATGTACTGAATCTATCAAAGTTTTTGATAGAATTTTACTGATTGGATTGTCTTCTATTATGAGTATGAAATTCCATTTGAACTGCAAGGTAGTTTCGTTTCGACCGTCGGAAAGTATTTACTAATACTCTGTATAGAGTGCAAACACTAAAACCGTGAAACAGTATGTAATGCATGGTGTATAGTTAGTAATGCCCAGGTTTATTGAAATCACTCTATACATTGCTGTTTTGTATTATTAGTTAGTCAATAACAATTTGCTTGCCTGATGTTGCATAAGCTCTACTGGAATGTGAAAGTATTATTCCACGAAATCGAGTCGTACATGAGCTGATAGCCAACGAGGCTCCTACCACTGGATTGTAAATATGTTTTCGGTAAAAGTAATTTGTATTTCCGCTTTTCGTACAAAACATTTCCGCCATGCATGCGTACACAACACAACCAGGCGATAACATGTTTACCAAACGTTTCTTGATCGATGCAATCCAAGTTTTAAAAGCTTCTGTGTTACTTTATCTTCCAAAAATGTCGTCTGAATCACACCAAAAGACTTCGAAAACATGCTAAAGGGTTCAAAGCCGAAATTCTTGAAATCTTGGACAATGTTGAGAAAACCAACGAGGTTGTTTTGACGAGTTTACTTCACGGCATTCGAGGCCGTTGGAGTTTGGTTTTCGCCTGCTGAATGACTTTCAACGTGGATATTCACAGTTTTACTATTACCAGGCAGTTCTAGACATATCTGGTTCTTTTTGTCATAATTTGGTACACATCCTACAGTTGTATAATCATCGGAATGATATTTGTTTCGCGTGAATGGTGAGTTTTCAATTTGTTTGTTATTTCTTTGTAAAAATATCAGTCAACAAATCTCATATGTTTTTCCCGAAAACCATGTAAAAATCAATTTTCATTTCCACAAAACATTTTAGTTTTAAATGTACTCAGTTTGTAGTTTATTCGGATCTACTTTTATTGAGAATCTATCGAGAAGAAAAGGAAATCTTCGCTCGTAAATTTAGAAAATTGTTCGGCCATTTTGACAGATTTCTCTACTCACGGTATGTTTATAATAAACCCCTTCTGGCGGGCGGCTGGTATATCGGCTGATAATGTCCGCGGCTGAGAGATGGTCCGAAAAATGAACAGTTGGCCGAGAAGCGAAGTTTGCAACACTTGTTAAACTATCCGCATGAGCAGCGCGCCTGTAGGAATATGAAAATAACAAATATCTTCTACTAATTAAATGTTGTTTGTAGAGCATCAAAAATATTCCTTCAAGAAAGCAAAATGTATATGAATCTATCAAAGTTTTTGATAGAATTTTACTGATTGGATTGTCTTCTATTATGAGTATGAATGATTCCATTTGAACTGCAAGGTAGTTTCGTTTCGATCGTCGGAAAGTACTGATATACTTATACTCTCGATCTGTATAGAGTGCAAACACTAAAACCGTGAAACAGTATGTAATGCATGGTGTATAGTTAGTAATGCCCAGGTTTATTGAAATCACTCTATACATTGCTGTTTTGTATTATTAGTTAGTCAATAACAATTTGCTTGCCTGATGTTGCATAAGCTCATAGAGTGCTTCATTTAGAGTGCTTCATATGGAGTGCTTCATATATGAATGAATGAACTTGATACTATAACGAGCCACAACTCCTTAGTTAGGGGTGGATCATTAGAAATCTCGGGAGGGGGGGTTAAATATTTTTTAGGCACGATTTTTTTTTGTACCTGTATTTCTCTGCAGGAATTTGTTTTTGAGATGTGTAGCTCTTTTTTTAGGTGGTAGGGTACTTGCAGGAATTTTTTTTGGGACATTTTTTCTTTGCAGGAATTTTTTTTGGGGAATTGTCACCCCCCCTCCCGAGATTTCTAATGATTACCCCTTACCAGCCAAAGGGAGGAAATTTTGCCGGCATACCATAGATTCCTTTCGACACCACAGATGACCACAACTAATATGATACCTTCCCTAAGTACATGGCTGATTGTTTATTGAATGTGGTAGATATACAAACAATGACTCTAAAGTCATTTTTATTCGTCCATAAAAACATAATAAAAGGAAAATTGTAAATTTCGGCCGTATTATTACATCTGAGTATAAACCGATTACCAGCTCAGTAGAGATGCAGTTTGGTTTGATATGATTATTAGACTGATTTATCAGTATAAACTGATTCCCAGCTCAGTAGAGATGCATGCAGGGGCGTAGCGTGCATATACGCCCGTACGCACGTGCGTACAATTTAAAATCCCTTAAAAATCATAAAAATATTGAAAATAAAATGAAATCTAGGACAAAATCTTAACAGCTCACGGCAGATTACTTGCTGGAAACTACTCACAGAAGGCAGGAAAATGCTATTTTGGAGACCCTATACCTCAAAAAAGTTTCGGGGAGCATACCCCCGCATCCTACTACGAGCTCGCACCTTCGCCGCTCGTCAGATTGTGTCCCCCAATACATTTCCCCTTTCAGTCAGTCATTGTAGGCATGTATAATGATGATTGTAGTTAGTACAGTTTCAAACAAAATAAATACCAAAAAACTGGCTTCGCCTCGGGTTATTATATCGCTATATATAACGGTAGCGGTATATATAACCTGTTTACATAAATCCTTTAACCAATACTCATAAATCATTTACACAACCTATACATAAATCCTTTTCTGAATCCTTTATATAACCTTTACATAAATCCCCCCATAAAACTGAGTGATAAATGCATTTTACTATGTATTTATGTAGCGAGAAAGTCCGCTGGAAAACGAAGAAAATGGTATTTCCAAGGCTCTAGATTTCTAAATTTTCAGGGGGGCATGCCCCCTCACCCCCCTAGAAGCTCACGCCTTCGGCGCTCGTTGCTATGTGCGTACATTGCAAAAAAAAGCACGCTACGCCCCTGGCATGGTTTGGTTTGACATGATTATTAGACTGATTTATCAGTATAAACTGATTCCCAGCTCAGTAGAGATGCATGGTTTGGTTTGACATGATTATTAGACTGATTTATCAGTATAAACTGATTCCCAGCTCAGTAGAGATGCATGGTTTGGTTTGACATGATTATTAGACTGATTTATCAGTATAAACTGATTCCCAGCTCAGTAGAGATGCATGGTTTGGTTTGACATGATTATTAGACTGATTTATCAGTATAAACTGATACCCAGCTCAGTAGAGATGCATGGTTTGGTTTGACTGATTATTAGACTGATTTATCAGTATAAACTGATTCCCAGCTCAGTAGAGATGCAGTTTGGTTTGACATGATTATTAGACTGATTTATCAGTATAAATTGATTCCCAGCTCAGTAGAGATACAGTTTTGTTTGACATGATTGTTAGACTGATTCAGTATCAGTATAAACTGATTCCCAGTTCAGTAGAGATGCAGTTTGGTGTTACATGATTGTTAGGCTGATCTATCAGTATAAACTGATTCCCACAGCTTAGTAGAGATGCAGTTTGGCAGTGTTACATGATTGTTAGATTTATACGTAGATTTATCAGTATAAACTGATTCAGATGTTAGCATTGTAGGTTACAGTGCAATCCCTGTGACTGTGTCAAGGCCGATCGGGAATTGAAATAAAATATTGCGGGAAAGCGTGATCGGATGTATGCACAGATCATCAAATAAACTTACCTTGTTCTTCGGAAGGCAAGTTAGATTTTACATGGATTGCCATTTATTTTAACATTCATCAGGGATCCTAAATATCTGGAACTTAAAATACGTATACAGTAGTACTAAATGATTACACGTACTTTTGTTGGATAGGCATCTATATCTTTGGAGAGAATTTCTGAAGAACTCCCTTGCTATCGATAATCGCTACATTTTGGCGGGAAAGATGGCGACAAAATCAATAATAAAGAATCGTCGCAAAAGATCGCCGAACGAGTTAGCTACACGGACATGTGATTCTGGAGCTCTTGGTCGTTAACACATGATCGAGGTTTTAGGGTTTCTGCCTAAGAATCCCAGCCAGGACACAATAGCTCGGACACATGTAAACCTCTTCTTCTCGCTCGCCTCCATCAAACACTCGAATGATCTATTTGCGCGCCATTTACATCATGCAAGCGAAATTGTCTTGATCAGTCGCAGAGGAAAAAACAAACAGCAAACGTACGTAGATCTTTGGAATATTTTGTTGATTGCCCACAAATTCTTCTGTTCAGTTCCTACCAGCCTTTGTTCGAATCATACCCTGTTTAGTGACGGTCGCATCGATCTACACGGCTCAGTTACTTTATTTACAACTTCAAAATCGCTCTCGCTTGTCAAAACTCATTTGATGAGAGTACTAATTAAATGTTGTTTGTAGAACATCAAAAATATTCCTTCAAGAAAGTAAAATTTATACGAGATGGCGTTTAGTTGAGGTTTTGATAGCCGTCATTTTACATTGGATTGATTTCTATTATATATTTGCTGACGCAGCGAGCGAGCCTGAAGCGAGCAAGGAAGCAATTCTAATTCATTCACATAGGCAGAAAAAAACTCGATTTTTACCCGGCATGCAGTTTCCAAGAACCATCATGCAATTCTCAAGAATCTCAAGAACCATCATGCTTTTCGCGCCAACTCCCACATACGGCTATAGCCTGAAGCGAGTTGTTTTCAAGCTTTCGCGTTTCTGATCGGTAAATGTCGTGCCCAAAATCTGTGTCCCTAATTAATTTGTACATGTGTATGTTTCTTTAGCCGGTATATCCTGACTCGTAAGCCCATCAGATACCGTATCTTGTGCTTTTCGTGGGAATTGTGTAGTTCAGAGATCACCGTAATAATTGAGCTGATTAGTGCCGGCTGACCGTGTGTCAGTTCAGTCAAGTGTGAATATTCGCATTGAAATCTCAATTATAAGTAATACATTAGTTATTCATAAGAAAGAAAGGTAGACTCGCCTAATAATTTGCATACTTGTCACTTGGCATAAAACAAAACATTTCATAACTACAGTCAGTAGTCTAAGCTCTCCGGCACCAACTCTTATCCACAACTACTATAAACATTGCATTCACCGTCAGCATTCACTGCTGTTAGGTAGCCTAGTCTATATATATAAACAATTCCTTTCTTAGTAATGAAACGACATTACTAACTATTACCAAGCTACATAATGGCTACACATGCAGAGTATAAGTAAATACTTTCCCACGTTCGAAACGAAACTACCTTGCAGTTCAAATGGAATTTCATACTCATAATAGAAGACAATCCAATCAGTAAAATTGCTATCAAAAACTCTGATAGATTCATATACATTTTGCTTTCTTGAAGGAACATTTTTGATGTTCTACAAACAACATTTAATTAGTAGAAGATATTTGTTATTTTCACATTCCTGCAAGTGTCAGTGTTATGAAGGGATTTTTCTGGCATGTACTAATTAAAAGTTGTGCACCATCGAGTAATTATGGATACTAGCGCTCATTTGGAAAGTATATAGCTATTATACAGAGTATCAAGTACATACTTTCAGTTCAAATGGAATAAATAAGAAAGGAGTTGCAGCAAATAAGAAATCAGTTGCACTGAGCTAGAGTTGCAGCAAATAAGAAAGGAGTTGCAGCAAATAAGAAAGGAGTTGCAGCAAATAAGAAAGGAGTTGCAAATAAGGAACGAGTTTGTAAGTTATATGGTAATCAGTTGTCGCTTGGTAATAGTTAGTAATGTCGTTTCATTACTAAGAAAGGAATTGTTTATATATAGAATATATAATAGAAATCAATCCAATGTAAAATGACGGCTATCAAAACCTCAACTAAACGCCATCTCGTATAAATTTTACTTTCTTGAAGGAATATTTTTGATGTTCTACAAACAACATTTAATTAGAAGATATTTGTTATTTTCATATTCCTGAAGGCTCATGCGGATAGTTCAAATGACTTCGGCACTGCGGACCGCGGTGCCACTATATCAAGTTCATTCATTCATATATGAAGCACTCCATATGAAGCACTCTAAATGAAGCACTCTATTCGTCCCTCTATACGCTCCTCTATCTGACGCCACTCCATACGCCCCTCCAGCTTCAAATTGAAGGGGCTAGCGTGATTAAATAAAGTTGACCTACCCTATCTACCTACCATATGAAGCACTCTAAATGAAGCACTAGACATATAGTCGTCTTCAAGTTATCGCTTGGTATCTATATTACATCGCTTCCTATATGTGCATATTTATAAACACCATCATTTCATACTGATTACTCTTCTCATTCAATCATACAATGCAATAATTACCACCTTTCAAATGGATGCACTTGGGAAGTTTGGAGAGCACTCGAGCAGCTAGCTAGAGTTGCTCTCGGCCACGCCTCGTGCAACCAGTTAATTACGCTTCTCTCCAGGCGCTGCATGGAATGCATGGTCATTGCGGTGTGTTGGAATGCACAACTTTAGCACGTATTCTGTACAATAGAGCAGCATGACAAAGGAAACATAACACAAATAAGATGCGGTTGTCATACTCTAGAAATGGGCATGCAAAAGTCTTCGGGTTTGAGAATAATATTTGACCATGTCAAAGTGTTTCAATGAACTTGAAACTTTAGGGTTATTGAATGTGCTACCTAAACTAATTGACTTGGTAGTTAGAGAAAATTTCATCACGGAATTTTTCAGTTTTACCCATTTCAGTGAAGACAAGTGAAATCTTTGACAAAAGACAGAATACATATCTTTACTGGAACTCGTATTTTTCAAAATCGAATGAAGTGATTTCTTTCCATTTTCCAAAAGGAGTATTGAAAAGGTTGCAGAACAATATGAGCTCAAAAGAAGTTTACTTAAAGTCCATAAAGCGAAGTTTTCGGACACCCGACTCAATTGTTTAGGATTGTTTACAAATTCGCTACCAAATAGTTCCGATTCGATCTATTTGTAAACGCTTAGAAATCATCGAAACTTCGTAAACTTGAAGACGACCATGTGAACTTCAAGTACTAAAGACAATTTTTTAAACAAACGTCTACTCTCTCTGAAAATCGAATTTATTCAAAAAGCGTAATAACGTCATGCTGGCGCTAGAATAACTCCGATCCTGATGAAACATATATCATGGCAAACTTTAATCTATCTCTAGACTTGATATAAAATTTGATTTTATATTAGTTTGTCGGCAGCAACGTATTTTTCGATCAAACATGGAAGGTGACGCCTCCGAAAAACCCAGTCGAGCCACCTTAATTAGTATCCCAGAAAATCCCTTTATAGAGTGATTCCAATAAACCTGGGCATTACTAACTACACCATTGCACACTATTAGACACTCGCTCTTTTGTTTTCTTTTGTTCCTTTGCATCTAATAAACACTGACAGCTAAGTACGGAAAACATCAAAAATGTTCCTTCAAGAAAGCAAAATGTACTGAATCTATCAAAGTTTTTGATAGAATTTTACTGATTGGATTGTCTTCTATTATGAGTATGAAATTCCATTTGAACTGCAAGGTAGTTTCGTTTCGACCGTCGGAAAGTATTTACTAATACTCTGTATAGAGTGCAAACACTAAAACCGTGAAACAGTATGTAATGCATGGTGTATAGTTAGTAATGCCCAGGTTTATTGAACACTCTATACATTGCTGTTTTGTATTATTAGTTAGTCAATAACAATTTGCTTGCCTGATGTTGCATAAGCTCTACTGGAATGTGAAAGTATTATTCCACGAAATCGAGTCGTACATGAGCTGATAGCCAACGAGGCTCCTACCACTGGATTGTAAATATGTTTTCGGTAAAAGTAATTTGTATTTCCGCTTTTCGTACAAAACATTTCCGCCATGCATGCGTACACAACACAACCAGGCGATAACATGTTTACCAAACGTTTCTTGATCGATGCAATCCAAGTTTTAAAAGCTTCTGTGTTACTTTATGTTCCAAAAATGTCGTCTGAATCACACCAAAAGACTTCGAAAACATGCTAAAGGGTTCAAAGCCGAAATTCTTGAAATCTTGGACAATGTTGAGAAAACCAACGAGGTTGTTTTGACGAGTTTACTTCACGGCATTCGAGGCCGTTGGAGTTTGGTTTTCGCCTGCTGAATGCCGGACTTTCAACGTGGATATTCACAGTTTTACTATTACCAGGCAGTTCTAGACATATCTGGTTCTTTTTCTCATAATTTGGTACACATCCTACAGTTGTGTAATCATCGGAATGATATTTGTTTCGCGTGAATGGTGAGTTTTCAATTTGTTTGTTATTTCTTTGTAAAAATATCAGTCAACAAATCTCATATGTTTTTCGTTCCGAAAACCATTTAAAAAGCAATTTTCATTTCCACAAAACATTTTAGTTTTAAATGTACTCAGTTTGTAGTTTATTCGGATCTACTTTTATTGAGAATCTATCGAGAAGAAAAGGAAATCTTCGCTCGTAAATTTAGAAAATTGTTCGGCCATTTTGACAGATTTCTCTACTCACGGTATGTTTATAATAAACCCCTTCTGGCGGGCGGCTGGTATATCGGCTGATAATGTCCGCGGCTGAGAGATGGTCCGAAAAATGAACAGTTGGCCGAGAAGCGAAGTTTGCAACACTTGTTAAACTATCCGCATGAGCAGCGCGCCTGTAGGAATATGAAAATAGGCAAATATCTTCTACTAATTAAATGTTGTTTGTAGAGCATCAAAAATATTCCTTCAAGAAAGCAAAATGTATATGAATCTATCAAAGTTTTTGATAGAATTTTACTGATTGGATTGTCTTCTATTATGAGTATGAATGATTCCATTTGAACTGCAAGGTAGTTTCGTTTCGATCGTCGGAAAGTATATACTTATACTCTGTATAGAGTGCAAACACTAAAACCGTGAAACAGTGTGTAATGCATGGTGTATAGTTAGTAATGCCCAGGTTTATTGAAATCACTCTATACATTGCTGTTTTGTATTATTAGTTAGTCAATAACAATTTGCTTGCCTGATGTTGCATAAGCTCATAGAGTGCTTCATTTAGAGTGCTTCATATATGAATGAATGAACTTGATACTATAACGAGCCACAACTCCTTAGTTACCAGCCAAAGGGAGGAAATTTTGCCGGCATACCATAGATTCCTTTCGACACCACAGATGACAACTAATATGATACCTTCCCTAAGTACATGGCTGATTGTTTATTGAATGTGGTAGATATACAAACAATGACTCTAAAGTCATTTTTATTCGTCCATAAAAACATAATAAAAGGAAAATTGTAAATTTCGGCCGTATTATTACATCTGAGTATAAACCGATTACCAGCTCAGTAGAGATGCAGTTTGGTTTGATATGATTATTAGACTGATTTATCAGTATAAACTGATTCCCAGCTCAGTAGAGATGCATGCAGGGGCGTAGCGTGCATATACGCCCGTACGCACGTGCGTACAATTTAAAATCCCTTAATATATGTATATATTATAAAAAACATAAAAATATTGAAAATAAAATGAAATCTAGGACAAAATCTTAACAGCTCACGGCAGATTACTTGCTGGAAACTACTCACAGAAGGCAGGAAAATGCTATTTTGGAGACCCTATACCTCAAAAAAGTTTCGGGGAGCATACCCCCGCATCCTACTACGAGCTCGCACCTTCGCCGCTCGTCAGATTGTGTCCCCCAATACATTTCCCCTTTCAGTCAGTCATTGTAGGCATGTATAATGATGATTGTAGTTAGTACAGTTTCAAACAAAATAAATACCAAAAAACTGGCTTCGCCTCGGGTTATTATATCGCTATATATAACGGTAGCGGTATATATAACCTGTTTACATAAATCCTTTAACCAATACTCATAAATCATTTACACAACCTATACATAAATCCTTTTCTGAATCCTTTATATAACCTTTACATAAATCCCCCCATAAAACTGAGTGATAAATGCATTTTACTATGTATTTATGTAGCGAGAAAGTCCGCTGGAAAACGAAGAAAATGGTATTTCCAAGGCTCTAGATTTCTAAATTTTCAGGGGGGCATGCCCCCTCACCCCCCTAGAAGCTCACGCCTTCGGCGCTCGTTGCTATGTGCGTACATTGCAAAAAAAGCACGCTACGCCCCTGGCATGGTTTGGTTTGACATGATTATTAGACTGATTTATCAGTATAAACTGATTCCCAGCTCAGTAGAGATGCATGGTTTGGTTTGACATGATTATTAGACTGATTTATCAGTATAAACTGATTCCCAGCTCAGTAGAGATGCATGGTTTGGTTTGACATGATTATTAGACTGATTTATCAGTATAAACTGATTCCCAGCTCAGTAGAGATGCATGGTTTGGTTTGACTGATTATTAGACTGATTTATCAGTATAAACTGATTCCCAGCTCAGTAGAGATGCAGTTTGGTTTGACATGATTATTAGACTGATTTATCAGTATAAATTGATTCCCAGCTCAGTAGAGATACAGTTTTGTTTGACATGATTGTTAGACTGATTCAGTATCAGTATAAACTGATTCCCAGTTCAGTAGAGATGCAGTTTGGTGTTACATGATTGTTAGGCTGATCTATCAGTATAAACTGATTCCCACAGCTTAGTAGAGATGCAGTTTGGCAGTGTTACATGATTGTTAGATTTATCAGTATAAACTGATTCAGATGTTAGCATTGTAGGTTACAGTGCTTATCCCTGTGACTGTGTCAAGGCCGATCGGGAATTGAAATAAAATATTGCGGGAAAGCGTGATCGGATGTATGCACAGATCATCAAATAAACTTACCTTGTTCTTCGGAAGGCAAGTTAGATTTTACATGGATTGCCATTTATTTTAACATTCATCAGGGATCCTAAATATCTGGAACTTAAAATACGTATACAGTAGTACTAAATGATTACACGTACTTTTGTTGGATAGGCATCTATATCTTTGGAGAGAATTTCTGAAGAACTCCCTTGCTATCGATAATCGCTACATTTTGGCGGGAAAGATGGCGACAAAATCAATAATAAAGAATCGTCGCAAAAGATCGCCGAACGAGTTAGCTACACGGACATGTGATTCTGGAGCTCTTGGTCATTAACACATGATCGAGGTTTTAGGGTTTCTGCCTAAGAATCCCAGCCAGGACACAATAGCTCGGACACATGTAAACCTCTTCTTCTCGCTCGCCTCCATCAAACACTCGAATGATCTATTTGCGCGCCATTTACATCATGCAAGCGAAATTGTCTTGATCAGTCGCAGAGGAAAACAAACAGCAAACGTACGTAGATCTTTGGAATATTTTGTTGATTGCCCACAAATTCTTCTGTTCAGTTCCTACCAGCCTTTGTTCGAATCATACCCTGTTTAGTGACGGTCGCATCGATCTACACGGCTCAGTTACTTTATTTACAACTTCAAAATCGCTCTCGCTTGTCAAAACTCATTTGATGAGAGTACTAATTAAATGTTGTTTGTAGAACATCAAAAATATTCCTTCAAGAAAGTAAAATTTATACGAGATGGCGTTTAGTTGAGGTTTTGATAGCCGTCATTTTACATTGGATTGATTTCTATTATATATTCTATATATAAACAATTCCTTTCTTAGTAATGAAACTACATTACTAACTATTACCAAGCGACAACTGATTACCATATAACTTACAAACTCCTTTCTTATTTGCTGCAACTCGTTCCTTATTTGCTGCAACTCTATTGTTATTTACTGCAACTCCTTTCTTATTTGCTGCAACTCCTTTCTTATTTGCTGCAACTCCTTTCTTATTTGCTGCAACTCCTTTCTTATTTGCTGCAACTCCTTTCTTATTTGCTGCAACTCCTTTCTTATTTGCTGCAACTCCTTTCTTATTTGCTGCAACTCCTTTCTTATTTGCTGCAACTCTAGCTCAGTGCAACTGATTTCTTATTTGCTGCAACTCCTTTCTTATTTATTCCATTTGAACTGAAAGTATGTACTTGATACTCTGTATAATAGCTATATACTTTCCAAATGAGCGCTAGCATCCATAATTACTCGATGGTGCACAACTTTTAATTAGTACATGCCAGAAAAATCCCTTAATGGTTTCCTAACACTGACACTTGCAGGAATGTGAAAATAACAAATATCTTCTACTAATTAAATGTTGTTTGTAGAACATCAAAAATATTCCTTCAAGAAAGTAAAATGTATATGAATCTATCAGAGTTTTTGATAGCAATTTTACTGATTGGATTGTCTTCTATTATGAGTATGAAATTCCACTTGAACTGCAAGGTAGTTTCGTTTCGAACGTGGGAAAGTATTTACTTAATACTCTGTATAATAGCTATACAGCTGTATATACATTGCTGTTTTGTATTATTAGTTAACAATTTGCTTGCCTGATGTTGTGCATAAGCTCTAGAATGCTATGAAAGTATTCACTTAATACTCTGTATACACTCAATTGCAGAAACGTTGTAGTATACATTTATACAAATATACAAATATCTAATGAGATGCAAAATGTTAAACATGCTAAAATACAACTGTTTAAGCACAAAATAGTGCTGAAAATTATTGTTTTAGCCTTGTCAGATGCGATATTAATCTAAAATTGGTGTTTCAGATATATTAGAAGAAAATAAGCGATGTTTCTCACTTTGTATCTCATTAGATATCTTGTATCTCATTAGATATTTGTATAAATGTATACTACAACCTTTCTGCAATTGAGTGTAATAGTTATATAAATTGTTTACATGTATATGATCGAGTGTGTAATTGCAAAACCGAAACCACTGGGATATTTATTATTTAGAGAAGGGATATTTATTATTTTAAGAAGACCTAGATTTCAAAATGTTTTGGGGGGGCATGACCCCGTACCCCCCTTCGGTGCACACGATACTGGATCTTTCTAAAACGAACCCCATGTAGAGAATGCCTGCTACGGGCCTGGTTTTGTTTTGACTCAGTACCCGGATAAAGCCATAATAGCTTTTTTAATTATCCCTCTCAAAGCCAGGCATGTGTAGCCATTATGTAGCCATTAGTGTATCCATGCATGCAGTAGTCTCATGGTTGAATGCTTCATTTCTTTATAGTAAAGTGTTTTCATATGTCTGATATTTTTATGGATATGAATAGGGGGTAAGTCATTACTTATAACCCCAACGAGGGCGGTGAAGAAAAATAATTTTAAACAATCTTAAATTGAGAGTATCATATTTCATTTCAGCCTAAATCAGCCTTACCGATAATATTTGCAATTGCCCTCGTTGGATATATATACTATGGACTAACTCTGATTCACTTGTATAACAATTTCCTGCACATTAAAACGCTTTAATATAATGCAGGAGGCTTTTATATCAATTATTTAAATTAGAGTTCAAAGGTCACATTCCATATTTCCATGGAAACTATCATGTGTAATAGCTGATATTGAAGTTACACTCCAATGACTCAGAACAACGGTTTTAAGTCGAGGCTATCGGGTCAGAACAAAAACTTGACCCGATAGCCTCAACTTGAAACCTTTGTACAGAGTCATTGGAGTGTAACTTCGATATCAGCTATTGTCAACATCGTGGCTATATTTTAATTGCCAAAGTGTTAAGATAAAATATTACAAAGAGAAAGAATTAGACTACCCCCTCTTGAATTGCGGCGGCCATTTTGAAAAGTTTGGATGCCGTTGTCGTGGCGACCCGAAAGGAGTCTTGACCGGTTCTGTCGACATGGGTTACTGTAATGCTGGCTGGAAGGATTGCGGATACTACACTATCGTGGCCTCATGCTGTGTAAAAGGCTGAGTAAAGACCCAGAACAACTTGGCTAAGGAGTTTTAAAAAAAAAAAAAACTTATTCCACTTTGACTGACGAAGCTGCTTGATCCTCAGATATCTTGAAAGTAACTACTAAGGTAAGCGAGAACGTTGTTGAGCACTGTTAGCCGAACTAATAGTTGTGTAAATCATGTATTTGAAAACAAACGATAAACAACTCCCATGAGATAACAGAGATACACTGGGATGCAATGGGATGCACTGGGATACACTGGGATGCAATGGGATATACACTGGGATGCACTGGGATACACTGGGATACACTGGGATACAATGGGATACACTGGGATACACTGGGATACACTGGGATGCATGGGGATGTACGGGATACACTGGGATACACTGGGATACACTGGGATACACTGGGATACAATGGGATACAATGGATTCTTGTGGATACAATGGGATACACTTTTTGCTATACACTGGGATGCAATGGGATGCATTTACCATGGGATACACTGGGATACACTGGATCGCCCTTTCCTTTACGGATGCAATTTTCGATACAATGGGATACACTGGGATGACACTAGGATGACAATGAGATACACTGGGATGCATGGGGATGCACTGGGATGCACTGGGGATGCACAGGGATGCACATGGGATACACTGGGATATGACACTGGGATGCAATGGGATACACTGGGATACACTGGGATATATTGAGATGCAACAATCCTTTGATACACTGGGATACACTGGATACACTGGGATACACTGGGATATATTGGGATGCATTGGGGGCATACACTGAAAATGGCTCAAGACGTGAAGAAATGCCGTGCTCTGGATACACTGGCCGACATATTGTTCACTGGGATTTCACTGGGATATATTGAGATGCAATGGGATACACTGGATGCCGTGCACTGGGATACATTGGATACACTGGGATGCATGGAGGATGCACTGGGATACACTGGGATATGGGATGCACTGGGATACTTCCCAGTCCCCTGCTCATTTTGGAAATGGCTAATTTAAGCAGTGACCAATGATAAGAAAACAAACGGGATAAACACTGGAGATGCACTGGGATGCACTGGGATGCACTGGGATACACTGGGATGCACTGGGATACACTGGGATGCACTGGGATACACTGGGATACACTGGGATACACTGGGATACACTGGGATACACTGGGATACACTGGGATGCACTGGGATACATGGGGATGCACTGGGATACACTGGGATATACTGGGATACACTGGGATGCACAGGGATACACTGGGATACACTGGGATGCACTGGGATGCACGGGATATACTGGGATGCATGGGGATACACTGGGATGCACTGGGATGCACTGGGATGCACTGGGATGCACTGGGATACACTGAGATACACTGGGATACACTGGGATGCACTGGGATGCACGGGATACACTGGGATGCATGGGGATATACTGGGATACACTGGGATGCACTGGTATGCACTGGGATACACTGGGATATGGGATGCACTGGGATACACTGGGATATACTGGGATACACTGGGATGCACTGGGATACTTCCCAGTCCCCTGCTCATTTTGGAAATGGCTAATTTAAGCAGCGACCAATGATAATTGAAACCACTCGATAAGTATTGACCAATCATATCAAGGAACATATATTGCGCGCGAAACATCCAAAACTGTATGAGGGGAGGGGTATCAGGAAAAGTTTATATATTCTGTGTGCATCTTCTTAAGCGCCATAGCTGTACGTTCCGCATCTACCAAGGCCGCCCAGGCCTTTCTCGTCTCTATTTCCGTGAAGTGATGCCGCAACTGGGAGGTACGTTGCCCTCCTAAAGTAATACTATTGTTTAGATCCCCCCCCCCCCCCCCCCAACACACACACACACATTCAGACTAGAGCACCCCCCCCCCCCCCCCGTTACTAGAGCACCCCCCGTTATTTAACGTACATCTTTGAGGGTTGAAAGGTCTATAAAAACGAAACTAGTTCCCGAAAGATAATCAACAAAAGTGCGTAAAGGAAAATTAAAAGAGATTTAGAACCTCAATAACTTTAATAACATGAAGCGATTTTCATAAAATCATTTTTTCAAAATTGTATTTTTCATACATTAGCGGTACACGTGATAACGATAACACCATATATAGTTAGTTAACACCTAGTGTTCCATTTTATCAAATCTTAGTTGTAAATGAAATATTTCGATATCTCAGTCTGATAGAAGTCGTTTATGCGTAAATTGTGCAGAAATAGACTAAAACTACTTTTGATGACGAAAGAAATATACTTTTTTAGGTTTATGATCTCAAACGTACAGTATTTTGTTCTTTTTTCGTTCTATTGCATAATATACACTGAAGGGACAACCCTGTTTAAATAAAGGTTTATTTATTCATTCATTCATTCATTCAATCCATTCAATATTTTCGCCAGTTTGGGCTACCTGTGGACGAAATTGAGAGAAAGGCCCGGGTCGAGGTTCCCACAATGCAATACGCATAAAAGCGCGGGAGATTTCTTCTCGATTCTTGTACAAGTTTCAGTACAAATTTAATCGATTTGCTTCTGGAAATGACGGAAATTTTCATCGCAAATGCAAAGAAACTATCTAAACTCCTTAAACAACTCCTGTCTGAAGAATCTGACGATCAGAATTGCTGTACAGCTTTATTTGAACCAGAAATTCTTCGAGCAGACGACAGCGATGGCCACTTTGACAACTACATTTACCATATAACGTTTATTCCTTCGCACACCAAACACCCGTTAAATCACATTGCTACCACGGCCGACAGAGGCCTCTTCCTATCAGGGAAAGCAGTTATCAATACTGTCTTAAACCAAGATGGAGAAGAAGAGCTACAGGTGTCAATACCAGTTGAACTTTTGAGACAAAAAAACGAGCGAGTTTTGGTAGGAACACCAATAACCCAAGAAATTGTCTTCATTAACGGTACTGCAGTACTGCATCAAGGACAAGGAAGTACTGCTTCCTCGACAAGCCATAATGTGTCCTCACGAAGCCAAAGCTGTGTGAATGAATGGCGTCTAGATAATGCTTTACAGTTACACTCCATTAAGCTTGACAAAGCAAGGTATTTGGTGTCACTGTATGACTATTGTCTTGCCAATGGACTGCTTGATGTTGGGGTACCATTCTGGGTAGCAGTGGATGACAAGAACCCAGGATCAGTCACTCACATGGCAACACTACCATCAAGTCTTGAGAAGGATGGGTTCATTAATCATGTCGTTATAACTTGTAAGGGCCCATACTCCAAAACTGAAAGTTTACCCAACATTAATGTAATCAAACAGCTGCATAATACAAAATATCTGGGATCTCTTGTGGAGAACAGTAGTTATGCATACGCTTTGTATGAATTGCTAGGGGTCTCGCATGATGTGGACGAAGAAGATCAGAAAAGTTCTGCTTATGTGGAATTTACATGGAAAGATATCAACAGACTTTTACAACCACCACCACTCACGTCGGATTGTGTTCTACACATCAAGTGCCTTCCTGGAACAATGCAGCTTACAGCATATTCTCTAACGAGTGAAGTCAATAAGTTAGCTTGTTTTTGTGTCATGATTGACGACCCAGAACAACCATGGCCAGATTTGAGTTCGGAAGACATCGAAGAAGTACAAGGAAAAGTGGTGCAGGTTTTGGAAAGTCTTGACACTGGAGAAGGTTACTCACAATTTGTTCCTGGAAATGATGATGATAATGAAAAAACGAGTATCTCGTCTCCAGAAGCGCATCAGTGTGACCACGAATTTCTGCCAAGGAAAGATCTTGATTTTACAGAAAGTCTTTGGTTGGTTCTAAAAGATGCCATCCATTTCGACGACCTGACTTCAAGTCTGCAGATAGCATTGAATGCACTTCTAAGTGGAGCCTGTCAGCCAGTCATACACACCACCAACAAGACTCACTTAGCTATGTTCATTCGAGAGCTGCTACAATGTGAAACGAATGAACAGAGGCATAAGCTGAGGCTAAGAGTAGGCAAGATGCTAGACTATGAGGTTGCCTTGAAGTGCCTGGTTGGGATTGGCTATGAAAAATTGCTCCGAGATCACACAAATTACTTCTTGTCTGAGGAGTTGGTGACACAAGATCAGTTGAAGTACTACATGGATAGCAAAATCCCATTAACAGAAAAGGTCGACAGGGTGTCTAAACTGCAAAATGTCCTGGATTTGGTTCTTACTACAAAATGTGTCATGAATACTGGACATGCAAATCTGCAGCTACTTACACAGTCTGCATTGATGTATTATGAAAGCCATAGTGCCACAGACCATCCTGTATTCTCACTTCCACTGCATGCATATGGTGCTTCTTCCACTTCAGCTGTTAAGTCTATCATCTCCAACCAGCAGCCGTCGGTTTGGTGTTTGTCACTCAAGTCAAAGTCAAAGAAGGAAGTCCTGACATCAGTCGTCCAGCTCAGTACTGAATCTCCAATCCATGTGATGCCTGATTTCCTGAATGAAGAAACGAATGGCAAAGATGATGGGACTTTGTCTTTGACAAGTAAAATACCATACTATTTATCTTATGCCAAGCAGAACACTGTCCCTTTAGTACCATCACAATATTAATTAAAGATGTTAGTTTGCATGTACCTGGGTGCCTGTGCATGTACCTGGGTGCCTGTGCATGTACCTGGGTGCCTGTTGTGTACTTGGGTGCTTGTGCATGTACCTGGGTGCATGTGCATGTACCTGGATGCATGTTGTGTACCTGGATGCATATTGTGTACCTGGATGTATGTTGTGTACCTGGATGCCTGTTGTGTACTTGGGTGCTTGTGCATGTACCTGGGTGCATGTGCATGTACCTGGATGCATGTTGTGTACCTGGATGCATGTTGTGTACCTGGATGTATGTTGTGTACCTGGATGCATGTTGTGTACCTGGATGCATGTTGTGTTGGATGCATGTTGTGTACCTGGGTGCCTGTGCATGTACCTGGATGCATGTTGTGTACCTGGATGCATGTTGTGTACCTGGATGTATGTTGTGTACCTGGATGCATGTTGTGTACCTGGATGCATGTTGTGTACCTGGATGTATGTGTGTACCTTGGATGTATGTTGTGTACCTGGATGCATGTTGTGTACCTGGATGCATGTTGTGTACCTGGGTGCCTGTGCATGTACCTGGATGCATGTTGTGTACCTGGATGCATGTTGTGTACCTGGATGTATGTTGTGTACCTGGATGCATGTTGTGTACCTGGATGCATGTTGTGTACCTGGATGTATGTTGTGTACCTGGATGCATGTTGTGTACCTGGATGCATGTTGTGTACCTGGGTGCCTGTGCATGTACCTGGGTGCCTGTGCATGTACCTGGGTGCCTGTGCATGTACCTGGATGCATGTACCTGGGTGCCTGTGCATGTACCTGGGTGCCTGTGCATGTACCTGGGTGCCTGTGCATGTACCTGGGTGCCTGTGCATGTACCTGGGTGCCTGTTGTGTACTTGGGTGCTTGTGCATGTACCTGGGTGCATGTGCATGTACCTGGATGCATGTTGTGTACCTGGATGCATATTGTGTACCTGGATGTATGTTGTGTACCTGGATGCCTGTTGTGTACTTGGGTGCTTGTGCATGTACCTGGGTGCATGTGCATGTACCTGGATGCATGTTGTGTACCTGGATGCATGTTGTGTACCTGGATGTATGTTGTGTACCTGGATGCATGTTGTGTACCTGGATGCATGTTGTGTACCTGGATGCATGTTGTGTACCTGGGTGCCTGTGCATGTACCTGGATGCATGTTGTGTACCTGGATGCATGTTGTGTACCTGGATGTATGTTGTGTACCTGGATGCATGTTGTGTACCTGGATGCATGTTGTGTACCTGGATGTATGTTGTGTACCTGGTATGTGCCTGGATGCATGTTGTGTACCTGGATGCATGTTGTGTACCTGGGTGCCTGTGCATGTACCTGGATGCATGTTGTGTACCTGGATGCATGTTGTGTACCTGGATGTATGTTGTGTACCTGTGCATGTTGTGTACCTGGATGCATGTTGTGTACCTGGATGTATGTTGTGTACCTGGATGCATGTTGTGTACCTGGATGCATGTTGTGTACCTGGGTGCCTGTGCATGTACCTGGGTGCCTGTGCATGTACCTGGGTGCCTGTGCATGTACCTGGATGCCTGTGCATGTACCTGGGTGCCTGTGCATGTACCTGGGTGCATGTACCTGGGTGCCTGTGCATGTACCTGGGTGCATGTACCTGGGTGCCTGTGCATGTACCTGGGTGCATGTACCTGGGTGCCTGTGCATGTACCTGGGTGCCTGTGCATGTACCTGGGTGCCTGTGCATACCCTGGGTGCCTGTGCATGTACCTGGATGCATGTACCTGGGTGCCTGTGCATGTACCTGGGTGCATGTACCTGGGTGCATGTACCTGGGTGCCTGTGTATGTACCTGGGTGCATGTACCTGGGTGCATGTACCTGGGTGCATGTGCATGCACCTGGGTGCCTGTATGCCCTGGGTGCCTGTGCATGTACCTGGGTGCCTGTGCATGTACCTGGGTGCATGTACCTGGGTGCCTGTGTATGTACCTGGGTGCATGTACCTGGGTGCCTGTGCATGTATCTGGGTGCCTGTGCATGTACCTGGATGCCTGTGCATGTACCTGGGTGGCCTACCTGGGTGCCTGTGCATGTACCTGGATGCATGTTGTGTACCTGGATGCATGTTGTGTACCTGGATGCATGTTGTGTACCTGGATGCATGTTGTGTACCTGGATGTATGTTGTGTACCTGGATGCCTGTGCATGTACCTGGATGCCTGTGCATGTACCTGGGTGCCTGTGCATGTACCTGGATGCATGTTCATGCACCTGGGTGCCTGTGCATGTACCTGTGTACCTGTGCATGCACCTG
Source organism: Actinostola sp. cb2023 (assembly GCA_033675265.1). Lineage (NCBI taxonomy): Eukaryota > Metazoa > Cnidaria > Anthozoa > Actiniaria > Actinostolidae > Actinostola > Actinostola sp. cb2023. The sequence continues at coordinate 191,690 of JAUJYZ010001543.1, read as the reverse complement.
GGTGCCTGTGCATATACCTGGGTGCATGTACCTGGGTGCCTGTGTATATACCTGGGTGCATGTACCTGGGTGCCTGTGCATGTACCTGGGTGCATGTGCCTGTGCATGCACCTGGGTGCCTGTGCATATACCTGGGTGCATGTACCTGGGTGCCTGTGTATATACCTGGGTGCATGTACCTGGGTGCCTGTGCATGTACCTGGGTGCATGTACCTGGGTGCATGTACCTGGATGCCTGTGCATGTACCTGGGTGCATGTACCTGGGTGCCTGTGTATGTACCTGGGTGCCTGTGCATGTACCTGGGTGCCTGTGTATGTACCTGGGTGCCTGTACATGTACCTGGGTGCATGTGCCTGGGTGAGATTAGAGACAAATGTGATGCACGGTCTAACGTAGTTAGATATTTCGTATTCTAAAGCTCATTAATAATTCATGAGCTATTAGGCCAATGGGAGCTGTCCATTTGGTCAGGTGCATGGACCTTTATACCCCCGTACAGACCTGCCAGGTTTTAGTTATAGAACTGATTAATAAAACATGAGTGTTATAACTAAAAGTGATAGAACACTCGTGTTTCGTTAATCAGTTCTAGAACTGACTACCCGAAACACAGGCCTGTATGCAAAGGTCTCAGTTTTAGTATCGCATCACTGACCTTCACATAGGCATTTTTGGAATAATATTACTCGGTTCCTTCTGACACCTACAATATCTCTTTCAAATGTGGGACGAGTTGTGGTGTTCAATGCGCATGATCGCAGTAACAACCCTGCATTTAAATTTGCATTTTTGCATATTATAATTTTTTTGCAAAATCTGTTCATAAGTAAGAATTTATGCACACCTTTCTACTGAAAAGGACCATTCAAGTTGTTGTTTATAGGATAAAACACATACATTTATAGGCTAAAACACATAAATTTATGTGTCCTGAGATATAAATGTACTATATGTGTAGGCTAAAACACATAAGTTTATGTGCCCTGAGATATAAATGTACTATATGTGTAGGCTAACACATAAATTTATGTGCCCTGAGATATATATCAAAAATTGTGCTATTTGTTTGCAAGATTGAATAAATGAAAAACTACTAAACAGTAATTTTGAACAATTGTACATGATGGAAATTGAACTCCAAATAATGAAATTGTCCTTTTTGAATGAGCAGACCTGTTAAATTCTAAAAACATGTACAATATGGAAATAATTTCAGCAAAATGCAAATTTAAATGCAGGGTTGTTAGTGTAACAGTCACGGTGGGCACATAAGAGCCCAAAAAGACTGGGGTTTGTACAACTTCGACAGTTTTAATCCAATCAATATAAAACTTGGCAACATGACAGTACATGTCAAGGCAACAAATATGGCCTTGTTTGTTTTTTGATTTTTTTGCTATTTGGCGGGAAAATGACGTCACGAACATGCCAACAAATTTTGAAATTCTCAAATACACTAATTTGATTATTCCAATCGAAAGAAAACTAAAAATTAGAGAGAGATATAGCTGAAATAATATCTCGGATATCATTATCCAACCCAAAGATATGAATTTTTGAAATTTGAAAATTCCGCCATTTTGTGCTAATTTTAGTAACAAAATTGCGGATTTTTAAATTTCAAAAATTCATATCTTTGGGTTGAATAATGATATCTAAATTTGTTGGCATGTTCGTCACGTCATTTTCCCGCCAAATAGAACAAAAAAACAAAAAAGAACATATTTGTTGCCTTGACATGTATTGTTATCTTGCCAAGTTTCATATTGATTGGATTAAAACTATAGAAGTTGTGCAAACCCCTGTCTTTTTGGGCTCTTATGTGCCCACCGTGAGTCATCTCTTACTTACAAATTTGTGATTTTCTTTAACTTTTTCCATCGGAAATTATTAAATATCAGCTTAATATAATTGAATGTTGGGTTTTAGAAGTCATTTATAAAACTCGATGCCGTGTAGTATCGGGTATATAGATACAGCTGTTTAATTAAATATTTAATTAAATATAATTAAATATTAAATATTCGTATCTATATCCACTGATACAACATGGCCTCTCGTTTTATAAATATCACTTAAAGTACTAGTGATCTCTGTTTAATTAAATTTTTTAAGTAGGCCGAAAATACCTCAATGAAACAATAGACATAGCACTACTCAGTACTGTTTAGCATATATAAAAATAGTACTGTTTCACAGAGATATTGTTTGGATTGAGTCATTGGTTACGTGGACATCAATAATAAAATACAAAATCCTAAAGTTTTTCTGTATTCCTAGTCTCCAATGCACCCATTTTTAGTTCCGTCACGCAACGCTCTCACCTGCTTCCTCTCACTCCCCTCTTCCCTTCTCTCAATTCCCTTGGACTGGCCTCATAGACTAATGTGTCAGTATTAGTTTGCTCCTAAAGGTTCCCAGATTTGGAGGATTTCATGCTATATGAATGCAAGTTTCCTTTCTTTTGGGCTTCCTGTGGTACTCGCACAGGACTGGTACGAGTAGGAAGCCGAAGTGAAGTGTACGTGAAAAGCTGTACAAGAAACAAACCCAATTTTAGATCAAAATCCTTCAAGAAACAAGGATAATATTTCAGTTTCAACATGCAGAATCCCAATGAGGACACAGAATGGAACGACGCTCTCAGACGGCATGGAATTTTACCAGAGAAGCCGAAAGAAGCCGAAGTCACAGAAGACGACATTGTCAACATGGTAGAAAAGACGATCAGCGATCGGTTTAAAGAGACAAAAGCCATTGAAGACATGAGTTTAGAGGAGCTAGAAGAGATGGAAGATGAAGAGGATGAACGTGTCATGCAACAGTACAGGTTAGTACATTCACGTACTCATCATTGTTTTGATTTGTAAAAGTGAAGGAATTTGTCTCCGATTGTCACATTTTTTCACATTTTGGAAGTTTACTGTCTAACAATATGATTTCTAGAGAAATAAAGAACCCCTTTCCATTTAATTTGTTCCACTTGAATCGTTCATTGATGAAACGTACTCTCCGCCCCCTTCCAAAGGCAAACGTAATACCAAATAAGGTCACAATATCACAAAACATTGGTGAATCATCCGTTATGTAAATATTTAATTATAATTTTTATTTATCATTTTATATTCATCCATCCATTCGCTTATCCATTAAACCATCCATCCACTTATTTATTTATTCATTCATTCATTCATTCATTCATTCTTCATTTATTTATTCATTTATTCATCATTTATTTATTCATCCATTCATTCATTCATCTATCCATCCATTCTTTCATTCATTCATTCATTCATTCATTTCATTCATATATTCATTTATTTATTTGTTCATTCATACTTCATTCATTTATTCATTCATTTATTTATTTGTTCATTCATTTCATAATAATTTATTCATTCATTTATTTATTTGTTCATTTGTTCATTCATTCATTTATTCATTTGTTCATTTGTTCATTCATTCATTTATTTATTTGTTCATTTGTTCATATATTCATATATTTATTTAGACAGAAAAGACTTGCTGAGTTCAATGCACATATCAAGGCATCCAATTATGGTGATGTCAGAGAAATCACCGCTCAGGACTATGTGAATGAGGTCAACAAGGCTGGTGAAGGTGTATGGGTCATACTACACCTGTACAAAACAGGGTATCCTTTGATATATTAGCATGGGGGTCTTGACTAATATCAGTTGTAAAGTGCTTTGTAAGTTGTCCATGTAAAAGTGCTATATAAATAAAGTTATTATTATTATTAATAGTCATGATTGTTACTACACATGTACAGTCGAACCTCTATAAAGCAGCCACCCTCAGAGAATTGGCAAGTGGCCGCTAAATAGAGGTTGGCTGCTTAAATAGGTGGCCACTTATAGAGGTTTGACTGTATAATCAACTCTTGCCTTGTGCATGTTTGTCTTTGATGTTCATATTCATAATAATGAGAGTCCGCCTGTAACTTTAGGATCTAGCTCCTGGCAATAATACAGGGTGTCTTCACTAGGGTACCCGATTTATAAGTACTATATGTCCTACTGACTGTAAAAGATTACTCATTTATCACCCTATTTATGTCTCCAAGGTATTCTTGATAAAGTTAATTATTATACCATGCACCTTTTAGAAGTTTGTTACAACTCCTTGACCTTGTGTTTCTCAGTGTTCCACTCTGTTCACTCATCAATCAGTTTCTAGTTCAGTTGGCGCACAAGTTTCCAACAACCAAATTTTTAAAAAGTATATCAACTCAGTGTATAGAGAATTACCCAGACAAAAACCTGCCCACGATATTTATATATCATAATGGTGATTTAAAGAAACAATGGATAGGACCTTTTGCATTTGGCGGCATGAATCTTAAAATTGATGGTAGGTATAGATATTGACCTCTCCACAATGGCTCAGTGTTGGTTGAGTAATTGTATGGACTTGCGACTTGCGCTGGCTAGTAGGTCAGGACAAAAAACCTTGGCATTTACAGAGGTGGCATAAGTTGAGGGTTGATTGTTCTGGATATTGACATTCAGATATATTTGTGGATCCTAGTTTTGACCCATGGGGGGAGGGTGTAGTTTGGGGGGGGGGGGGGGGGGGGGGGGGGGGGGCTTAGTTTTGGACTGATTTTTTTGTTATCAATTTTTTAATTTTACATTTTATTTTTTCACTTATTTGGGCCGGTGAGTATTATTGTAGATATATTTTTAGGTATTATTGTAGATACATTTTTAGGGAGTTCTAGTGTTGGCCTATTAAGCAAGAGTACCAATCATGGGCAGCTGGTAGTCAAACATCCAAGAAAAATCTAATGTAGTGAAGCCTTCTGTTGTCACACCACTTTCTTATAATAAATTATTTTTATAATAATTTTTCAATAATTTTCAGTGCTTGAATGGATGTTATCAGAGACTGGTGCCGTGGTAACAGATTTGGAAGAAGATCCACGAAAGAAGCATAAAATTCATGATGTCATGGAATCATCAATAAGACAAAAACCTCGAGATTCAGATTCAGATGATGATGATGATGATTAGAAGAAATCATATATACAGTCTAGCTACAAATTAAACAATAATGGAAATAAAACATGAGATTTTGAATTTTATATGTCAGTGTATGTTTTTGTATTAAAGCATCGTTGGAACCCAGAGGAGGTCTGAATAGTATCCCAGAATGCATTGCGTTTCGTATTATATTATCGTTTTTTCGTGACGTCATCACTTTCTCACAACCGGCAAGACGACAAGAAGTAATGGCGGCGTTTAGGCCTATTGCTGGATACTCAGCGACTGTCTTCGATGATATTCGGTTATTATACGTTCACTGCGTATCAAAAGAAGAGTACTCGGTTTCCGTAACCGGCCTGGAAGGGCTTGAAGCTGTTTTTAGGATGGTTCACATCAGTTTTATCGACAAATTCAGCGAGAAACGTGTTGCGTTGGTCCCTTGCTCGACAATAGACCACAACTATTCGATGGACTCTCTCTTCAAAGGTGTTCGCAGCCCAGCGCTTGTTCGCCTAACAACATCGTAACAGTTTACGTCGAGATGCACCAGTGCTTATCCTCTTCGCGCGTTTCTCTTTGGGTTTATGTGGCGTATTGCCCGTACTAACATACGTTCGCTTTGAGCTTTCATCCATAATTCTGAAAAAGTAAAAGTTTATATTAGTTACTGCCTTTTAGCGTATCTATTAGAACACAAGTTATTGATTTCAGCAACGAAAGAGTTGTTTTGTCACATGCCGTGACGCGTTGTCACGAATGCTTCAGAGCAATGAAATACGACCACAAGTGTCAAAACATGTCTAACTTCGGAGCCAGTAAAATTATCTAAAACGTGGAGTAACTTTGAGTAATTTTATATACAGACGTTCTCCAAGCCTTACAGTACGATAACGTGTTATTAAAATATAAAATACTCAAGTCAGTAATAAGAATAAAGCGGTTTTTGGTGAGCGCCTATCACTCAAATTTTCAAAGCGTAGTGAATACCCTTCGTAAGCTACTGATTTTTTCAAAAGACAGCGAGAAAATCATGAGATAAAGTCTTCAGGGAAGTAGTATTAATGCACTGCAAACATGTAATACAAATCTTACCTTCATTGCTGGCGATATTGCTAAAAAATCTTGCTTGTAAAACACTAACAAATCACATTCTTGAAGACTGGAAGCGTGAACTTCACAACATTTCTCCCGTAATGCATTCTGGGATACTATTCAGACCTCCTCTGGTTGGAACCCAAGGTTGCTACTCAGTAGGCCAGAGGGGGACCGGGGAGAGGAAGAGGTCCCACTTCATGGTCCCTGGGTTTCTGAGGTTGTAAACAATTTTTGGCATGACCTGTGTAAGAACCTTACATACAAACACTATATTAAAGACTAGTGAATCGCTAATTTTCAAAATAATCACAATAATTCATAGAGATATGGATTTATCAATGCAGTACTAGTACCACAGGCAAACCACAGTGATAAAGTGATGTTTTCTCTAAAAAATACTGAATGAAACGTGTTTTAATACATTTTAGCCCGAGTAAATGCACCATTGTTCCCCACCCTCCCCCACTGAGTCGGAATCAGTCTAATAATTAGACCTCCGGTTGACTGATTCTGACCATGTGGGGGAGGGTGGGGAACAATGGTGCATTTACTCGAGCTAAAATGTATTAAAACACGTTTCATTCGGTATTTTTTTAGAGAAAATGTCACTTTATCACTGTGGTTTGTCTGTGGTTTTTACACCAAGGTAAAACCCAATTTTTGCCATACTTCCATTTCTAGCCAATATTAAGCTTTTTGCATTTTCTATGTCAACATTCCATTGTCAAGACATTCTATTACGGAATACCCAGTCACTATATCAAGCCTTACTATGACACTCTGTGGAACAAAGCGAAATTCAAAGGTTCTATTACTATAAATATTCTCGATGAGCCGATGAGCCACCATATGATGTCTATTTGCGGGTTCCCTGTGTTAATGCGGTCTTCCTGTGTCGCAAGCAGACGTACCTGGCGAGGTTTCATAGGTCAGTGATATCACGTGACAAGTTCTTTGTGCTTCCTCTCCCCGACACGTCTCCCCTTCAACATGGCTGCACGCGGTAAGATCGTCGAAAACTACTCTTTTTATAGCAATATTTACTCGTATTTAACAGTTTAAATAGCTTCGCAAGGAACGTTTTTGTGTATTCCCGGTTCTAGAGCGCTTAGGTTTGGCGTCGCGTACTTCCGCACCCTCGTGTGCACACGTGGAACCCAAAGAACTCTGAAAAATTCGAAATAAAATCCTCGAAAACCCGTCTTTTCGTTGCTAAAACTTCCAACACACTCTTTAATCTAACGGGTCGTTTAGCCAGCAACGAAACTGCAGTTACATTTCGTAAGTTTCTTAGGGAGTAAGTTAGCTACGATGATTTTACCTGCAAAGTTGGGAAATTGTTTTATTTCTTTGTCTTGTTGTGACTACAAATGCATTCATTCAAATGTACTCTATGATCTTAGAATACTCGAGATTTCTATCATGAACTCAGAAGTGTAATCTGAAATCCGTTGTTGTTATTGTTGTTGTTGTTGGACCCTTAATACAACTTCCATTCTAACAAAAGTTTCATTATAAATGATTTCTATATATGAAATCCTTATCTTTCTCTTGCAAGAAGTACATTGTTGAAGAAATAGAAAACGAGCGCGCGTGCTATGTACAGATTTATAGCACGCGGGGACTGATCAGAACAGGAGAGAAGTGTTAAGAGAAGCACGACTTGTAGCGGAGTGTTTCTCAACACTTCTCAAGTGTTCTGATCAGTCCCCAAGTGCTATAAATCTGCACATAGCACAGCGGGCAAGTTTTCTATTTCTTTTATAAAATATAATTATGATTTTAAAGCAAGTTTTCAATTTTGTTCGTTGCAAATATACTTGAATATATGCGCGCGCGTGCACTGTGCTCTCATAGAGCACGCGGAATATGCATCCTTTGGCCAATCAGAGCACGCGTTATAGCATAGTTACTTTTATAATGTACTGTAACTTTCAAAGTAAAACTCAAGATATAATATCAATGTAAGCTTAATATAAACTGTATGTTGAATGCAATTATTGCACGTATTGCTAGAAACACTTAAAATACATAGTTCATTTTGAATGCCACTCTGCTCTGTGTTGTCTTGAATCAAGCACTGATCTTGAATACGTTCACCAGCAAAGAGACTAATCCTCTCAGCTGTACTGGTGATACAAGAGGTGTGCTACAGTAATCATCTCTCTCCACCAAGTCTTTTCTGTAACCATGAATAGTGCTTGACTAGATGTAGATGACAGTACAATGTAGGATTGATGTTATGATACTGATGTTAGACCAAAGTGAAGTTAATTATCCAGGAAATAGGGTTATTATTATAATAAAGTCATTATTATTATTATTATTATTTTGGTGTGATTGGGGAACCTTCACCCACGGTTCGGAATTGAAAACATCATTCAACCAATCACAGTGCGCAAAATCATTGCTCAACCAATAGACTTCTTTAGCTTCGTATGTAAATTGCCCATTTCAAACCATGTCATGTAAACATGGTGTTCTCTGGAGAATTAGTCCTTTCAATATGAACGAATAAATTTCAGAAATATAAAGGAACAATTCTCCAGAGAATATCAGTGTTTACATCACATGGTTTTGAAATGGGCAATTTGCATACAAGCTAAAGAGGTCTATCAGAATGTCTGGACACTACATGTACTTGGACATCGCACCGCACCACACAACTGTTACCGCACAGCATGAACCGTACCATAACTACTCCCACTCATATGAAAATGACTCACTAATGCATTACAAGAGTACATGTATGTACATTGTATATTGTTCTATTCAGAGCTTTCAATATGCAATACCTTTATTTACCATGGTCAATGTGCTTAGCTAAATGCTGCTTTCCAGACATGCCACAAATACCGGTAATAATATACAACAAGAAAAAACAATCCAATACAAATGTATGCCATTACATATTTAGATCTTTAAGTTATTACTGTCATATTCTGATTCAAAAATGTCATGTTTTGATTGACAGGTGTCAGTCTGGTGTTGCTGTTGGCCTTCATTGGCTTCAGTCAAAGCTTATCCACAAACTCTGTCCTTAGCATACAAGAACAAACCAGATTAAGAAAGACTTTTCAAGATGCTGCACCATTTCGTGACATAGAAACTGCACACTACGCTATCAAGGGATTAAAATTCTTTAAATCCCCAATGCCAACAAATCAGGTAATAATAATAGTCTGCATTTATATAGCAGCGTTGCTCAGCCATGGAAGGACTATCAGCACACTTTTCTATGTGTATATATGCCTGTTTTCAGAAGCGTCCTATTATGACATTGTAAATAGTAAAATTAAAAAAGAAATAACACCCATCACTAGCTTGCTTGTTTGCTTGCTTGCTTTCTTGCTTCCTTGCTTGCTTGCTTCCTTCCTTGTTTGCTTGCTTCCTTGTTTGCTTGCTTGCTTGCTTGCTTGCTTGCTTGCTTGCTTGCTTGCTTGCTTGCTTGCTTGCTTGCTTGCATGCTTGCTTGCTTGCTTGCTTGCTTGCTTGCTTGCTTGCTTGCTTGCTTGCTTGCTTGCTTGCTTGCTTGCTTGCTTGCTTGCTTGCTTGCTTGCTTGCTTGCTTGCTTGCTTGCTTGCTTGCTTGCTTGCTTCCTTCCTTCCTTGCTTGTTTGCCTTCCTGCCTTCCTTGCTTCCTTGTTTGCTTGCTTGCTTGCTTGCTTCCTTCCTTCCTTCCTTCCTTCCTTCCTTCCTTCCTTCCTTCATTGTTTGGTAGCTGGCTTAGTGTCATGTTTGCCAAGCATGCATTTTTGAGTTTTTTTTCATAACTTTCTTGGGAAATTTTTACAATTCGGCCCAAGGAAAACTACACTGTATTCTTCTGTTTAAATGCCCTGCTTTGGTACTCTATGCTAATCATGGTGCTTTTTACATGTTACTATTTACTATTTCACATTGGACAACATTTCTGAAAACAGGTGTATCAGGTACATTATAAAATGCACTTTACAAAACTCATAGAGCTAGAGAGATACAGACTGCTCAATAGGGACACAAAGAGTGTAGTATGTCCACTAATTTGAATATTGTTTGTTTTGACAGGATGTTTGTAAATTTATTAGAGAGAAAGTAGATGCTAACAGTGTTGCTTCAATCTACCATGCATCTTCTATCAGTAAAGTATTAGGAAACTGTCCTGTAAGTATCTCAATGCAACCACTGTATTGGATTATAAACTATATATTATCATTGTTTTTTTTAAATCTGTAAAAAAAGCCACTGTAATTCTCCAGCCAAAAGTTTTTAAAAAAAATATTACAATGTATTTCGATTATTATTATATCATTACACCTATATCACAATGTTTAAATGTGTTTAAATATATTCCAATGACTACAGTGTATTAATGGTGTAGAGATCTGTAGTGTGAATGACGTAAGAGTTTTTCTCTTGCCCAGCTTGTACTAAATGACGTAGAAAAGAAGTTATCTGGGGCAATTACTGACGGAAGCTCGGCGTCAACTATCTTCCGTGCCGTTTCAGCTCTTTTGAACCTTGGATTGAAAGGTCAGTAGTTTATGTACCGTACTTTATAGGGTTTGATTATATATGTACTAGTTAGAGCATTAACATGTACCAGTACATTCATTGAATTCATGAATAATTAATGAGGGAAATACAATAGAAATCATAAGCGTAGCAGACATCTGTAAATCGGATACAGAATCATCCTCATTTGCATTCAACTTTAACTTGGATTTTCTCGGCCAAACTGTTTCCTATCATCCAAATTATAGTAAAACATCCACTTATACATCATTGGATTCGATAAGTCAGATACAATATTCACGTCCAAACTGTATGGTATTTACAATGGCTCGCCAGTTAGGATGCTCATATTGTATCTATTACTTACAGTACATGTACATCTTCAAAACTTTCCAAGTGTTTTTATACAAGCCTGTTGTAGACGTTTTGGCCTCGTTCGAACACTTTATTTTAATGCATTTAAGCTACAGTCCTTATACACTTCAAACACGGCCACCATGTGCTCACACAACACATATCCCATAATATGCACTACACACAGGTATCAAGACCCTACACCTGCCACACCCACAGTAACATATATGTTTATGATGCTTGCTACTTTTACATGTTTGCACTTGTCTTGATAAAAAACTGCCACAAAATAAGAATAATTATTGTTAGTGGATTCAATGTATTCATCATGTTAATGTATTTACAAAGTTGTGATGAAGACGTTGTTGCTTCACAGTAATTTAATCATCTGATTTTTGTTCTAGTTGAGAGTAGTAATGTCATCAAAGCCATACGTGCTGCATCAAGCTCTGAAGAGGACAACATTATGAAGTAATTACCTTAACATTTGCAAAAATGAGAGTCAAAATTGTTAAATATATGTAATTATTTATTTGTGATATTTCTTAAAATATCTAATAACATTATTTATTTTCTTCTACTTAGTGCTGTTTATGCGCTCAATACTGCAATATTGCTGCCAAGAGAGTCTGATGTGACTTTTATTGTTGACATGATTGAGGTATTGTATGTTGTCTTGTTTACATTGTAATTTGCTGTTAGTATTAAAGCGACCTTCCCAACTTCTCGTCTGGTAGAAAAATAACCGGCGTCAATCAACCACCACAGGCGTATCTAGCCTTATACTAGTCATGGTAGAGCTACTTTGATTGACGGGCGGTCGAGCCTGTAGTTTGTCTGAAAGGGTTGTAACATTCAGGGTTGCACCTTCTATTATAATTATAATTATTGTTATTATTATTATTATTGTTGTTGTAATTTACATAGTGACGTGTTAAAATGAGTCTGTCTGTCTCCTTTCCTTGTGGTCATTGTTGATGTGTTTAATGTTCTCCAGGACACCGTAGCCCAGGCTGACGAAACAGAAAATACCTACTTACAGGTAATTGTTAGTCCAACACAGTCTACTACAGGTTTACATGTAGAACATTTGTCAATTCAAGAACTGTTTAGCTTTTTTCCTTTATCCCCTTCTTCCAACATTTTCTTCCTTCCATCCTTTTCTCCCTTCCTTCCTCTTCTCCCTTCCATCCTTTTCTCCCTTCCATCCTTTTCTCCCTTCCATCCTTTTCTCCCTTCCATCCTTTTCTCCCTTCCATCCTTTTCTCCCTTCCATCCTTTTCTCCCTTCCATCCTTTTCTCCCTTCCATCCTTTTCTCCCTCCCTTCCTTTTCTCCCTCCCTTCCTCTCTTCCTTTTCTTCCTTCCTTTTCTTCCTTCCTTCCTTTCCTCCCTTCCTGTCTTTTCTTCCTTCCTTCCTATTCTTCCTTCCTGTCTTTTCTTCCTTCCTGCCTTTTCTTCCTTCTTTCCATCATTCCCTCCTCCCTCCCTCCATCCTTTCCATCTTTCCTTCCCTCCTTAATAGTTTCCTCTTGTCCTTCCCCTCCCGCTTCCCTTTTATCCCTCCCATTTGACCTTCTCTCCATCCTTCCACCTCTCATCTCTCCTTCCCACCCTTGGACTATTGTTTATATATTTTATTATCTAATACACATATGTTGTCCTATTTTATAGTTTGAAGGTGGTTTGATTCCAACAGCTGAAGTCGTTACTGCTTCTTATAAGCTTGGAGAATTCTTGAAGAAAAAACCATCCATCACTGAGGTCTGTAAAACATGATGATTTTCAAATCCTTGCAAGCACTGATCTTGAATACGTTGACCAGCAAAGAGACTAACCCTCTCAGCTGTACTGGTGATACAAGAGGTGTGCTACAGTAATCATCTCTCTCCACCAAGTCTTTTCTGTAACCATGAATAGTGCTTGACTAGATGTAGATGACAATGTTATCAATATATAATTGATCTATCCATCATTCAATAGGCGACTTGCATGATGACGTTGTTTTACTACAAGTACCAGAATGCTTTGGGAATTTTCTTTCTTATTCAGATTTTTATTCCCTCGTGAGAATAGCAAGACAATTGGTGCTAATATTCTAACAAAAGAAAATGTGCAAAGCATTCTGGTACTTGTAGTATATGACGCCATCATGCAAGTCGCCTATTACTCATTCATCTATCCATTCATTCATCTCTCCATTCATTCATCTATCCATTCATTCATCTATCCATTCATTCATTCATCTATCCATTCATTCATCTCTCCATTCATTCATCTATCCATTCATTCATTCATCTATCCATTCATTCATCTCCATTCATTCATCTCTCCATTCATTCATCTCTCCATTCATTCAATTACTCATTCATCTATCTATCCATTCATTCATCTATCCATCCATTCATTCATCTATCCATCCATTCATTCATCTATCCATCCATTCATTCATCTATCCATCCATTCATCTATCCATCCATTCATTCATCTATCCATTCATTCATCTCTCCATTCATTCATCTCTCCATTCATTCAATTACTCATTCATCTATCTATCCATTCATTCATCTATCCATCCATTCATTCATCTATCCATCCATTCATCTATCCATCCATTCATTCATCTATCCATCCATTCATTCAATTACTCATTCATCTATCTATCCATTCATTCATCTATCCATCCATTCATTCATCTATCCATCCATTCATTCATCTATCCATCCATTCATTCAATTACTCATTCATCCATCCATTCATTCATCTATCCATCCATTCATTCATCTATCCATCCATTCATTCAATTACTCATTCATCTATCCATTCATTCATCTATCCATCCATTCATTCATCTATCCATCCATTCATTCAATTACTCATTTTATTGTATTTCAGGAGCAAGCCATCAAATTTGCCAACTATCTTCTGACCAGAAAGCATGTCCAGTCAGTGAAGGAGACATTCTTCCTGCTGAGAGCTCTCAATATTCTCTCTAACAATGATGTAAGTACATTGACTGCTCTTACACAATCTTAGTATTGTTTGAAACCTCATGTTGCAATGTATCTAGATGTACATGTTATGGTAATGTAACATAGATTTGGCATAAAGAGATACATGTACATTGCCCACAGTTTTTCCAATGAAGACATACAGCTTATTTGATGGTTTGACAGATAATACGCACGGATATTTTACGAGTTGCGTACGGGCAAGGAAAAATATGAGCAATGAGTAAAATGTCTGCAAGTATTATCTGTCAAACCATCAAATAAGGTGTTTATTATTCCACAACTGATTTTGTTTCTTCATTTCCTGAAGTTTTTGAGCCATTTTTTGCTGTTTTCCGTGCGCACGCGAGCTACTGTGTAATACGCTGGCATATTTTGCATACATGGTCTCTTGCCCTTAACCCTTTGGTGCCTGCCTCTAAAATGACCATTTCAGGTGTAATTCAGATGAAAAAATATAACTCTCCATCTTTTTAGTCAATTTGGCCATACTATATCTCATTTTAAAGCTAAATAACTGAATAATATATACATATTATAATCTGCATGGTATTCGTAATTTATTTATTATTACTGGTTATTAATAACTAGAATCACATCCCGTAATACATGCGAAATCTGAATATAACTGAACATATCTTATAACATGCAGTGACATAATAAAAATGTTCAAAGCAAATTGGTAGCATATTATATAATGTATTTATTCTGAAAGTTTCAAACTAATATTATCAATACTTATTAAGTTATCGGTCATGAAACCCGATACAGCTCGAATGGCTATTTTACAAGAAAAATAATAAAGGTAGCTAAGTGTCTCATTGTGCTCTTTATATTATTGTGTCTAATGTTGTGTTATAAAAACAACATATAGACATGACAGTATTCAAATACATCAAATTTATTGTAATTTGTAGCCGCTCCCTCCCGTTGACCACATTCTCTCTCCCTCCCCTCCCCTCCCCTCCCCTCCCCTCCCAAAAACTACAAGAATTAATTAATTTTTACAGTTGGTGGAAAATGGCATTGATCACAAAGTTAGCTGTTCAATATTGATTAATCATGATGATAGTCCTTGCTATGCCAGATTTCAAAGCAATTTTTGTCAGCTGTACAGTGGAGATAAACTTGACACTGTGGCGCACTGCAATACGAAAGTACCTTCAGCTCTTTCTTTGTTGTCTTGTAGCAGACCTTGCAATTTCTTTTAGTATTTCCAAATATAGGGATATGCAAAGTCTCATATGAGCCCAGTTCTTTCTTTGGAGGCTTGTGTACCGGTGGTTGATCATATTCTTGCAACCCAAGCAACTGGCGAACGAGCTCCTCTCTAAATTCAGCAATTGAGAATTTCCTATTCCTTTTTAGAGATTCATCTTCAGGATGTTCCATGCGATGCAATTGAAATAAAATATAACTGTTCACAACAGCAATGTCAATCATGTGGAAAAAAAGAACCTTCCACCATCTCATGCATTTTTGTAATGAGTTGTTCTTTGCAATCAATTGATCAGAACGATCTACGCCATTCATAAAATTATTGTAGCTGTCAATACTCTTGGGTTGTTTTATGTCATCGTGATTCTGCCATCTACCATTTTCCTTTATTTTTCGTGAAACTCTAACAAATTCATCAGCTCTTTCAATGGATGTTAGAATTGTGACTGGACGACTGTCCTTCCATTGCTGAGCAAGACATACACCATCTCTTGCCCATCTCATGCTTCCTCTTTCGACACGTCATGCCCATTGCTTTCCACCTTTCATGCTCTGTGGAAATCCTCTTCTGTTTTCTGCAGCTGTACCAGTTGCAGGGATACAATACTGAAATAAATCTTTGATCAACTTTACAGAAGTATAAAAATTGTCAAAATATAAGTGGTAGCCTTGATTTGTCAATCCAGTAATAAGTTTTATAATGACGTCATATGCAAGACCATTCACACTGGGTACTTGTCCTGCTCTCCGTCCAACATAAACATCAAAGTCATATGTGTATCCATTAGCGCTGTCTGCCAGCACCCACAGTTTGATTCCCCATTTAGTTGGCTTATTTTTGATGTACTGTCTTATTCCGGATCGATGTTTGGATTTTACCATGCGTTCGTCAATTGAAATATGTTGAAATGGCTGATACAGTGCTTTACACCTGTCTTTGAAGTGATCTGTAAATGCACTGACCTTGCGCAATTTGTCAGCAGGATTCTCTGTTAGTGGATCAACTACATGTAACATAGCCATCACAGCCTTGAACCGATCACGACTCATCATAACTCTTGCCCACAGGCCATGGTACAATGTCTTTGTGCTCCAATATCTGTGAAATGAGCTTACATTCACCAGGCCACAGTATAAAATGAGGGCAATAAATTTATTTATTTCCTCAGGGGTTGTTTCTATCCAAGCTCCATGCTTGTCTGCATACGACTGCTTGTTTTGAATATTAGCCCATCCATAGGCATTGGTATGCTGGCAGATTTCATTGATAAGATCCATGGTAAAAAATAAATTAAAAAAATCAAGGGCTGTTTTCATTGCTCGTCTTATCAGTGGAACTTCCAAATGAAGGCCAGGTGGTCGTGTTGGGGTGAAAGCAGGAAGCTGGTTTGGCACATCAGGTATGTCATATCCCTCCACTGCCTGTTGGGTAGGAATATTTGGTTGAGGTACAACCCTACATCTACCCCGTACACCTCCTCCTCTAGCTCTCCCTCTAGCTCTCCCTCTAGCTCTTCCTCTAGCTCTTCCTCTCAGTCTCCCTCTCGTTCTAACTTGACTAGTAGTTTCTGCTGACGGTATTGGAAGTTCAGCATCACTTGAGTCCTCGTTGCTGTCTTCAGAAATACTAAATATCAAACAAAAAATAGCGAATGAGAACGCACACTGAAGATGAAAAACAGTAAATCAAACGAAAACGAAAACTATAATATTCTACACCGACACTTATGAGATGAATCGGTAAAGGAAAGACATAACAAGAGTTAAATCATTCAAAGCTGAGCAATATTATATAAATTTCGAGCGATAACAGACAAAATTATTCAACGGACCAACGCTGTGTATTGACAACAAGGTATCAGCTGACACTTTGCCGCGAAAAAATCATATGATCAATAGCTCAAGAAAATGCTTCAAAAGAACACAGCAGAATGCTTCAAATACACTATTCAATATATGACTTCTTTATGAGTTAATTTTTATTAATATAGCTGGCAAAACATTCTGAAAAAGGTTGTTTTTGGCATGTAATGCTAGGTCGAGTCACGGACACAAGGTTAGCGTCCCTCAAACTCACCTTGGTTCTGCTTCTTCATCGCTTTCTCCAAGTAATTCCCGGTCCAATTCAAACTCTTCTCCGCTCGAAATACCTCCAGCTTCGCTATCTACATCACTTTCCGAGTCACTATTCATATTAAAAATCATTTGTGCCACTTCTTCTCCTGAAAATCTTACATGTGGTCGCTTACTAGAAGATGCCATTTTGAATCTGTCTTCATGTGAAGCAAACACAGAGATATACAGGGTGGTACTTCTAGCCAATCAAAAGCAGCGATTCTGAAAACTTGCCATATGATTGGCTGATGTACAATAATCATTGTTTTTGGTATGAAGCTCAAAATATAATTTCCATGGCAACCAAAACGTCATCGTTCCTGGAGGAACGATTTTCGAAGGGGCCGGCACCAAAGGGTTAAATGGTAAAATGACGCACTAGAGGAATAATAATGTGAAGTAATACCTACTGCTAGAGTAAAGAGAGTACGCAAAGATTGTTGTATCTATATCTACTTGATGTTTGAACTGTTATTGTCGCAACATTGACTCCCTGGAGAACTCAAAGAGTGTCTGTTAGTGGAAAAGTAGTAGGGAGTGTGTGGTGTAATAGCTGACTACTCAGGGAAATGTATGTGCTCATGGAGTTTTCTTTTGCTATTTTTGCAGTTCCATGTTCCAGTAGTTATACAGTTATATGGCACTCCTCTGTTATCCTCTGACAACAAGTTTTTCAAGGTATGTGAACGATAACTTGCCAGCAATGCAAATCTACAAAGAGGAAACAGAATAAGAAATTTGTACAATAAATACACTTAATGAATGGGGAGAGAAGGGAAGAGAAAGTTGTGAAATATTATATGTACATGTGTAGTAAATGACACAATAGAAGGGATGTGAAATGGCCCCGGCAAAAAGGCAAGAGTCTCGCAAAATTTGACAGGAAATTTTGCGGGTCTCGAAATCTCATTTTTTCGCAAAAAGCTGTCTCAGAGTCTCAAATTTAGAAAACAAAGGAAATCAGTGAAAAAGTGTCTCGGGCTCGCAAAAATATGCCTTGTCTCGGAGCAAAGTCTCGCCTTGACCATTCGATACCCCTAATAGACTTTGCTATTTTGGTAAGTCTTTTATACCGACCATTAGAGTCATTTTCGTATGAGTGGGAAGTAGTTACAGTACAGTTTGTGCCATGCGGTGACCATATTGTGCCATAACTAAGCATTCTCATTGGTTAAGCAATGATTTTGTGCACTGTGATTGGTTGAATAGAGTGTCTTTGATTCTGTACTGTAACTGTGCTGTATGTTTCCCACTCATACAAAACGACTCTAAACTCCCATACAAACATGCACACAATCACAAACTCATGCACCATTCACACCAAGGCTAAAACATATTTTAAAGTGGTTTAACTAAACAGGTTTAGAAAATTTTCTACAAACGCCACGCAACATTTGGCACAAAACTGCTGGTAAACTGTCCTTTGTGTTACATAGTATAAATACCAGATAGTTTGATTCTTGTGAATTTAGATGCTCTCAGATTATAGAAGCTAGAAAAACACAGTTTAATTAAACAAGTTTTGGTGTGAATGGGGCATCAGTCGATTAATTGCAATGCGCTACAGTAGCCAGGATCTTTACTGCAAGGAATGATGTTCTCAGTTAATAAAACCCTCAAACAGATACTTGTGACGCTTACATGTAGCCTTCTTTAAAACCACTAATTATGTCATTTTTTGTACAAGAAAGAAAATTCAAGTTCTTAAAGTTCTCAATAATAAATTTGAACACGTTTCTGACCTGATGTTCTCCACAGGTTAGAGTAACCAATGTGCTTGATAAGGCCCTTGGTAAGATGACTGTAACAGCCGTATCAGCAACCGATGCAGAGGGCACTACCATCATGAGCAACAAGGAGTTTAAAGCTGGCCGTGATGAGTGAGTACCTCATGGCAAACTATCAAACTATCAGCTTTAATTAGCTTTAAATATCCGTAAAACGGAGCACTGATGGAAAGAGGGGGGTAAATTGAGTGCACCATCGGCTTCCTGGAAGATTAGCCTCCGGCTAAAGGAACTACCGACGTTAAATAATAATAATAAAACAAGGTCCTTTACCTTTTTACCTTTTATCAGTCCAAATAATAATAATAATAATAATAATAATAATAATGGCTGTTCTTATATAGTGCATTTCACTAAAAAATAACATATTCAAGTCTAATTTGATTAGTATAATAATATTGAACATCGATTCTATTCTCTAGCCTTTAATTATTGATTTTAAATGTTGCTTTTCATTATAAATCCATGTTGAAACCCATAATCTTTTTTAAACACAGAGTTCTGGTATAAAAGGACGCTGCCAAGGGGTACAACATACATTTGTGTAATCAATCTTTGTTATTAAATCGCATGAAGATTAATTAGCAATGCTATTGTCTTACCCCTGGGCTCGCTCCTTTTATACTGGAACTTTGTGTTTAATATAATATAATTAACTCCATCTATTGATTGCCCCCAAACAGTGAATTCATAATACTAAAAACAGACCTTGGGAAGGCATACTATTCCGCGCATAGGTGAGCTGTAACAAGCATAAATAGCTTAAATAACAACAACAACAAACTGAAAATTAACATTAAAAAAAACTATAATTTAAAAATACATTTTAGTAGGGATAATGAACATCAGCATTACTTAAACCTTTGTTTGACCTTAGTACAAATCATATTTATTAATCATTACGATAAACAAGAGTAAGCTATTTTTATTGTGAATCGACTATCTCAATTCTGAAAGACATCATTTCACCTCATTGAATGGGTCCATACAAGAATGGTGTGATCAAAATCCAAATTCCCCCCTGGAATAGGTAAATGGATATGTATAAAGACAAGGTCTTTTTTCCAATCTGGCCCGTAAATTGCTCGGTGCAGTGCACAGTCGAGAGCATACACTGAGGGTGGTCACTCCCACAGGGTAGTCACTGCCAGACGTTTGTTTACGTCGTCCGTGGTTCTTTTACATCCCTCCAATAAATAGCTTTATAATAAAGGAGAATGTAGTTTTTGATCAGAGATCACGTGCCTTGTTCTTGCTTTGATCCTTCAATTGTATAAACATTTACAGCAAATTAAACAAGTTAAATTGAACAAAAACAAGTACAGTATGTTGTTCTAATTGTGAACACTTTTTGCACTTGATGATATTTCTCGTCAACATATGGTACGATTATCCTGAACATTTGCTATGAATTAGCTCTACACTTCAGCTAACATGTGATTAAGTTTCGTTGTATTTATTATTGAACTTTTCTAAATATATTTTATTATATCATATCCGTTGGTGGTTCTAATGGTGAACAGGTGTTTGTAATTGTGAACACTTTTGGCTTGCTTTTTAATGGCTTAATACTGTGTATTATTCTCGATTTCTAGCCTTGCAATTCAATGTACAAGTTCCAAGTTGTCTTAAAACAATATTTATGTTCGTGTTATTTCGATTCGAATGCTAGAAAAATGTTAAAACGAAGTGAAGTCAGACGGCAACGCTAAATTGCTGACGTGTTCGCATGTTCATTGATGCATGCCGTTCATCACGTTCGTGTAATTGCTAACAACGCAATGGCGCAAATTTGTATCACAAACACGGACTTCTTATACATATTTCCTTCTCAATATTTGCTATTGTACCAGTGCAGGTACATTAGCAGTAATTTTACTCTATATCTTAAGAACTACACATGTTATGAAGTGCCAAGTTATGCGTTAGCATATGCGTGTTTACAATTAGATGCACATCGCAAAAACACGCACAATTTTTCATTCCGATGCTGCTCGTTCATTTTCAACACTTTTCTAAATATTGTTTTGTAAAGAAAAGTGTTATTATTTACCTTTTAGCTCATATAAAAACAAACTCAAAACTCTGCGTTTTTAGAAAGAAAATATGCGAACTTTGTCACTGAGAATCTAAAGGCGCGCTTAAAGGGGCACTGTCATGACACACGCATGCGCGAGTATTGGCTTCAATCTTGAAATCGTTGACCAACGCTATCAAGAGACCCGAGGAAAATTCAAATTCAGTGTGTTAATATATCGAATTATATCATTGTAATCCTTGCACTCTAGAAGATGATACTTAATCAGTACTTAGATTGATTGTTGTTTCGTATTTGTAGGTAGTTATTTTTGGTTTGAAGTCCAATTTTATACGCTTTTTATTTAATCGGCGAGAGCGATGACGATGGCTTCTCATGGCGGCCGCCGGGATGTAGTGGTTGACAACGAATGTATTCAGGCGACAGGTTTATAAGTTTTGGTTTACTGGGAAGATAGAATACGGTTATACTACACATTCTGAGTTCGCTGTACTTCTCTTTAACAGCTCGAGTACCAAAGGAGGTAGGAAAGTATTCCGAACGACAACAACAATGTTTGACAACGCGTTCATTGACTTATTCACTCGAATTATTATGTTCTCAAAAATAACTCAGTTGTATACATCATATCAATGTATTCCTTCGAGTTCATATGAACTGAAGCTATTGCAAACAACTGTCACATTGTATGAGTTTTTATTTCTGCGAGGTTTGGAAGTAGTGACACAACGGCAAAGAGAACTTAGTGATTATACTTTTCACACGGGAATTATATTGTGCAGTTCTTTTTGCACTCTTTTGTACTCTTACAATTTAAGAAAACACGAGTACCTTATACAGTAGTGACATGTACATCTTCGTTAGTCTTTTTTGAAGCAAAGAAGTAATACGGACTTGGTTTTTAGCGATGTGAAATGTGAATAACTTAATCTGAGACCTGAGTTGTCACCTCGGATTGTCTGCTATTTATCGCCGTTCCTTCACCAGAAGTCGCTATAATAAGTACTTATTTCATGAAATATTTAGGTCAAACGCCGTAAAGGTTGTATATACTGAATAACTTGGAAGCACTCTGCGAAAACTTGACGGTAAAACACTTTCAAAACACTTTCAAACCACAACATTGAAATTTACTAGCGCATTTCTCTTCGAAAACAAACGAGTTCGTTGACTTTTGCATATCATTAAAAATCTCAGCATATCATTAAAATTGACGCATGCGCGCGTCGTGACAGTGCCCCTTTAAAAATTCGAATTTGTAAACAACTGTCGTCAGCTTACCTTGCCGTCAAAGTTGAAATTTTGCGCGGAATAAATGTCAGGAAGCCCAAAATAGCATTGAATGATTGTAAATAAATCAATATTTGCTCGGGTAAAATATTTTTTGTCGATCTTAACTTTACGGTATAAAAACGGCACTTTTACTGAAAAGTGTTCACAATTAGAACTGTTCACAATTAGAACCACATACTGTAGTTTAGTTTATTAGTTATTTAGTTACACCTCTGCCACTGAGTGATCATCTGTCCCAAGTGACTACATTGTTTGGTCCTACATGTACTTAAACACATAAACAACGATCAATGATAACTTCCACCATTATCCCCTTTACCTCCTGGGAGTAAAATATGCACCAGTATTCTTATTTTCTCATGGTAGAGTGCAATTTAGAAAAGCGTGAAATAGCACTAACTTTAAATAGTACTAAATAGTGTTATTTCTATTGTTTTCTATTGTTTCATTAGTGCTATTTAGTTCTAAATAGTTATTTAGTTTTCAAGCTTTTCTAAATTACACTCTATGTTTGTGTTTGTAGTTATGAGCTTGATTTAATGGCTTCCAAGCCAAGCCCTGGCGTCTACACCATTACCATCAGCGTCAAGTCAAAGAAGGAAGATAAGCGTTTGATTGGTACTGATGGCACTCAGGTACAATATGATCATCTTATTACATTGTCTTTATTCCCATTTCATGTCTCATGCTTTTTTTTCCATTTTATTTCTCATCCTTTCATTCCCATTTTATTTCTCATTTTTTATTCCCATTTTATTTATCATCCTTTCATTCCCATTTTATTTCTCATTCTTTCATTCCCATTTTATATCTCACAGCTCAAGGTCAAGGTTGTCACCAAAGTCACTGTGGGAAAAGTTGACTTGTCAGTCATTGACAAAGAACAGTCACACACAGTAAAATCTGTTAGGTAATATGCTAGATATATTGTGTTTATAGTTCTAGTTAACCCCTAGGAAGGTATGCCGACTTGTCAAGGAGAGCTTTTGGATCAGGAGATTAAGAGACAGACTGCTCTGGGGTCCGGAAGTCCCTCCTTTTTAGATTTTAGCTGTTACCAACAGCTTTGAGTGGGGTATTAAATTATGGTTTGATTCTAAATAGAGTTTGATTCATTGTTTTCAGTACCAATTACCCAGCTAAGTTTGACAAGCCCATTGAAGCAGACTATCATCAGAAGATAGTAATGAGGTTCTCTATTAAGAGTGTGTCATCTGATGAGCTTCTTACGCCACATCAAGTGAGTTGTTTGAAATAACCTCTCCTAGGGGGACACCTCTCCTGGGGACACCTCTCCTAGGGGACACCTCTCCTAGGGGGACACACCTCCAAGGGGACACCTCTCCTAGGGGGACACACCTCTTAGAGGATGCCTCTCCTAGGGGACACCTCTCCTAGGGGACACCTCTCCTAGGGGACACCTCTCCTAGGGGGACACACCTCCTAGGGGATGCCTCTCCTAGGGGACACCTCTCCTAGGGGACACCTCTCCTAGGGGGACACACCTCCTAGGGGATGCCTCTCCTAGGGGACACCTCTTCAAGAGGACACCTCCTAGAGGACACCTCCTAGGGGACACCTCCTAGGGGACACCTCTCCTAGGGGACATCTCTCCTAGGGGACATCTCTCCTTACCTGTACTGAAACTCGTCAAAACCAGTTGTCTACAGGGCGTTACCATTGGTCCTCAAATAACCATATTTGGTTAAATGTATGTAACAGTTGTCTAATAATCAATATTACTGATGTTCTTTAGGCTTTTGTTCGCCTGACAAACCAAAAGACAAACCAAGAGATCTTCTTTGTCCCTGAGCCCGAGTCTAACAAAATGTACAAATTTGACCTGGTAAGTAAGTGTTTCAAGTACTCCAATGAATCCAAGACAGATAAGGGGTTCGTGTAAGAATAGTGCAAGTCAAGTGTCCTGTGATCAAATTCTAAATTCTCCTAATTTCAGAGAAATTGAAGGGCTTCCTGCAAGAACAACGTAAGTGATCTCTGATCAAAATCTAAATTCTCCTCAAGATTCTTTGAATTTCAAAGGAGATTTTGGGTTTTGATCACAAGTCGCTTACTCCGTTCTTGCATGGACCCTTCAATTAAATTGAAATTGTTTTGTAAATTGTTAAATGTTGGGGCCCCGTCATTGGAGCCTAGCTCTGTGAGCCTGAATTTTCTTTTCATTTATATTTCATTATTATTCTTATCGATGTTATGTCTTGGCAAATTTTGTAAAATAAAAATAATAAATAAATAAAAATAGAGCTTCGAGGAGAATTTAGATTTTTATCAATACAATACAATCAGAGATCACTTACATTGTCCTTGCTCCGACCGCTCTTATGGAAGCAAACATAATGGCGAACAGGACTGTGCAGGGTTTCAATAAGGAAAGCAATGCCTTGAGCTAAATTCAATCTCATTATTGCTGATGTCAATATTGTTAAACATCCTGACACTAATTATTATATGTTATTTTTCATTGTCAATATCGTTAAACATCCTGACACTAATTATTATATGTTATTTTTCATTGTCAATATCGTTAAACATCCTGACACTAATTATTATATGTTGTTTTTCATTGTCAATATTGTTAAACATCCTGACACTAATTATTATATGTTGTTTTTCATTGTCAATATCGTTAAACATCCTGACACTAATTATTATATGTTGTTTTTCATTGTCAATATCGTTAAACATCCTGACACTAATTATTATATGTGTTATTTTTCATTGTCAATATCGTTAAACATCCTGACACTAATTATTATATGTTATTTTTCATTGTCAATATCGTTAAACATCCTGACACTAATTATTATATGTTATTTTTCATTGTCAATATCGTTAAACATCCTGACACTAATTATTATATGTTATTTTTCATTGTCAATATCGTTAAACATCCTGACACTAATTATTATATGTTATTTTTCATTGTCAATATCGTTAAAACATCCTGACACTAATTATTATATGTTATTTTTCATTGTCAATATCGTTAAACATCCTGACACTAATTATTATATGTTGTTTTTCATTGTCAATATCGTTAAACATCCTGACACTAATTATTATATGTTATTTTTCATTGTCAATATCGTTAAACATCCTGACACTAATTATTATATGTTATTTTTCATTGTCAATATCGTTAAACATCCTGACACTAATTATTATATGTTATTTTTCATTGTCAATATCGTTAAACATCCTGACACTAATTATTATATGTTGTTTTTCATTGTCAATATTGTTAAACATCCTGACACTAATTATTATATGTTATTTTTCATTGTCAATATCGTTAAACATCCTGACACTAATTATTATATGTTGTTTTTCATTGTCAATATCGTTAAACATCCTGACACTAATTATTATATGTTATTTTTCATTGTCAATATCGTTAAACATCCTGACACTAATTATTATATGTTATTTTTCATTGTCAATATCGTTAAACATCCTGACACTAATTATTATATGTTGTTTTTCATTGTCAATATCGTTAAACATCCTGACACTAATTATTATATGTTATTTTTTTCATTGTCAATATCGTTAAACATCCTGACACTAATTATTATATGTTATTTTTCATTGTCAATATCGTTAAACATCCTGACACTAATTATTATATGTTATTTTTCATTGTCAATATCGTTAAACATCCTGACACTAATTATTATATGTTATTTTTCATTGTCAATATCGTTAAACATCCTGACACTAATTATTATATGTTGTTTTTTCATTGTCAATATCGTTAAACATCCTGACACTAATTATTATATGTTATTTTTCATTGTCAATATCGTTAAACATCCTGACACTAATTATTATATGTTATTTTTCATTGTCAATATCGTTAAACATCCTGACACTAATTATTATATGTTATTTTTCATTGTCAATATCGTTAAACATCCTGACACTAATTATTATATGTTATTTTTCATTGTCAATATCGTTAAACATCCTGACACTAATTATTATATGTTATTTTTTTTCATTGTCAATATCGTTAAACATCCTGACACTAATTATTATATGTTATTTTTCATTGTCAATATCGTTAAACATCCTGACACTAATTATTATATGTTATTTTTCATTGTCAATATCGTTAAACATCCTGACACTAATTATTATATGTTATTTTTCATGTCAATATCGTTAAACATCCTGACACTAATTATTATATGTTGTTTTTCATTGTCAATATCGTTAAACATCCTGACACTAATTATTATATGTTATTTTTCATTGTCAATATCGTTAAACATCCTGACACTAATTATTATATGTTATTTTTTTCATTGTCAATATCGTTAAACATCCTGACACTAATTATTATATGTTATTTTTCATTGTCAATATCGTTAAACATCCTGACACTAATTATTATATGTTATTTTTCATTGTCAATATCGTTAAACATCCTGACACTAATTATTATATGTTATTTTTCATTGTCAATATCGTTAAACATCCTGACACTAATTATTATATTCATTGTCAATATCGTTAAACATCCTGACACTAATTATTATATGTTATTTTTCATTGTCAATATCGTTAAACATCCTGACACTAATTATTATATGTTATTTTTCATTGTCAATATCGTTAAACATCCTGACACTAATTATTATATGTTATTTTTCATTGTCAATATCGTTAAACATCCTGACACTAATTATTATATGTTATTTTTCATTGTCAATATCGTTAAACATCCTGACACTAATTATTATATGTTATTTTTCATTGTCAATATCGTTAAACATCCTGACACTAATTATTATATGTTATTTTTCATTGTCAATATCGTTAAACATCCTGACACTAATTATTATATGTTATTTTTCATTGTCAATATCGTTAAACATCCTGACACTAATTATTATATGTTATTTTTCATTGTCAATATCGTTAAACATCCTGACACTAATTATTATATGTTATTTTTCTTGTGGAGGAACATTTGCACTGATCTTGAATACATTCACCAGCAAAGAGACTAACCCTCTCAGCTGTACTGGTGATACAAGATGTGTGCTACAGTAATCATCTCTCTCCACCAAGTCTTTTCTGTAACCATGAATAGTGCTTGACTAGATGTAGATGACAATGTTATCAATATATCATTAATTCTTTACTCAATGTGGTTGTAAATCTGTGGTGAAATTTCATGTTGTCATTGTTTGTAGGATCTGGGCGCAACAGCTAAGGACTCATTTGCCTCAAGATCAGGAAAATATTCCATGGTAAGAATATGTAAAATTTCTTTATTTCTCTGGTTCTTTCTTTCTTCCCTTTTCTTCCTTCCTTCCTTCCTTCGTTCCTTCTTTCCTTCCTTCCTTCCTTCCTTCCTTCCTTCCTTCCTTCCTTCCTTCCTTCCTTCCTTCCTTCCTTCCTTCCTTCCTTCCTTCCTTCCTTCCTTCCTTCCTTTCCCTTCCTTTCCTTCCTTCCTTCCTTCCTTCCTTCCTTCCTTCCTTCCTTCCTTCCTTCCTTTCCTTCCTTCCTTCCTTCCTTCCTTCCTTCCTTCCTTCCTTCCTTCCTTCCTTCCTTCCTTCCTTCCTTCCTTCCTTCCTTCTTCCTTCCTTCCTTCCTTCCTTCCTTCCTTCCTTTGCTTTCCTTCCTTCTTTCCTTCCTTACTTCCTTCTTTCCTTCCTTCTTTCTTTCCTTCTTTCTTTCCTTCCTTCTTTCCTTCCTTCCTTCTTTCTTTCCTTCCTTGCTTCTTTCCTTTCTTGCTTTCTTCTTTCCTTGCTTTCTTCCTTGTCTCACTTCTTTCCCTGTTTCTTTTACAGGATCTTATAATTGGAGATGCTGTCATTCAGAACCCTCTTGAGTGGAATGTAGTAAGTACAACATTTCTTTCACTTTAACATAACAAGCTTGTAGTTTTGTCTGATGACTGTGCACCATTTCCTGTAACAATAATTTGTGTCTGTGTGTTCCAGGGTGTCTTCTCTCTCACCTTTGGTGAACAAGCACCAAAAGCTATGAAAGAGAAGCAGACAATGTATGCCACTAAGCCATCAATAGATGTGAGTACTTCAATCTTGGAGTATTAGAATACAAGAACTGTGATCTCTTGTTGTGCTGATCTACATATATATATTTCACATTCTATCCCATGTTATGCAACATGTTATGATTTCAGACATCACAGAAGCCACATTCAGCATAAGTATTTTGTAATGTGATGCAGTTCTTACATAGCGCATTTCACAATGTACTTTTATAATTATAATAATAATAATAATCTTTTACATATGCCAATTTTTGTCAGACCACTATTTAAGGCACAATTATGCAGCCATGCGGCATACAGTCATCAGAGAAGTTAGCGTGTGTTAGTCATTTCTTTAGCCAGTCACTGAGCGTGGTTGTGGTCAGTGTTTATTACATACTCAGTTTTGCGAACTATGGTAGTTGCAACTTTAGTCTTGAGTACTAACAGTGGTATTTACTCTAAGATAATGTGTATTTGGTACTAGAGTGTTTCCAAGTCACGCTGGATGAAATACAACAGCTTACTTTATGAGCGATAATACTCAGTGTTACATATATTTCATCTACCATAATGTGTTTGTCAGCACTTATCCTTGAAAATGGCATTATCAGTAACGAAACATTGGTACTTTGTAATCTTAAATTTTATCGTATACTGTAGTGTTATCCAAAGAGATTTTGTATACATGTACCATAATGTCATTTTGTAAATAATAATTCATTCATTTTCTGTTTTCAGCATATGTTCCGTCAGCCAGAGAAGCGTCCATCGCAGACAGTATCAACAATCTTCACAGCGCTTGTTTTTGTCCCTTTTCTGATTATGCTTATCTTGGTAAGATTACTTGATCTAATAGTAATTAACAGTATTCTGATTATGCCAGCAAAATGAAATTCTACCATCTACCAAGATAAAAGTAGCTGTCCTGGCTATAACTTTGCTTTTGTGTGTGAACTAAATGTCATCATTACACGACTGTGCAAAGTTTTGTGCTGGTTGTTTGAAAATCTTCTTAGAACCATGACACAAATTCAAAATCATTCAGTAATCTTAGAATTGTTTATCTTGTTTCAGTGGATCAACATTGGAGTTAATATGTCTAACTTCCAATTTTCTTTGGGTGCAATTGTATTCCACATCGGTTTAGGAGGTTTGTTTCTAGAAATATGTTAGCCTTCTTTGATGTTACCATGTCAACACAGCATGGTTATTTAATCAATTAGCCATTACCTAAACGAGCAGGGGACTGGGATTCAACGAGTTTATTAGAATTAATGCAATTACGAATTACGACATATTTGATGCCCTCTAGCATCGTCAATATTAAGCCGAAGTAAACTTTCCAGACTACTAAGTTTGATCTGCTCTCTCAGAAAATGATGCCCACTTTTGCTAGTTTCTTATTGAATTGGTTTTACGGACTTGGTCTCAGTGCCCTGCTCGTTTTGGTAATGGCCAATTAGTCAACGAGCGTCCATGCGCCCATTGCGTTATAGACGCACGAGAAAAAAAAATATAAAGAACTCTTAACAAGCGTAAGAGTGGCACGAGGCGTAGTGCGACTCTAGCTTGTTTAATAGAGTTCTTTATATTTTCTCGAGTGCGTCTATAACGCAATGGGCGCATGGATGGCATCTAGAGAGCGTGCAGCCCATGGGGAAATAGTTCATAGCAATTTTAGCCAATTTTAGCGCGTTTTTTCGAACAGCACGCGCGATCAGACGAGGCCAGTGGAAGTCGACGAGAGCGTGCAGCCCATGGGGGAATAGTTCATAGTACTCTAGCCAATCAGAGCATGTGTTATATCATTGCTATATTATAAAGTAACTTATATGTAGCAACATCATCATAATTCATTCATTCTTTTTTCAGGTATTTTTGTACTGTACTATCTCTTCTGGGTGAAACTGGTAGGTTATCATTATTACTTTGACATTGAAATGTGAGAATGAATTAATGAACGAATGGGAGACTAGAAATGCCATACCTCTCAGTCATCACTTTATCTTCGGTATCAGTGCTTCAAAATGAGCATATCCGGTCTGCGGCAAATACATTGTAAGACTTGGTACGAGTGTAATAATCATTGAAACAGCAGTTCTTAAATTTGGACAATACTATATTTTTAATTATAATGATTTTGTAAATTGAATCTGAAAAACCCTTCGGGGAGCCTTCAATAAAGTATATGTATGTATATGTATTATCAGTCCAATTTAAAACTTTGAATCCATTCAAGTAATATTTCCACTAGTCTTTCATCGACGGCAAACACCTAAAAAAACTTGTAACTAATTCAGCCAATCAAAACACTCGAACCCAGTCTTCCAACATTTGCCACAGGCTGGAACATATATTTGAAGACTGGAAGAACTGTCACGTGACTAAACAGGTTGAAGCAGGTTTTGTGGTTGTCACGTGACAATGCTTATTCCATGGACAACTGTTTTGAGAATGACTCGTTCACAGAGCCTGCATTCCTTATGGGGGGTCCAAACGTATAACCTGTGGCAAAACTAGATTCAACAATCAATTGAACCTCGGGTATGACAGGGGGTCCGGACCCCCCTGACCCTCCCACTGGATCCGCCACTGATATTAACGAATGTTTACTATGTATCTTTACAGGACATGTTTGCAACCCTTAAATACCTCACTGTTATTGGTACAGTGACTTTCCTTGGAGCCAATAGTCTGTTGAGTGGCATAGCAGCTCGTCGGTTAGTATTACCTTCTTACCACACCGAGAGAGAATATCCTGGCATGCTTTACTAAAAAACTCTGAAAAGTCACCCTCACAAAAATACTTGTAGAAATGTAGCAAGGTTTTGACTGAACGTCTGATGTCAGGAGATACACCCGGCGCATCCTCGGGAACCCAGGGGTATATTATGTCGCTCGTTACTCGCTCCCAGAGAAATACCCCTGGGAACGAAGTCTGTTGGAACTTGTTCCGGAAGTCAAAATTACTCATGTTTCTGATTGGTCGATCTAGGAAAGTCGACCAATCAGTATCAAGTATATTCTGGTTTGAATAGCTGAATAGGACAGCCGCCATTTTGGATTTTGACTTCCGGAACAAGTTCCAAACAGACTTCGTTCTCTGGGAGCGAGTAACGAGCGACAGAATATACCCCTGGGTTCCCGAGGATGAACACGGCGTTAAGTTTTACACAACTCACTCTCGGTGCTAATTTTCATGCATCCTTTCCTTGGGAGTCTTGGTAGAGAATTGTTTTTGAGACAGACATCTCTCTTGACGGACGCCCCTAAAGGTGGGGACCTTTCTAGACAGACACCATCTCAGGCAGACACCTTTGTCTGGTTGTTGTTCCAGACATGTGTTCATAGTATAGATACCAGATAGTTTGATTGCCAACATCTCTCCTGCTAATACTATGTTTCGTTGCTTCCTTGTAGGGCCAAGCGTTAGACGCGTAGAGGAACTACCTCCAAGACACCTCTACTCAGTAGCCTTTCGAATTTTTATCTATTGTTTGCTGTAATAAGAATAAATCCCCTTTTACACTTGTTGTGATAGAGATACCTACCACACTAACTAGATTTGCGCCGCTGAAATTCAGGTCAGACTGTCATTGTTTCTGATCTTCTAAGAACGGAGAGTACAGATATAGGATACTATTTACACCGCTCCCAACTGCGCTCACATATGATAATGGGGGAAAACTGGCTGCGCTTTGTAAGACGCTGCGGTACAGCGTACTCAAAGCTCAAACAACCGCAGGGTCCCAGATCTCCAAATATAACGGATAAAATGGAGTGGAAGTAATTCCTGTCAATTGTGAACATGACCACCTTCAAATCACGTGCTTGCTTTCATAACCGTGGAAAAGTAGCCACTAAGCATGTTACTCGAGACGGCAAAACCGTGTGGCAGCTCATCGAGCCTCCATAAGCAGTCTGACAAGTCCCCTAACATCTTCATACATGTATGCCCAATATACAGCTATTTCAAAAAAGGTTGGTGAAGGTTTTGTTGCATACCAAGCCCAAAATGCACTATGGGCGATGTGAATGGAATTGGGCCTACTACGACGATCAGCGTGTTTGTATGTGAGATGAGGGTATTTCTTTCATTCGACTGAGCAATCTTGAAACTCTATATGAACAAATAGTTCGGATTTTGGCCTGAAACTCGATACGAACAAATACTTCGCATTCTGTGTACAACCAAAAATAACAAGACGCTCAATGAGTGTATACTCGGGCATTATGACAATGACAGTTGCGTGACGAGGGAGACTGTGTTGGTGAGCATAGATAAAGATCTTCGAATCGTCCATCTGCAGTACATACTTGGGACGACTTGAGGTTGCATATTCATGGTCAGATGGTTCTGATAACGTCTTTCATTTGTTCGTTGTAATAAAGGCGCGTTTGTTTTTGTTAACAAAATTATATTTTCTTATGCATAGAATGTCCAGGCCGACGTTGAGGAAAATTGGTCAAATCATTTGCATTTTGTGTACTATGAAAAATGAAATAAAAATAAGAAAGCCCATTTTATAACTTGAGCTTCCTCCGGAAGTGCCAGAGTAATAATAATTGTATTCTTGGTTTTCAATCAATCCCTTGAGAATCAAGAGATAAAGACACGGCGGCCATGTTCGTTGAACAAACAATAGACACTAATGAGCAATCTTTTGTTGAAGTCCAACCAAGATGGCCGCCGTGACGCGTATTGCAAACCAGCAATTTATAGCTTATTTATATAGTGCCCAAATGTGCTTCAGGTCAGTTCCATGTTGCAGACATTACATTCAGAAGCAACTATCTGAAACAAAACTAGCACTATTTCTTAAGTGCAATAAACTGAGCTGCTCAAACTTATATAAAATAGACCTATGGGGACCCTTCCACTTTGCTCTAAAATATATATAGGTATCTCATTACTATGTCTTGTAATTAATTTTAAAAACTCTGTTGCGGACATTACAGCAAAATCAACCACTCTTTTTAGTGAAATTTTTAAAATTGAATTTCCTGTGAACTGTGAAAGGTATCAAATAAACTAAAACATTGCCTGCTCTTAAATAGACATAATGTAGGTTCAAAACTATCATGACAGACTGTTCCATAATGTACTGGGGTTGATTCTATAGTTCAAACTTTGTGTTGCGGACATTACACTGCTGATGTTGCAGACATTACATTTTTGGGAATGTATGGAAAGCTGCAAACCAGATGTCTGATGATGTACTTGGAAGTGTCTAATCCACAAAACAGACATTTTTGGTCAATATTAGTCACAATATTTTAACAGAAAACCTTAGAACAAATCAAAAAATGATGCCACAAATTCCAGAGTAGAGCTGGATGAGGAAATTCCTCATAGCCACATTAATGTGTAAGGCTTAGGCTCTCTTATATTGACACCACAAGGGTGGTCTCCTGACAGAGTATCAACATTACTGTATTTAGTACTGAAGAATTAAAAAGTCTAGGTTAAATTGTTTTGGCAGTTTTAAATGTAGCTGTAATTGGAATAATTAAACAGGTGATGGATAGGAATAAATCTGGTGTTGTTTTGAAGAGGAATAATAATAATAATAATAATAATAAACTTTATTTTACAAGGGAAAAACATATTACAGCTTCAGCTGAAAAACTTATGGCCCTTCTAATCTAAAAATATAAATATAATCTTAAAAAATATATATATAAATATCTATCCTAATATCAACCTAGTAATAAGAGTACCACTGTAAGTAAAACATCCTGCTTCTAGAATTTCACAAGTTTAAAACCATGACCAGTGTCAAATACTGCTGGAAGAAACCACTTCATCTTAAGCCTACGGCAATTATCGAACAACCAGTCAAAGATGCCTGTTATACTTGTATTGCATGGGAAATGGGTGAAGAGTTTTGTCACTGGTTTCATGAAACGAGGGAAGTGGTTTTCAATATGCTGTGATATATCCTCAACTGTTGGTTTATGGAACTTGAAACAACACCAGTTTCTTGTTACACCATAGATAGGCTTTACTTTTGCATCTTTCTTGTGGAGGTACCTTTTATCTGAGTTTGATTCTTCTGAATTAACTTCTAATAACATTTTAGTTAAATCACCTAATGGATAGTTGTTCCCTACTTCTGGATCATAGCTGACCTGGAGCTTTCCAGTTTGTATAGCAATGAAGTCTGGTTTCACGTCCCAAAGGCCTTTTAGCCACTTGTCGGAATGAGCTGTATCTAGAAAGAGTATCAGCCGTGCACCAGTGTTAGCATTTTTATCCCTCCACCATTTCAAAATGGTGGTAAAGTCCAGGGTCTTGCCATCCGTCAAGGCTAGGTCACCATTATCATGTACATGTCCACTGTAGTACAAGATATATGTATCATAGTGTAAACCTGGGATGACTCTTTGCTCAAAGAATGTCTCAAACTTGCCCTCAGCATATTCAGCTGAAATGCCACTAGTTGAGAAGTCTGTACCAAAGTTATGTATCATGTGGTTGGCAAAAAATCGTGATACAACATTGATTAACTCCACTCTTTGATTTATGGCTTGAAATCCATTTTGTGGCAGACCAGTGAGGTTACCAGTTGGACTATATCTATGCGCTGGTGCTATGAGAGCATAACCAGTAGCTGTACCACCCACTGATTTCCCAAGCTTGGAAAGGACATCAAACATCACAGATTCAATAGGAATATAACTATGAGAAAGAAACCCAGGAACCAAGGATTGTCTTTCTGCCACACACTTGCTGCTAAAATGCATGTTGAAACAATGGTATATAAAGTTACAATCTGAGAGACCAAGCTAAAGTGTCGGATTCCCTTCGATGCCATGATCTCAGACATGTTGTTATCATTGATAAATTCTCCCTGTGCTTTCAAGACTAAGGCACACTCCTCGATTTTTGAAATGAAGGTCCACGATGTTATTAAAAACATAAAATGAAAGACAATCCAGGGAACTGAGCAGAGCACAAAGATGAGTAGCCGGTAAAGCGAAGTATGTTCATTCATAATAAGTTCCTTCAAAGCAGAAAACCAGATATGCTCCTTGTATTATGATCACCACAAGAACCTCCAAGCGATGGAAGCATTTTGCCTGCATTATTAAGTTTTTCCACGACTCCAAGAGTGAGAGCTTTGAAAAGTAAAGATCTAATATTGCTGAGAATGTCACTTGAATTGCAAAAGCTGAGATACAAAAGGGATTACATTTCTGTTCTATTGCAGGAAAGAAGTAGAGTCCTGAAATAACACAGAATAGTATCCCTGACAGCAAACAGAAGCTTGACTTGAGATGAAATGAAATGCAAAAAGATGAACAGTAAAGCCAGCAATCAGCAAGAAAATCAAGCCAAAACGAGCAGTTCCTGTAGAGCAGCGAAAAATCCCAAAAGTAAAAGAAATTCTTTACTTGTTATACATGATGGCTGATAGGTTATGAGGTTACCAATTCTCTCCATCAATGCCTTGAAGCACTGAATACCAACACTGGCCAGTACAAGTATATCAGTCAAGTCTAAGTCTTCCAAGGACACAAATAAGTGATCGTATGCAATTTCTGTAAATGACAACACGCTGAACACAACACCAACCCAGAACTGTGAAAATCCACTCCCAAACTCTTTGTAACCATAGAGATATGTTGCTAGTGATGTAAATACTGCTATGGCAAGAACAATGATGAGTATAAGGTAACTCAAGTCTGCTGAGTGGTACTGCCAGCGTTTGTAGATGCCTATTCCTGCTCCGCTGTAAAACATGATAATTGAGAGCAAGGAAGATGACTTTTGAAGTGACCCTAGTATCTGCAGTGGCATCTTAAATGAAGGTTGCTGTGGACTCACTATGTCCTCTGAAATGAAGATTTACAAAGAAAAGAGAAAGAAATTGAGTTTGGTAATGTAAATGACATGCAATGTCTATAATAATAATAATAGAGTGCAATTTAGAAAAGCGTGAAATAGTACTAACTTTAAATAGTACTAAATAGTGCTATTTCTATTGTTTTCTATTGTTTCATTAGTGCTATTTAGTACTAATTAGTTATTTAGTTTTCAAGCTTTTCTAATTTGCACGTACTCTAGTAATAATAACCAAATAACTAAAATCCATCCAATTTGAGACTGCCGTTTCCATTAACTTTAGAACACCTTCCAGACATTGGCAAGAACTACTTCAAGACACATAGTAAGTTACAGTAACATTTATTCAATATTTATGCTGAAAATCGACCATTGAATAATTTCCATACATTCTCTTATACAAATGTTGAGCTTGGGCCACAGGGAGCCCAAGCATAAATTCAGTAAAAAAATAAAATTGGAAATAAAGTATTTTTTTCCCCTATACACCTTTGTTGTCTGTTAACTTAACCTGCCTGGTGATTTTCTCGGGCCAGTAAAGAAAAATGAAAAGGGTGGACACTCCACTTCGATTATCGATTCAAAATGCCCAATCAGCTCGGGGAAATATGATTTTTTTGCTGTAAATACTCGTCCTATCGGCTGCAAACTTTCACAGCATATAATCAGATACCTATTCTTCTTTCTCGTACCCATGGAACAGTGAATTTCAAATTAGTTGGGAAATAAATCGCCAGCGAATTCGAAACTACTTTAAAAAATAATGCGTACCGAGGCGAATCCGTGCAAAATTTGACTGTTGGCGCAGCCATCCCTGGAACCGAGAACAATAAAAGACACTACGGGGAGGCCGAGCGTAGCTGTTGACCTGACAAACCGATTCCTGCTCGGCTGTCAACATCGTATAAAAAGTCAAGGAAAAGTAAAGGATTTTGAGTATTACATTATAGATGTATAGGGGGAAAAAATACTTTATTTCCAATTTTATTTTTTCTACTGAATTTATGCTTGGGCTCCCTGTGCTTGGGCTACCTGTGATGTATAGCCGCCTGTCTTTTTGATATCTTGAATTTCTAAAACTGCTTTCAAAATAAAGATCGATATCTACTTGAGTCCTGTGTGTCATTTAGTATTAAGTGATTAAAACGGCTTTTAGCGAATTTTACTCGCCCTCGAGAGCCGAATACTTTGATTCAGAGATCCGGATATTCGTCTGGAAAATCACAACAGACCACCATGAAAAACCTGAAACAATCGTTATGAACAAACAGTTGACACTTTGCACGAGAGATGTGTCTGGTTTCTGGTGCAAAATAGCATAAAATATAATAGTAGAGTAGAGTGAAAACTTACCTTCAAACCAAGGCGTGAAGAGAAAAGATGGATGAGTAGTCGGAAAACCATCGGGTACATCGTGGCGACATCGTCGCTGATTTTCGATCACCTGACTAGTTCCGAACACTATCCGAAGAATAGGATTACACACTTACATTTTACTTACACGAAGGAGAGTAGCCACAAAAACCGCATCGAAAAAGTGAACGATACAATTTGAGATCGCATTTTGGCGGGAATCGCTTGCTCGATGAAATTCTTCTCATTCAAGCTCTGCATAGCAACGAATTACCATGGCAACGAAATATTTTCCTTGAATTAGCTAACTTTGCGGTACCTACCGCTGAGAGATGAATGAAAATTTCCTTGTTTCAAAAAGGCATACGATGGCAATATTAAAGCGAAACGTTGTTACACTAATAAAACAAGACGCTCAAAGAGCGTACACTCGGGCATTATGACAATGAAAGTTGTGTGACGAGGGAGACTATGTATCAGTGAGCATAGATAAAGATCTCCGAATCGTCCGTCTGCAGTACGTACTTGGTACGTCCAGTTGAGGATGCATATTCATGGTCAGATGGTTCTGATAACGTCTTTGGTTTGTTCGTTGTCGCAGAGGAAAGTCAGTCAAATAAATTAAAAGGACTCAAAAATCATTCCCGAGTGTACAACGGAAAAATAATAAAAAATAATAAAAAATAAGAAAGCGTATTTTATAACTACCCTTAATCTAAAATAAGTATAATTTCACTATGATTTCGAGAAATCGTGTTCTAAAAATAGCAAAAGTGACATAGACCCAATAGTGTTGCTCATGGATGCTCTTACTTATGGGCTTCTGATTATTGCCAGTAAATGATACAACTATACTAGCAAAAATGAGAGACTTTTAGTATTTCTTGGACTATTTATAAAAAGGGATGTGAAATTTATATCTTTAGTTCGATTTGTTTAGTTATCAGTGAATTAAACATTTGAACCAGTTAAAAATTGAATCTTCACTGTATTTCTTTATAGATTTAACTGACTGTTTGCTGTTGTTAGCTTTAATTATTTATTAGACAAATCATTTCTCCCTCTTTTTTTGTCTGTACGCCCTCAGAAAATTCGAAGACTCCCCCTTTTTATCAATTTTTTTTTCTTTGGGACCCCCCCCCCCCCCCCCCCCCCCCCACATTAGTAAAACATTTCCAAGACCCCCCCACTTTCTCCTCCAGCCCCCCCCCCCCCCCCCCCCCCCCTCCCGATATTTAATGACCGGTCCCTTAGAACTATTCTTTAAATGTTGGAATAATCGTAGTTTACTTCAGAAGCATAAGTTCTGGAGTTGTGCTCATTCTAAGAACTCCTGAACTGACTCTGCAGCTTCTCCAATAAAGCAATCAGAGCTAAGTAGATCTCTCAAGCAAGCTTTGTTAGTTAGAGAGGTTAATATAGAAAGGGTTTCCAGGTCAAGGCAATCAATTTGTGGAACTCCACATTGTTCTGGCTGATATTCTCCATCAACTGGTGTTCCTCCCAGTGACGACACAAATAGAACTAACAGATAAGGGTCCAGGAGCAGGGAAAAAAGCATATGTTGTGGATTTTTTTGTCCAAATATTTGGCACAATGGAAGAAGGCCTCCCCCCAAAAAACGAGCCAAGATTTGTGGCAATGGCTTCTTCTCAAAACTATTCAAGTTCAAGGAAGACCATGTCCCGGGGACCATGTGCGTCACGGGAAGTGACTATCTGGAGTGCTTGAAGTTTTCTTGTTCATGCACCCAACCCATGTGATGCATGTAACACAGAGCGAGGGGTGGGCGATGGGAGTTCCTGTCGACTGGTCCTCAGTGAATCCGTACCAGGAAAGGCACAGGCGAGATCGACAATCTTTTCCCAAGCGTCCAGATAAAGAACTTGTTTGTCCAGGGAACATTGTCCTCTACTATAAACGAGGAAATGCAAGAGCCATACGCTAATAGTACAATGTGGATGAAACCACGTGTAAGAGTTTTGTCGAGCACATGATGGAGTTTCTTGAAACAAAGCCAAAGAAGAGGGCGAAAACATGCAAGGTATGAGTTACCAGATATATGCTGGACGGAGACGAGTAAACAGCTTCAAATCTACTTAAAACAGCAGGGACTGAGAGTCAGCGGGAGTAAGCAGGAGTTAATTGACCAATCTTAAAAATACTTGAAATTCAGCTTAGCCTCACTTCCAAGATACAAAACAAAAGGAAAAATTAGAATAACAAAACAAACTACTCCTGAATGCGAGGCTAATTTCAATTTTATGTATTTTTAAGATTGGTCGATTGAAAGAGTTCTTGGCTACACACGTGATGACGTCGGAGAGGCAGTCAACAACCAGTGAGTCAGCAGAGTCGGAGCCAGAATCAAGTGATGCTGAACCAGATGTATACGGTATGTGCAAAAGAGCTTTGAAATATTGTTCGTTCCAGATGAGAATGTAATCTTTCTTTCTATAGTAGGGGGTGAAGCCTTATTTTTAATCAAATGCACAGTCCCTTATTTCCATCATTTTTTTTCTAGTTCACTCCTTCAACGAGCCGAGCAATCACTACTTTCGCAAACTGTTTTCCTTCCGCACACCCGAAAAGGATTCTGGGGCCGGAACATCCGGGAAATTTCGACAGCGAACATCCCGCAAAATATTTTCTTTTCTTTATTTTTTTTCTTTCCTTTTCTTTTAATTTCTTTTCTATTGATTTCCTGTTTTTCTTTTTTCTTCGTATTATATTTCAACCAAATATATCGATTGATTTCGCCGTCGACCCAGCATGAGCCAGACTTCAAGTAAACAATCGGTAACAGAAGAAGCGGGCGTCTACTCGTGGACATCAACTATCTGCAAGCGTACTTTGCTCCCTCACTGTTTGTAGGTCAGGAAGTCAAGTGTTTTGTTTTCATCCTATTTCATCCGTTTATAACGATAACTGTAAGGTTTGGTATAGGGGAGGGGGAGGGGGGGGGGGAAGGGAGAGTGCTGCTTGTACAATAACTATACCTTATTGCGGGAAATGTTATTGAAATGAAAGGATTGAGAACCTTGCGTTGTCTGCAGGAATCAAAGTCCGTTGTGTTTGTAGAAAAAGCGAACAACTTTACGACTTTATCCGCGTGCACGGAATGCTTAATCGACTCTCCCATATCCCCTTGGGAAGAATTGTCATCAAATGTTTTAGACGTCTGCCATCAATCTTTCAAATTGTCGACTGTACCCTACCCCCTGGGGAAATATTGTCACCAAATATTTTCTTTCTGTTCACGGAATGTATACGCTAGATGCAGTGCGCAGAATGTATGACGGAAACGTCTGCCATCAATCTTTCAATTTGTCGACTGTACCCTACCCCCTGGGGAAATATTGTCACCAAATTTTTTCTTTCTGGTCACGGAATGTACTTCAAAAAAGGTTGTCAGAGAGAAATGTAAGTAATTATTACGAAACCAAAATAGAATATAATTTAAATTGACGAGCAATCAACTCTGGTCTTTGAATATTAAAGCATTCTCCTATCTCCTTTCTCTCTGACAACCTTTTTTGAAATAGGTGTATACGCTAGATGCAGTGCGCAGAATGTATAACGGAAACGTCTGCCATCAATCTTTCAAATTATCGACTGTCCCTTACCCCCTGGGGAAATATTGTCACCATTTTTTTTCTTTCTAGTCACGGAATGCCGTATACGCTAG
Source organism: Actinostola sp. cb2023 (assembly GCA_033675265.1). Lineage (NCBI taxonomy): Eukaryota > Metazoa > Cnidaria > Anthozoa > Actiniaria > Actinostolidae > Actinostola > Actinostola sp. cb2023. The sequence goes on along the minus strand of JAUJYZ010001543.1, from coordinate 150,355 downwards.
ATGTCATGCGCAGAGGTTATTAATATGCCATCAATCTTTCAGTAAAATTACTTTTTATTAACAGTGTGGAATCAGTTATTCCTGGACAAGATAGGAATAACATTTCCAGAAATACCTGTGATAGCAAAGCAAAGCAAAGCAAAGCAAAGTAAAGTATCATACTCTACTCAAGACAGAAAGGTAAAATGACGCACTATTACGTTGTTCATATTTGTCTTGATTAATTAAGCGTATTTTGAGGATTTTTCTGAAGTGCATGCCTCCATGCAAACAACATGTCCTGTACACAAGTTCTCGTTAGCTTACGATACAAATTCCTTCAAACTCTTCGCGCGCAATACTCCAGTTTCGAGTTGTTTAGACACTGCTGTACTTCTTGACAAAAGACGCATTTGCTCAGCCTTAGCCTCAATCCAGAGAATAACCCGTGGAATTAAAAAATGATTCTATTGTCCCATGTCAACATTTTTCACATTCTCGTTGGTATTTGTGAATAATTTACGCTGAATTGAGGCTAAGGCTGAGCAAATGCGTCTTTTGTCTTTGAGATCTGATCGACAAGACACTGCAAAGCGAATAGATACAGATATATCAGTGCTTATTGTACGTGTTTGCATGTAGTACATTGCTTATGTTGATGACTAAGTACTCTTTATTCTCAAATCCAAAAAGTTCAGTTTGATCACCCGCTATACCAATGTAATCGCGATGCACCGTGTACGTACCAAGCACCCGCTATACCAATGTAATCGCGATGCACCATGTACGTACCAAGCACCCGCTATACCAATGTAATCGCGATGCACCGTGTACGTACCAAGCACCCGCTATACCAATGTAATCGCGATGCACCATGTACGTACCAAGCACCCTCGTCCTGTTTTATCTTCGAACCAAAATCGCAACTTTCAAACCAAATTCTACGCAGCTCGTGGTCACTTTTTGACTGGACTTTCCCCCTGCTCTGCCCTCACACGCCCCTCCACTCCCTTCTCACGCCCTCCCCTCGATCTCCCACCTTCTCTCCCCCCCTTGGCAGACTGTCTGAATGATTTGTACGTGAAGAAACCACTGAACAGCTATTTTAATCATGGCCAACCAATAATTTATTTTGATCATATAGCGGACTAATTGTTTTTCTGGGGTAATAAGGGGGGAGGGGAGGGGTTGGTATTATTTTTCCATTGTTTGTTTAGAATTCATTGTAAATGTTTGATTTTACGTAGCTTATTCATGTGTCATGGCGACCGCTGGCCAAGACCATTTGAACATCGTCGTCTTTTTGCAAAACAACAGTCTGTATTACCGCGTACATGACCTCGTCGAGCGAGTATGTCAAGCAGGAAATCACCTTACAATATTCAGTAAGTTCGTGTTTTGGTAACATGATACATTGTATGACCACGCAAGCTAGAGGAATCGCGATCGATGGATGGCTGGATGAATGGATCGCACGGATCGATCAGGATAAAAAGTTGAGAAAAGACAAAACTGGATGGATGGATGAACGGCAGGTGAAGGAAGAAAAGACGGATGGATGGATGAAAGATTGGATAAATGAATGGATGAGTGGATTGATGAATGGATGGATGGATGGATGGATGGATGGATGGATGAATGGATGGATGAATGAATGGATTGATGAATGGATGGATGGATGAATGGATGGATGGATGAATGAATGGATTGATGAATGGATGGATGGATGGGGAATAAACACAAATCTGAACGCATGGATGCGAGAACCGAGACTTAATTTATCGATAAATGCATGGATTAATACAGAAATCTAGCAGCACCATAATTTGGTATTCATGAAATATTGGCATGTTTTATCTTCATAGGCGAGCAAATGGTTCCTATCATGGAATACCCTATCGAGACTAGCATATCTACACCGTACCTCAAACCAGAGGAGTACCTCCAGCGAACCATTCCTGAAGCCGACGCACTACTGTTGCTGACCTCAGATAACTTCTGTCACAACATCCCTTCTCAAGTCAGGTGTGTCATGAACCATCAACACGTTAATCAAAGCTATTACTCCTGGAACACCGATGGAATCACGTGTCTTCTCATCGGAGGCTCCGTACATAGTCGTAAGGTTGCGATAAATCTTCGGCACTTGCTCGATCACTCGGATTATCCGTTCGTTGGCCGAGTTTTGCCCGATCCTTGTTCGCTTGGACGATGCTATGACGTTGATCCATCGTGTGAGACCGAAGAACCGTTCGTTTTGTAGCCGAACTGCGCACGAGTTTTGAACTCATTTTGATTACCATGCTGTATGTACTGTACGCTGTATGTACTGTACGCTGTATTTCCAAGAAATGTAAAACTAACTTTGAGAACGCTAACTACAGCTGCTTTCGCTAAAAGAAAGCCTTCGAGTCTGCGCCGACAAGAAAGCAGCAAAACATTACCAGGGGCGTGGGCAGGGTGTCTGTGCCCCACCCCCTTCCTCTGGGTCTACTGACTTAAATTTAGCCAGGGGAGGGGGGATTTGGTGGTGAATGATATGGACCCCCCAATGCCGTCTTGAATAGCGATATCCTGGGCAGCGATCCGATGGTATTTTAGGATGATTTTTAGACCATGTAGTATTTTTTAGGTTGCGAAACATAGTTTGGTATTTTTCGAGGTTTTCCGATGGTCACTCCTACCCGTTTGACCTTGAAGAACCAACCACCCTCGGATCACTTCTTTTTCAAAATGGGTACCACCAGTTCTCGTTACCGAGAAGCCTGTTACGACAATTCGTTCCCAGCATCTATTTGTTTTGTGAAATATATTTTTATATTTTGATTCTGTGACGTCATCTGTGCGTCTTGGCCCAGTTGTTCGAAAGGCGATTAGCGCTAATCCAGGATTAAATCTTAAGAAAACTATTGACGCTAATCCAGGATTAGCTCTAACAACCGGCACCTGGCCCTGGTTGCACGAAAGGTGAATAGGGCTTCGACTATATATATATATATACATATATATCAATAAATATATTTCATGACCTTTCATAGTAGAACTCTTTGAAAACGACCCAATATATAGGTTTTCTCTCTCTCAGTTTACCACAGGAAGCCCAATCCGAGAGAGTTGCCTGCATGCGGAGGAGGCTAAGTGATTGAGATCATGACCCGTTTATTATCTTATCAGTTAGTATGAGATATCATCCCAGCAACGTTTTCCTTATACTGTACAGTCGAACTTCTATTAAGCGGCCACCCTCTATTAAGCGGCCACCCTCTATTAGCAGCCACCCTCTATTAAGCGGCCACCCTCTATTAAGCGGCCACCCTCTAAGCGACCACCCTCTATTAAGCGGCCACCCTCTATTAAACGGCCACCCTCTATTAAGCGGCCACCCTCATAGCGGCCACCCTCTATTAAGCGGTTACGGCCACATTTTTGTCATCCCCGACGAGGGTAGCCTGCGTTACATCCGAACAAGAGAGCATAAACGAAGACGAGGCCCGGGGGGAGGGGGGGGGGGGGGGGGTGTACTCCCTTTGTCCAAGTGGTAGGGGTGATCGGCGGTCCTTTTAGGGTTGAAAATATTTCCTGTGTGTACCTTTTAGGGGTTACGACTCAAACGTCAGTTACGCAACATCACTCCGTAACTTTTAGAGTCGATTGTTATTTATTTTCTTTATTGAACAAACATTAAAGAACAGAAGAAAGATGTTGTCCAGTCACTGATTAAACGATATCAGCACAATCACTTGGTCGTACCTTTTAGGGGTCGAAATGAACATGGCTTCAACAGCTCTTTTAATTTATGCGTACCTTTTAGGGGTCGTTTTCAAAACCGACCGCCGATCACCCCTACCACTTCGACAAAGGGAGTACCTCCCCCTCCCGCCCGGGAGACGAGGGCTCTTCAATTGTTTTTTTCCCTCTATTAAGCGGCCATCGAGAATATAATAATGTACAGTACAGAGGAATTGTGCGATTTTTAAAGGATTTAGAGTATTTTTTTTAAACAGGCTAATTTTGTGTGCAAATTTCTGTCAAACCTCCATTAAGCGGTCATCAGTCGCTGGATCAGAACGAATGTAGAAGGCTAGTATTTTGTGTTTTGCAAATTTCTGTCAAACCTCCATTAAGCGGCCATCAGTCGCTGGATCAGAACGAATGTAGAATGACTGAGTAGTTCACATGATTGCTTTTTTGTCTGTCAGCATGGGTTGGTTCGTTAGCCGCTTCACTCTCACACACTATGTGCCCGTTTGCATCCCAACTCATCCATCGTTTTGGAGATCGTTTTACTACGATTGCAGGAGCATTGGTCGCTGCCCTGGCTCTCTTCTCTTCGTCGTTCGTCAACAGCATCGCCCTCTTGTACTTTACGCATGGTTTTGTATTCAGTATAGGCGTAGCGTTAACGCTCACAGTTAACTACGCTATTATCCCGAAATACTTTAAAAAGTGGCTCGGTTTAGCGACGGGAATCATGATCTCTGGTAATGGATTTGCTTTTCTGATAATGAGCCCTTTAATCGAAACTCTGCTAAGTCATCTTGGTTGGCGATACACCTACAAAACGTTGGGCGGAATGGCTCTAATCGTGTGTGGCTGTGGACTGTTCTTCAGCCCTCACGTAGAGATTGACACAGAAACTGAAAGACGAACAACAGTAACACAAGATCGAGAAGGAACAAATCGTACTTCGTTGTTAAAGAATCGCGTTTTTATCATATGCTGTGTGTATGGGACTTTCTTATACTTAGGAAGCGGCATTCCTAACCTGCACTTGGTAGGTATGGCGCCATGCAGAGTAGATTGCGCTATTCGCGCACGGTGTAACTGATTGTGCGCAATGTCTACCTCTGCAATATTTTGCGCGCAATTCAATATTACAAAAGTAGGATCGCACTGTGTTTCAAGAACTTGGCTGATGCACTAAATGCAATCATCAATATTAGTATAATTTTAGACTTGAATATAGAGTTTCGCGCGCTGTGATTGGTCGAGCGACCAGTGATTATGAGACGATAATCACTGGTCGAGAGCGGAAGTAAAATCATCATTACGCGGAATCGAAGTACTAATAAAACGGGTGTTTTATTCTGAATTTAGTCTTTTCTCTGATCGACATTCAAGTCTAAAATTAAAGTTTATTATTATTATTATCGCCATCATTATTATCATCATCTTTGTAGTTATTATTATTATTATTATCATCATTATCATCATCATAGCGAGTATCATCATAATCATGATGATGATTATTATCGTTATCATCATCACAATTATCATCATCGTCATCATCATAGTTATTATTATTATTATTATTATTATTATTATTATTATTATTATTATTATTATTATTATTATTATTATTATTATTATTATTATTATTATTATTATTATTATTATTATTATTATTATTATTATTATTATTATTATTATTATTATTATTATTATTATTATTATTACTATATACTGTGTGGAAGACTTTGTGACATGAAGGTCGTCAACCCCGCCTACGTGTGCTGTCTATCCACGTTAGTGATGGGGACATCGGTCATTATTTCTACCATCGCAAAAGGGTTCCTTGGACTGTTAATATACTTTAGTGTCCATGGATTTACAGATGGGATAACCAACACGGCATATTTCATCCTGTTTGTGCGATGTTGTCATAGAGACCAAGTAACTCGTGGTTATGGCTGGCTGTTCTTTGTTGTGTCTTTTGGAATTGCATTGGGTCCTCCATTGGGAGGTATTCACACTACAAATAGCATAATAATAATAATAATAATAATAATAATAATAATAATAATAATAATAATAATAATAATAATAATAATAATAATAATAATAATAATAATAATAATAATAATAATAATACATACAGTCGAATCCCTATAAGCAGTGGTCTTTATTTTCCAGTGGATAACTTTATATGATAACATCAACAACTTATCCACTGGATAACGAATTATCCGGTGGATATCACTATCCATGCACTATCACTAGCGATGCAAGTATAAACGCAAGCAGAGGATTTGACCCTCTTGTGCGTCAGCCCCGTTTTCACAGTGACTTGCGTCGCTAGTTGAAACCAGGCTTATAACCGACCCGAATCCGCTCTCATTACGCTTGCTGAGTTGCTGTGATTCTCAATCAATCACAAACGGGTTTTTTCTCTTTTTTTGTAGGTTTCATTGCGGATAAAGTTGGTTCTTATATTCCTGCCTTTTACACTTCCGGTTCTATCATTCTATTCAGCGCATGCGTAATACTAACAACGATATGCTTTAGAGAAACAAAGGAAACGATCAACAAAGACATTCTTTTGTATGAAGATGATACGGTAGTAGTAGAAAAGGTTACAGTGTTGTGACCACAGGAAGCCCAAGCGAAACTTTTGGGCTTCCTGTGTCATCGACTAATTTCTTCCCATTCTATAGATACTTTCTCAAACGTCCAAACAAAAAATTTAAAAATATTAAACTAATAAAAAAATCAAAGAAACAGTGTAGCTCCATTGTCATTCATTATGGGAAAACTTTTTTTTTCGTAATTTCTAGTCAGCTTAGAATCTTTTGCAAACCTATTTGTTGATCTGAAAAATCCGTCTCGTAATTTCTAGCCATTCTATTTGTTGTTGCTGCTCAGAATCTTTTGCAAGCCTATTTTTTAAGGAAAACCAAGACTTTGACGCAAAGAAATCTCGAAAATAAACCGATTCTGAAAAAGTCCTCTCAAAATTACATAACGTAGATATGTTCCATATAGAGCTAATATGGGAAAACTGATTTTTCGTAATTTCTAGCCATTCTATTTGTTGTTGCTGCTCAGAATCTTTTGCAAACCTATTTTTTAAGGCAAACTAAGACTTTGACGCAAAGAAATCTCGAAAATAAACCGATTCTGAAAAAGTCCTCTCAAAATTACATAACGTAGATATGTTCCATATAGAGCTAATATGGGAAAACTGGTTTTTCGTAATTTCTAGCCATTCTATTTGTTGTTGCTGCTCAGAATCATTTGCAAGCCTATTTTTTAAGGAAAACCAAGACTTTGACGCAAAGAAATCTCGAAAATAAACCGAAAGTCCTCTCAAAATTACATAACGTAGATATGTTCCATATAGAGCTAATATGGGAAAACTGGTTTTTCGTAATTTCTAGCCATTCTATTTGTTGTTGCTGCTCAGAATCTTTTGCAAACCTATTTTTTAAGGCAAACTAAGACTTTGACGCAAAGACAATCTCGAAAATAAACCGATTCTGAAAAAGTCCTCTCAAAATTACATAACGTAGATATGTTCCATATAGAGCTAATATGGGAAAACTGGTTTTTCGTAATTTCTAGCCATTCTATTTGTTGTTGCTGCTCAGAATCATTTGCAAACCTATTTTTAAGGAAAACCAAGACGTTGACGCAAAGAAATCTCGAAAATAAACCGATTCTGAAAAAGTCCTCTCAAAATTACATAACGTAGATATGTTCCATATAGAGCTAATATGGGAAAACTGGTTTTTCGTAATTTCTAGCCATTCTATTTGTTGTTGCTGCTCAGAATCATTTGCAAACCTATTTTTTAAGGAAAACCAAGACTTTGACGCAAAGAAATCTCGAAAAGAAACCGATTCTGAAAAAGTCCTCTCAAAATTACATAACGTAGATATGTTCCATATAGAGCTAATATGGGAAAACTGGTTTTTCGTAATTTTTAGCCATTCTATTTGTTGTTGCTGTTCAGAATCCCTTGCAAACCTATTTTTAAAGGCAAACCAAGACTTTGACGCAAAGCAATCGCGAAAATAAACCGATTCTGAAAAAGTCCTCTCAAAATTACATAACGTAGATATTTTCCGTATAGAGCTAATATGGGAAAACTGGTTTTTCGTAATTTCTAGCCATTCTATTTGTTGTTGCTGTTCAGAATTCTCAGCTTCGTCATCTCATTCAGTCAGTAGCCCAAGTGAACGCTATTAGAGCGTCTAGTAACTCGTGCCCGGCCTTGTTGGAAAACACAACTGGTATTTTTTTTTGTTCAGTGTCGAGAATTTGGCGAGAGAGATTACAAATCACAAACCAATCAGGAAGCATCGGAGGTCAAGGGGCAAGTTCAGCCAGTGTCAAATTCACTCACGTAAAGATATCTAGCTGAAATAGTTCCCCAAAATCTAAGTATGTTTTCTCGATTTTTAAAACCACGAGATGACCCAGAGATGACCTATGATGACTAAGCACATTTCTTCACAAAAAAATGTAATCACGGTGGTCGGTTGCTATAGAGTTTTCTCCCTCTACTATACACAAATACAACAACGCAAATGCAAGTATTGTAGGTAGACCCATGCGTCTTTCATCAGTCTAGTTTTATTTTGATTCACAAAGCAGTTTTTGAGTCATCCGGTCAGTTTTTGTGTGCATGGTCCGGTTTTCAAACTTTGTTTTTCATAAAAAATATCCGAATAATTGAAAATGTAAATAAAATGAAACTGTTTGATTCGAAATGTGGTCCGGTTTCGTACTGGGGCTTAGGCCCTGCAAAGTAAAAATGGTAGGGAAAAGCTGCGGACAAAGCTCTCCAAGGGAAGGAGGGAGGGGACGTGCACGAATGGGAAACCAAGACTTTGATGCAAAGAAATCTCGAAAATTAACCGATTCTGAAAAGTCCTCTCAAAATTACATAACGTAGATATTTTCCATATAGAGCTAATATGGGAAAACTGTTTTTTTCGTAATTTCTAGCCATTCTATTTTTTGTTGCTGCTCAGTATCTTTTGCAAACCTCTTTTTAAGGCAAACCAAGACTTTGCATAACCACGAGAATGACCCAGAGATGACCTATGATGACTAAGCACATTTGTTCACAAGTTGCTATAGAATTTTCTCCCTCTACTATACACAAATTCAATAATTGACTGTGAACAGTCCCCCTTTTCCCTCCAGACTCAGTCGAACGAGAGAAAAACCGATCCCGGGAAAAATCGATCGCGCGAGCGTCCACGGGATTCTAAAAACTCGTCTTCACTGAGTCTGGAGGGAAAAGGACGGACTGTTCGCAGACCGAATGCAATAACGCATAAGTATGCGTCTTTCATGCTGCAGTGCATCCCACTGCTCAATCGCACCAGGGCACGCGGCCGATTGAACGCTTGTTTTTTTTTTAAAGCGTCTAGTTTTATCTTGATTCACAAAGCAGGGCCGCCAGTTTTTGAGTGGTCCGGTGAGTTTTTGAGTGCATGGTCCGGTTTTCAAACTTTGTTTTTCATAAAAAATATCCGAATAATTAAAAATGTAAATAAATTGAAACTGTTTGATTCGAAATGTGGTCCGGTTTCGTACTGGGGTTCCCTGCCGACAGAGTCTCCTTTTCTCCCGGGGAAGAGAAAAGGAGACTTTCAGCAGGGAAGTACTGGGGCTACGGCCCTGCAAAGTAAAAATGGCAGGGAAAAGCTGCGGACAAGGCTCTCCAAGGGGAGGAGGGAGGGGAGTCTTGTTCACAGGTTCACAGATCAGACTGGACGTGCACGAATTCACGTTTCTTGATCAGCCAATCAGCAAGGAGAATAAAATCGACCATACTGCACTCTGATTGGTGGAAGTCTCATACATATGTTAATCGCTGATCGACCTCGCTGATCAGTTGAGCAACACTGACAAATTCAAGGTTTACGCGCTTTGAAACTCGGTTTTTTCTTCTTTTAACTCTGTTACTAGTAGCATTTCATCGAGATCACCCTTCAGAGGTAAGTTTTGAACGTGTTTCTGCAATTAGTTGTCTGTTTATATTGAAGAAATAGGTGTATTTTGGCGATAACGTAGTTCGTGTTTACCTTATTACAAGTTTGCCGGCGAAGAATTCGCACCGGAGATTTTCAGGAAATCAACTCATTTGATGTTTTCCCGAGTAATAAGTAAGCTTAATCTGTGTTCATATGAACAACAATATATAATACCTATTTCAGTTTGTCTTTATGTTCAATAAGGTACGTAGCTTTGATAAACAAAGAGTCTAAGCTTCTACTCTAGTTTTCTATCTCACTTCATCATGCAGTTCGCGTGTCGTTTTGATTTCATCTGCTCGCTACAAACCTTTTCAATTTGATTGTACTACAAATACAATCTAGTATTTCAGGTAGTAGTATATACGACTTATTCACACATTCTTATATTTGCATAATAGAACAATAAATTATAATTGGGATTATTATATAACAACAATAAGTTCAAGGTCAAGACCATTTTTCCCATGAAATTAAAAGGAATTTTCTGAGTTCTTTAAAATTTGTTATTTTTAAAAGCTTAAATGTCATGTTGATTGCTGAATTTATAGCTATCTGTCTCCAGGCATTGAACAAAATACATGTATTGCATTACAATGTATGTCAAGGTTAACAATTTGAAAACTTGATACTGTAGCTTTTGATCCAGGTTTACACTATGCAAGGAATGCAGTGTCATGATTGTTTGTACATTGTAATAGTACATTTGCTTGTATATAATACAAATGTGTAAACCCAAAAAACAAACTTATACATACATGTATGCATCCTGCCAAAGTTGGGCAATATGCGTCTCAAAGTTAATCTTGTATAAAGATGGCAGACAATGAATTATGCATCCTTTTTCATCAGGCAGTTAGGTCAGTAACTAAGCTAATGATAATATTTGCCAAACCACTTCTGGAGGCATTCATTATATGTGACTTTTGTATGAATAGGGCCATTACCTAGACCTTACAGACAGTAGATTGTTATAATGTATCACAGCAGGTGGTGTACCAGGAACGGAGAGGAACGGGCATTTTAATATCCACCCTCCTAAGTTTTAGGTCATTTTTCTCCCTCCCTGTTTCTTTCAGTTGTTTTTAACTCCTCCCTCTTTTTTTTTAGGCCATTTTTCTACCTCCTCCCTATTTTTGTTCGGTTGTTTCTCCCTATTCCCTCTATATTTTGAGCCATTTCTCCCTCCTCCCTGATCCATTCCTCTCGGCTCTACCAGGTCGAGATCATTTCCAGCTCAACTTTTACCATTTCATATGTAGGTTTGATAGATTCCATATCATGTAGTTGTACATGTAGATCAATGCTGTTATCAAATGTGTAACCTTTTAAGAGGATATTTATTTCAACATTGTGTAATATCCGTCAAAAGTGCCAAAACTAGCCCTTTTGGACAGTTTGAATTTCGATTTTCGCTTTGGGTTAACACTCTAATTTTATTTTAACTAAGCACAAACTATTAAAAACAAAGTAATTTGTCTGCCTAAAGCTGTTTTAGCATTGTACAAAGCCATTTTCCTGCTTTTTGTTTCAAATTTGAGCTAATTCAGGGGGAAATATCAGCAACAATAGTAAATATACAGATCTAGCCCATGTGGACAGTTTTCAATTTTCACTTTGGATTAACACTCTAATTCCACTTTTACCGGTCAAAAACCATCACAAATAACTTGAACTCTTTGCTAAAGAAGTTTTAGCCTTGTACAAAACATATTTTCCAGCCTATTGGTTTTTGGCGCTCAATACGCGCGTTCGTAAAAAATCTTCTCTTAATAGTAATACACATACTCAAGCATGTTAACCCTTTCACTACCAAGGGCCTTGACACCCAACTCCCTGTTGTTCCCAGACCTAATTAGCATACTCATACAAAATGCTACATCTGATTCAAAACATAGATGCTCAGTAGATTATGGAGCCCCAAAATACACACCCAAGTACACAGAATTAAAGCTGAAATATGTTTTATTTGAAATAAATAATTTGTATGAACAAACAAATGGCATGGAACACAGAAATCTAATTGCAATGTTAAGATCAATTATAAATTTCAAATTTGCCGCCATTGCATTCTGACCAATGACTTTGTAAACTGATTTCTCTTTCATATAAACACAATTTATACAGGATATGCCATATACAAAATCAAGGAAAATACAACATCAATACTGTGTAGTATAGGAAGAATGAAAACGCATTTACATGAGATTTTTAACCAATATTGAAAAATTCACTCATTATGTAGTGAAATGCTTGTGAGCACTCGCGGCAACCCCACGCTGTTAACAGTAAACACACAAACTTAGTTTCAATGAGGAAGCCTTTTAGCGTCGTTGTATTGGCTTCTTTGCACTGTCTTTTTTAACCTTCAAGGCTAACAGACTTGTGAGAAGCTGCAGGGTTCCTTCCAAGTAGTTAATTTTGATGAATTGATGGCCGCTTTCTCGAAGATTGTCGAATCAACGCCGGCAACAAGTTCAAGCAAATTTTCCAACGTCTGTATTTACCATTTCTAAATGTCTTGGGCGAAAAAAAAAATATTCAAAAAAGTGAATATTTGTATTTAAATATGGTTTGACAGTGTTCATAACTAAATGTACATCGTAACTAAGTCCGTGAATTTGTTTCTTACCGTCTTCACTCACAAAGCAAACAACAACTACGTCGCCATTTTTAGTCCGCGGCCATCTACATGTAGTCACTTTGCTACCTATTTCCTAGACTTTGCTGGCATGTATTGCTTAAAAGACAATAACATAATAATTCCACAATTGACGGCAATGTCTTTCGAAGGACAGCAATCTTGACTGCTCTTTAGAACAGCAGCAAATATCAGTTGTACTTTGTAAAGTCGATCGTAATTTACATCGCCACGTGGTGGTTCTTGTCTTGCATCAGAAAAATTACGAAACTAAATTCACTATCGCTCTTCGAAACTTCAGAACCTTAAGAATTCATTACAGAATAATTTCCATCAGAACTAGCTACTCCTTCGCCATCAAAATAACGATAAATATCTCTAAAAACTTCTTTCTTCGACTTCTGTCGCCATGTTGTTTACGCTCAATCGCTTTTTGTGAATTGAAGTTTTGCTTCGCTGCCTAGAGCCCCAGGGGAAACGATAATGTCTGCGCACTACCTATCATATGATTGGATAATATCCCTAGAACAATGCAGTGCCTTTTATTGTTCATTTCAAGCCTTTCTAGGGTATAGAGGGGCAATGCAATTGACGCTACTTTTATCGGCCGGTTACGGCCGGCTTGGGAATAACGTGACATTACTTGCCGGCCGGTTACGGCCGGCTTGGGAGCGAAAGGGTTAAGGCATGTGTATTTTACGTGTGTTTTTGGATTCATGAAAAACCACATTTTCAGCAATATCTCCATGCAGTTTGAAGCTATATATTTGGCCATAAAGTGACATTCGAGTCTTTAAATATTTTGAGCTTGATAATGTTGACTTTTCATGGTCACATGACCTTGAGGCAAGAAAACTGACATTTAAAAATGTGCTCACGGTTTTTGCAGCAAAATCATGACACATGACGTACTTAATAAGATCCTGTTTGGATTGCATGACTTGATTCTTGTTCTCGAGAAAAATACAAATATTGCCTTGGTCACGTTACCTGTTTTGTTGATTATTTCGTTTTCAAAAATTGATGGACATCCAATCCAAACAGAATCTTATCAAACACATTACCTATATGCAATAATTTTACATCAAAAGACTTTAGAAATCTATAACAACCATGAGCGCATTTTCAAATTCACGTTTTCCTTGCCTTTATAGGTCACGTGAACTACCAAATATCAACAATATCAAGCTAAAAATATCAAAACACCTAAATGTCACTTTATGCCAAAACATTAACTTCATAGGTTTAAAACTAGATGGAGATATCGGTAAACTTAAGATTGCTATAAAAAACATGCCTTAACATGCTTGAGTAGTATACTGTAAGTTCTGGAAACTGTTGACCTTGAAATTCTTCTGTCTTGACACGTAACACAGATTGTGTCTACTAGCTGGGTTAAAGTTCACAAAGTATGACAGCACAGTTCTTTTTACCATGCAATAAGATAATAATTGATTGTCATGCATGCACACTAAGTGATATATAGCTAATTGCATAATCGTTGTCGGGTTGAAAATCATGAAACCTATGACCAAAAGGAATTCTGGGAAATTAAAACTCTCAAATAACATCGTCAAATCATCAACCTTTTAAATGCAGACTTGTAGGATCTTAGTTAAATAGCTCATATACCTTCAAAACTACAAGAACATTGAATATATCTGCATGTAATGTGGCTCATGAACTGATTTCCCATCCATCCTTGCGGTCTCAGCTTCTATGATTTATGATTTTCGACCCCGACAACGATTATGCAATTAGCTATATACCTATTTCAAAAAATGTTGACAACGGTCGATCTGAATTGGATGATCTGAAAACTCTGAAAATTCATGTTAACCTCCGCCAAACTCGTTCGAATACCAAGCGTGATTCCATACTTGAGGTCAAATGAGTGAATTTCGCATGTTACTAACGAAAGACACTCGGTTTCCCATAATTTGTCTTCATCTCAGATCATCCATTTCAGATCGCCCGTTGTCAACGTTTTTTGAAATAGGTGTATATAGTTTGTACAAGTTTCGTACATGTCTAAGTTACTGAATGTCTGGCTCAAAGTGTAAATAAATTGTTGTCATTTTCTGTTGCGTTACTCTGACACTGTCATCAATCAATCAATAACCTTATTCAAGTGTCAAACTTCTAGCTGGCCACAATTGTACCCTACGTACTGACTCGTCCCCAGTCGTCTGGAAGCGCAAAAAAAAAGGCGCACAAAGGGTCAAGGGAAGGGGGAATTAACAATAATTATTAGACTACGAGTTCGAGTTTTCTATGGTTCAATAGTCAACGAGGTGCGCAGTGTCGAGTTGACTATTTGAACTCATAGAAAATGAGAACGAGTAGTCTAATTGTTTTAGTAGAAACCAACTAGCATACTACTTGTACCTTCGAATTTGTAGCAATATTTATTAATTTTTCACTTTGTTTTTGTTCAAAATGCCAGCGTTTTCGCTACTCACTCTATCTATCACTCAATAGATATGAGTACGTTAGCCAATCAGATTGCAGGATTCGTGATAGTATGCTAGTTGGTTTCTACTAAAACTCGATAGAGCATGCTGCCTCGTTTTCTATTTCATCAATAGAGCATTTTCTCATTTTTGTCTGTATTGTAATGTAACCACATTTTCTTCATTATTTCAGCAAGTACAATTATTACAAATGGAAAGAGCCAATAAATTACTGTACTTATTTGAGGAGATCAAAGCCAAAGTTCAGTACCTGGAGAATGCCTTAGATGAGATCAGTCAGGTCAAGAAGTCTCTAAAGGTCAATTCTGCCGATGCAAAATCACAAATCCGTGATAGCATCAGTCGTCATCTTGAGGCACTCAGAAACCGTGAGATCTGGTTGGTGAGTCAGGTTGAGTTGATTCAACATGGCAAAGATGATGTCTTGTCCCAGAAGCAGGCAGAACTCCTGGAGTTAGTTGGAGGCACAATGAAGGTTTGTGACCTTCTTGAGCAAAGCGCTGATGCAGAACAACTTGGTGAATTTGAAGTCTTTGAAGATCAGCTGAGTGATTTGTTGAAATCTGTGGAAAACATGAGTATTTCTCCTGAAGAAAACCCCAGCATATTATTCAGCAGTCAAAACCTTGAGCTTCTGGAATCCATTCGTTCATTCGGTAGTGTTGATGCTGATGGAAAGGAAGAGTCTCGCATTACATCGCTCTTGAAGAACATGGATCTGTCAGGTAGCCCAGGTAACAAGCGCAAGTTCATGACCTCTAGTGGACAAATCGAGAATTGGCTCTTGCATGAACCTAAGTACCTAAAGTTCCAACCTGCGCCGTCATCTCCTCCATTGTCAGTCAAGAAGTGGCTAACCAAGTGCAAGCCATATACTGCATGTGATGTTGAGAGTGAGATGGGATATTCTGAGAAGAGTGATGCTATTGATAACAAGTGGCTTCTCTCACTTGAAAAGAGTCCAAACCAACCAGACCAAGGTGTCTTCCTGGGTTACTTCAATGAAGTTAAGATGTCAAGTCCATCAAGGTGGATCAAAGAGTCAACCAAGGCACCTGAACTTCTCAAGACTACGTTGATTGGTGAGACCTATTCTAAGATTGCCTCTCTTGGAAACGACAACTGGTTGCTTTACAAGCAGGAAAAGAGTAAGCTTAGGAACCTGCCGATTGACCTTGGGAAAATCCACTCTGTGGAAGATTGTAACTCCAAGTGGCTGAGAAAATCCGTCTCGGCTGGAATTCTGCCCGAAACAAGCACTGGAAAAGCTTATGCTGCATTGGCAGCCACAAGTTTGAAACAGTGGCTGAAGCCCATAAAGCCATGGTCTGCACCTTGTCAGACAAAATGCAACGACAAAGGAGATTGTTCTGATTGTGATCGTTGGCTGTCGACAAGTTCAAGCTCAAACACATCGATCAAGATTGACGATTTGGACTTTCCAGACTCCTCAAGTGATGCTGATTGGCTGAAAGTCAAAGATGTAGATGCCATTTCCATTGAAAATCTTGACGCCATGTTCTCTGTTTGCTGCAATGCAAATGAGTCGTATCCATGCAGCCCACTGGTCGACCAAGAAGATAAATCAGGAATCAAGAAATACAACGCCATGCTCCAAGCTCAGCCCAATGAAGACTGGTTACAAAGATCTGTGAAGTCAGAAACAGAAATGGAGGTTAGCCAGCACAGCAATGTCATGAAAGTGTTCTCAGATTCACTTGGTTCAAATGATTATAACAAGTGGTTGGCTCGTCCAAGTGGCATGTCCTCTGATGTTTGCAAGTGGCTTGCCCGGAGCTCTCAAGAACGCTGCAAGAATTGTCCCAAGACATGTTCCAAGGGGTTATTCACTTTATTTGATGAGGTCAAAGGCACAAGTAACAACATTTGGTTGAAGAATATTGCAGATGCATAATTGGACTGTCACTAAATCAATACGTATGGTTCCTCATGAGCAGAGACACTTAGGAACTCATATAGATCTCTGGACTAATAAAAATATAGATTTCTGTACTAATAAAAGGAGAGACACTTACTGTAGGAACTCATATCTCTGGACTAATAAAATATAGTTCCTCATGATGAGAGAATTTTAGGAACTCATATCAGACAATTATTATACTTAAATGGTCTCAAGAATGTAGAGGTTTGATGCACAAGTTGCAAAGATTAAAATAAAATTTAATGTTTTAATTATTTTTTTATTTTCTATGTTCAAAATAAATAATTATGTAGATTGAAAAAGAAACTGTGTAGTAATGTTTCAAGGCCGACTATCAGCTAGGACTTCTCCAACTTATTAATGATTAATAATTGTTGGAGAAATTCAAAGCCAAAGTTACTCTCACATGGTATTATTCTGTGCATTTGATTGGCTGGTTACCTCATGAATAATTAATGAGTATGAGAAGTACATGTAAGTGTTCGTGTCATGATGGTGAATGAGAGCAGACCCCTTTCACCTTCCTTATAATGATGTACAGCACTAGTCTTGCTTGTAGTTTGGAAATGGAAGGCAAATAATCAATTGAACCAGAAGAGATGGCTGATATTCAGGCTATATAAAGAGAAATAATATTGTGTTATGGGAAATAGAAAAAGTGAAATAGGGGAAAATAGTAAAAAAAAAAGACAAAAATAGTGTTTCATTCTCACTGACTCACTAACCCTGCTCCACCTCCTACCTTCTCTCCTTGTCATAGAGTATAACAGGCAATCTTTGAAAATTAAGGTTTGTTACAACATGGATCATAAAAAGTCTTTATCTCATGATCCATGGTTACAGAGTAAATCAAAAATACTACTCTGCAGCCCCGGTTGCACGAAAAATGAATAGCGCTATCCACCGGATAAGTCCTATCCAACGGATAAAATTTATTGGATAACTGCATCAGTTTTATCCGTTGAATAGGACTTATCCGGTGGATAGCGCTGCTGATGTTTTGGGCTACCTGTGGTGCAACTTCCGCTAGCCAAAAGTACCGCATTTCAAACATGGCCGCTCTTCAGACATCGAGAGGAATCTTCCTCAGCTTAAATTGTCTTCTTCGTGGTACTCGACCATCTTTGCTAGCTAGAACATGTAGCTCAGTAACAGAAGTAATCACAGAAGATGAAGATTTCGATGAAATGCTTCGTAATTCTCAGTTTGTTAAGCTGGGCAGACCGGTTGGCAAGAAAGTTGTTGGACAGGTCACTCACATCGTTCACAGAGAGAAAGATAAAGATGTCTACGTAGACTTTGGTTGGAAATTTCATACTGTTGAAAGATTCTCTCTCAAAAGGTATATTCTATTTCCACTTCAAAAGAAATGAGTAGTTACCCTGGTTCCAGAGGGATTCTTCCAGAGGCTTTGTCAAACTACGATGTTTGTCTCTGGACGACTGGAGCCAGGGTAGTAGTTAAGCTTATATATAATACCCCAGAACAGTAATAATAATAATAATTATTATTATTATTGTTATTTAAAAGAAACCAATATCAAATATCCCCCTCTCCTCTTCAATAAGAAGGACAGCTAAAATGTTTTAGAAAGATAGGGTCCTCGCACTCCATTGCCCATGAGGCATGAGGGAAGGTACATGTAGTCGAGGTGTGTACACTGGAGTACCCCCTCCCCCTGGGCTGAAAACCTTGCTAAGCCAGCCCCCCCTTTGGAATTTACTCTTACATGGTATTCTGGCTTAGAATAATATTGTTAGAACAATTAGACACTGTCTGGCTTGGAGCAGGTCAGGGTTACAAGGGTAACGGTATGCCTCTACCCAAAATTTGGGGTTTCCCTTTCCCTCGGTGTAAAAACCTCACAACTGACGTAACTGCATTTTTCTCTTGCATGTATCAACTCACTTTGTTCTAAGTTCTATAGATCTCTAAACCCTTTGCAGTACTAATAGTACTAGTACTGCAAAGGGGTTAGAGATCTTTAGAACTTAGAACAAAATGAGTTGTTACATGCAGTGAAGAGAAAAATGCAGTTACGTCAGTTGTTTATGCTGGATTGATAAATCCATATCTCTATGAATTATTGGGGTAATATTTTGAAAATTAGTGATTCAGTAGTCTTACAGTGTTTGTATGTAAGCAGAAAGCGGTTCTTACACCGAAATCATTCCGAAATTTGATGAAGTACATGTGCATACTAGTACTCAACAATATTGTGATTTTAAAATTTACAGAGACATCAACGTTGGAGACAAAGTTGAAGTAACAATCAAAAGTCTTGAAGCAACTGGGCATTTTCTAGGACAGAGCAAAAGAATAACTCTGAATGAAGCTGAAGCAAGATTTAAGAAAATAAAGGATGCAGAAATCACATGAAATCACTCAAATAAAATAACTATTTGTCATTATGATGTCCTTCTATATGTAAATATTGTCTATATGCATTCAATAAACATTTTACTCACTATCTCGCATCTGATTGTCTGAGAGCATGCAGTTAATTCTCGATAGCGTGTGAACTTGACAGGATAAATCTATTAAATGTATCTGCTCCAGATAATAGATTTATCCTGTCAAGTTCATTCAAGGTCATAAAGAGTGGTATGTTTGCAGTGTCAATGGCCATGGCAGCATTTATTTACCTGATTATAATGAGGGTTTATCACATAATTTCAAAACTCATAGGACAAAAAATGATTATCATAGCTGGAAAGAGCTCGTTGAAATTAGTAAAAATGTGAAGTTTGGAAAAGATCGCTCCACAAATTACGAAGATATGAATTTTCAAAAATCGAAATTTGTATGAAAACCTTTGTTGGAGGCAAGAGTTGCCTCCAAGCGTAATTTCCAAAGGTTTTCATATAAAATTTCGATTTTGAAAAATTTTGAAATTATGTGATGAACCCTCATTGTGTTTTCACTTATACAAAATGTACAAATGAACTGATCTGTAGCCTGAGAAAACAGCTGCCTGTCATCACATTCATCCCAGGGGCGAGGAACCGATGAACGCGATGAGAGGTGGCTGTTTTCTCAGGCTAACTGATCTGTTGACAGTATTGATCTGATGGTTTTTTTTTAACTACTGTAATTTTACAAAAATGTAATTTTCTGTGAAACACTTTCAATCCCGAAAACGTACTAAAACGAGCCGAGGATAATAAAATTAATTAATTAAGAGGATATTTATTTGAACATCGCGTAATATCCGCGAAAAGCGCCAAAAACGAGCGCTTTTGAACAGTTTGACTTTCGATTTTCGCTTTGGATTAACACTCTAATTTTATTTTAACTAAGCACAAACTATTAAAAACAAAGTAAAGTGTCTACCTAAAGCTGTTTTAGCGTTGTACAAAGCCATTTTCCTGCTTTTTGTTTCAAATTTGAGGTAATTCAGGGGAAAACATCAGCAATAATAGTAAATATACAGATCTAGCCCATGTGGACAGTTTTCAAATCAAATTTTCACTTTGGATTAACACTCTAATTTCACTTTCACCGGTCAAAAACCATCCCAAATAACTTGAACTCTTTGCTAAAGCAGTTTTAGCCTTGTACAAAACGTATTCTCCATGCTATTGGTTTTTGGCGCTCAATACGCGCGTTCGTAAAAAATCTCCTCAAAATAAACAAATATTAAAGTAAATAAATGAGAAAAGAATTACAACGAAGTTGGTCACCCTGTGGTAAGTCCCAACCCCCTGCCCGTGAGGTCTGGTATCCATAGCGACACAACTAGTAAACAAGACGAAGCAAAAGGTTGAACGAGTTTTGGCGCAAATATTTCGCTAATTTACGATGATTCCTCCCAATGCATCCCTCGTAAAGTATGATAATCCTGTCCTTGTGAGTAGGAACACCGATAAAAAGTCTCCAAGGGTGAGTATCTTACGACAAAACGCTCAAAACTCGTTGAATATGTCATGTCCTCGCGTGAAGTCGTGCTTGTTGTACTGTTTCCACAAGTAAAATGACTTCTTTTATAACGTAAAACAGTGCTACTGATATCATTTAGTAATACCTACTTGCTAGCTATAACTGTCGATACCCTAAAATTCAGTTATCTAAGTTAAAGATAAACAATCTGTGGTCAAGTTTAGCTGTTAACTTTTTGCGCGAAAATGTACAATTTTAACTTCGCGAATACTTTGATGTCATCAGCGAGTGTTAGAGATGCAAAGAGTGTAGAATTGTTGCTCACACGTAGAACTACTGCTATACTTTATAGGCAAGATCTCTCAAAGTCAGTCAACAACAAGGACCAAATAATGCTGCTGGTCCTGTACCACAACCCCCAAAGGCAAGCAAACTGCCTCCAATGGACGCACAGAAAAACCAGCAAACAGACGAGATATTGAATGCTATTTTACCCCCAAGGTATTAACAGACAGGAACGTATTTGTGTGTGTATATTTTTTAGCATAATTTTAAAAATTTTAAACTTCAGTAGTTTGAAAAAGTTTGTTATTCCTGGGTGTTATTGCTGGTTTGCAATCAATCACTGGAAATTTAAAGCACAAAGACCCAGCGGCCATGTTGTTTAACATCACCGACAAATCACCAACGACCCGCCAACAGTCGGCAGTAAGGTTTTCCACCAACAGGTTTTCCAGGTTTTCCTTGATATGTGATTCTCTACTATTACCTTGGTGGTACAAACAAAAGAAGCTATTATGAGCAATGCATTGTTATTGGGTACCAACATGACTGCCATGATGTCACGTGCAACCATGTTGGTGGTACAAAGAAGAGAAGCTAATGAGCAATGCATTGTTATTGGGCACCAACATGACCACCATGACGTCACGTGCAACCATGTTGGTGGTACAAACAAGAGAAGCTAATAAGAAATGCTTTGTTATTGGGTACCAACATGGCCGCCATGACGTCACGTGCAACCATGTTGGTGGTACAAACAAGAGAAGCTAATGAGGAATGCATTGTTATTGGGTACCAACATGACCACCATGACGTCACGTGCAACCATGTTGGTGGTACAAACAAGAGAAGCTAATAAGAAATGCTTTGTTATTGGGCACCAACATGACCACCATGACGTCACGTGCAACCATGTTGGTGGTACAAACAAAAGAAGCTAATGAGCAATGCATTGTTATTGGGCACCAACATGACCACCATGACGTCACGTGCAACCATGTTGGTGGTACAAACAAGAGAAGCTAATGAGCAATGCTTTGTTATTGGGCACCAACATGACCACCATGACGTCACGTGCAACCATGTTGGTGGTACAAACAAAAGAAGCTAATGAGCAATGCTTTGTTATTGGGCACCAACATGACTGCCATGATGTCACGTGCAACCATGTTGGTGGTACAAACAAGAGAAGCTAATGAGGAATGCATTGTTATTGGGTACCAACATGACCACCATGACGTCTCGTGCAACCATGTTGGTGGTACAAACAAGAGAAACTAATGAGAAATGCTTTGTTATTGGGCACCAGCATGACCACCATGACGTCACGTGCAACCATGTTGGTGGTACAAACAAGAGAAACTAATGAGAAATGCTTTGTTATTGGGCACCAACATGACCACCATGACGTCACGTGCAACCATGTTGGTGGTACAAACAAGAGAAACTAATGAGAAATGCTTTGTTATTGGGCACCAACATGACCACCATGACGTCACGTGCAACCATGTTGGTGGTACAAACAAGAGAAACTAATGAGAAATGCTTTGTTATTGGGCACCAACATGACCACCATGACGTCACGTGCAACCATGTTGGTGGTACAAACAAGAGAAGCTAATGAGAAATGCTTTGTTATTGGGCACCAACATGACCACCATGACGTCACGTGCAACCATGTTGGTGGTACAAACAAGAGAAACTAATGAGAAATGCTTTGTTATTGGGCACCAACATGACCGCCATGACGTCACATACAAATCATCAATACTTTCAGGGAGTGGACAGAGAATGGACAACTTTGGGTACAACAAGTATCAAGTACTCCTGCAACCAGACTAGATGTTGTAAACTTACAGGTAAATTGCATGTAACAATGTATGTCTTAACAATCACAGTTGTCAAAATAATCATTTGACAGGCTACTCTGAACACAGCACTGTGGCTATTCCAAATGATAAAGGCCATCATGCTTAAATGCCATTATGCTATGTACAGTAGTTGAGCCACTTACTCTTTTTGTTAACTAGTGACAACCGTGAACAACAGTATGTATATTATATAATTCCTTAATGCTTTAGGAACAACTTGATATGCGTCTCCAACAACGTCAAGCTAGAGAAACAGGAATCTGTCCAGTACGACGAGAACTGTACTCCCAGTGCTTTGGTAATTATTATAATATTGAATGATGTTAAATATAGAGTGGAACCTCACGAAAGCAGCCACCCTTGGGAGCAAGTGTAGATGTCATCTTGTGGGAGGTGTCCTCTTATGTTCAGAGCCTTTGGGATATGTTTGCTTGTGGGAGCTGTGGACTTACAGGGGGAGGGGGGGGGGGGGGGGGGGTGACCATTAGCATTTAAACAGCATTTAAACATCTTTAAATGTCTAAACTATCTTACAGATGAATTGATTCGCCAAGTGACAATCAATTGTGCTGAGCGTGGACTCCTTCTACTAAGGTACAAACCTGTCAAAGTAACTTGAAAACATATCTTCCAATGTCGAATGAACACATGTTGGCCAGAATAAATTATTGACTGTTAAGGTCTCAGGATGCTTGTCGGAAATTTGAAAAAATAAAGTACAATTCCGATAGTAACGGCCCCCCCCCCCCCCCCCCCCCCCCCCCCCCCCCCCCCCCCCCGATGTAACGTTAGTTTTAATTTGCCTTTATAAATCCCGAGAGTAATTGGCCCCCAAAAGTGACGACTCCCCTAAAGTAACGGTCCTGAAACTATGTGCTCTAACATGTAAGTGAGATGATCACATTCTGCTAATGTGGTATTACGACGAGCATCCCTGATACTTTTATACGGGAGTGGCCCCCCGGGTGAGAACGCTGACTGATTGTATATACTTTGGTTGTTTAGAGTACGAGATGAGATTCGAATGACTATTGCTGCCTACCAGACCCTCTATGAGAGCAGGTAATCATTGATAACATACATGTATTGAATGAAGACAGTTTATTTAGCATTGAGTAAGCATTCATTCATGAGCTTTATTGTTATTCTGTAATGTCACTATTCTACAGTGTTGCATTTGGTATGAGGAAGGCTTTACAAGCTGAGCAAGGAAAGGCAGACATGGAGAGCAAGGTATGAGTCAACTACAGGACACAACATGTACATGTATCATTGTTTGTAGACCTTTGTAATATTGCAGCAAAATTTCTGGTGTAAATGCATGTAAAATGTAAATGTAAGTTTATAGTACTGCTATAGTGGGGACATTGATGCCCAACACTCATCTCATCAGTATAGGGACACGACTCTCACACTCACTTCTTACTACATTTTTATTCTATACACCCATCACTCATCTCACTAGTTCGTTTTTACTGAGAAGGAGAACCAGAGTACCCGTAGAAAACCCCTAAAGCAAGAGAGATAATAAGGAACTAAGAAACTCAACTCACATGTCTCTGGTTTGTAAATTGAACCAGGCTCCACAGCGATGCGAGGAGAGTGCTCTCACCACTCGGCCACCCTTGATCCACGTGATGCTTGTTGTTCAAACATTTATATAATTAATACCTCTTATTAACCGAGCGTGAGGTCCGTATGGGAAGTTATGGACCAAGTTTCTTCGCATGGCCTCATGGCCCAAATCCTGTGGTATTGAAAAAATAAATTGAATTGAATTGTACATAGTATCTGTGCTATATCAGAGGCGGATCCAGGGGGGGGCATGGGGGGCTGGTGGGGCCCCCCCCCCCCCCCCCTTTGAGTTGGGCCCGATACATATTCGCCCACGTTTCCCCACAATTTGATGCCCAGAATGGATGGAAATTGCATTTTCCAGCTTCTAGATTTCAAAATTTTCTGGGAGGGCATGCCCCCACACTCCCCTAGAAGAAGGTGCCTTACGGCCCCTTAGTGGTGCACCCCCCTTTCAAAATCTCTAGATCCGCCCCTGCTATATACTAATTATTATTATTTGATAATCAGATTAGTGAGCTTGAAGATGACAAGCGTGAGTTGGAGCGTCAAGTCAATGAGCTCAAATCGAAGTGTGATGCCATTGAAAAGAGAGAAGCTGAAAGACGAGCTGCAGAGGAAAAGAAGCATGCTGAAGAGATCCAGTTTTTGAAAAGAACCAATCAGCAGCTTAAGGTATAGTACATATACATGTAGATTTTCCTTGTACCCAGCCCATCTCTACTTCCCTGCACAAAGGGGGGAGGGGAGGAGAGATTGAGTGCTTAGGTACAAGGTTGATGCTGTATATTATCTCTCATGCTCTAGTATTTTCCAATGTCTTGTTGCAAATTCATTAGCCCTATTCATATACCTTAGCTATAGGAACCAGGGACTATGCTCCAAGTCAGATTATAACCGTCTAGGGGGACAGTCGCAGGGAGCCCATGCCTCAGGGAACAACATGATTAACTCTGGCCCCAGTTGTTCAGAGTGGATATCACTATCAATTTGACATACGGTATCCTTGTCCCAGGGGGGAGGGGGTACTCCCCTATAGTAGCTATACAGGTATGTGCCACCTGATAGGGTATGGTGTTAGAGGTTCTCAGGTCTGGGATAGGGTATATATTTTGCCCATTTGCACTGGGATAGGGTATGTTTTTTTACAGCGAACCAAGTATTTATCAATCTTTTTTCATTTTTACGAGTATTTGAAGATCTCTAATGTTTATAAATGATCGTAGTGGCAAAATAATAATTCTTAGCTTCAAATTTTTAACAAACTTTCGATGTTAATTTAGGTCTGGGATAGGGTATAGATTTCCAAGCTTAGGCCTGGGGTAAGGTTTTTGGGGCCATGAGGCACACCCCTACCCCAAAATGCCAGAGTATCCCTCCCCCTCCCACGGAATCCTTGTCCAGTGAGTTATTAGATAACACCATCAACCATCAACTTATCCATGGTTAAGGATTTATTCTATGGATAGTATCATTCACATTTTTTATGACTCCAAACTTTTATGACTACTATAGGTCACCAATTCTTTCAAACTGTCTGTGTGACTAAAGACAATCTTACATTCTCTCCATAGACACAGCTCGAGGGAATCATTGCACCCACTAAGAAATAATTGGTTGCATCACTTACTTGTTCAATTACTTATACATCCATAGTAATGTTGTAAAGTTGATTTGTAGTTAAATCACTGCCTTGTTTGTGCGTGTACATATATATACATATTCCTGTAATAAAACCGTTTATAACTATGATCTGAACCTATTGATTAACCCTTTGACTCCCACAGCGGCCAAAACCGCCCGTAAAAATCGATAGTAAGTAAGTAAGTAAACTCTTTATTTCACGAGGGTAGCACTAAATAGCCTGAAGGCTAATAAACTTGTGGACCTCAACTATACAGTATCTAAAATAATTACAATATGATTGGCAATATACTATTAATGGCAATCGTAAAAAATAGAGAAACGAAAACTAATAATAATAATAATAATAATAAGATATAATAATAATAAGATATAATAAAAACAAGAAATAGTGCTTTAAATTTTTTTAACTTTCTGAATTCTCAAAACATCGATCTCATTGTTAGCTATTAGTAATAACTAGATAACATTTCAGTAAACTGACTTACAGGTTCGATTTCTGGGCATTAGTTCAATTTGTTTTTCATAGAATTAAAAAATGCGCGTTTTTGACGTCATTTCACAACCTCGAAAATTAGAACCTCAAAATTTGACTTCGATTTTCTTCCAAAATACTTCATTGTGAAACAAAACACCACTTAGAGTATTTTCCATGTGTCCTATCCCCGTCGACCACCCCTTTCTAACCACTCCGCTTGCTCCTCTCCCTCTTCTGTCAAAATGAGAAACGCCCGGTTTATCAGGGGTACGAAATGTGTATTATCCACAAGCAATATAAATAATAAAGTATTATTGATATCCATTTGTCCAGTTGCAAATGGTCAGTGATAAAAGTATGACGAAAACAAGTATGACTAGTGCAAGAAGCTAATCAAGAGCACGAGGGAAATGGTCGCTTAGTCCAGTAATAGAGATTTAAGAAGAAAGAAAGGGAGAAAAAGAAGAACAAAAGGACGACCGGGCTGGAATTCCAACAGCTCGCGACCCTGACGTTAACATGAAAGGAATGCCGGAATGTTTAGACCAAAAAAAGACCATACACCCAGGCTTAAATGCTGAGTCACCGTATGTTACGTATAGGACGAAGATTACGGCCTCATCCGCGCTATCGGGTAGTACACAATCAGTGAAGTAGTCAAAGAGGGAGGGAACAGTCGGATCCTAGGCCCACTAAATAACTGCCCCGCACCACTAACTAGGCTATCGTGCACGCTTGTTGATTTGGAGGACAAAATAACCTAGTGTATCTTGTCTATTGTTGTGCAAATCACGGTGCATTTCTACCGAAAAAAAACACAGAAACTAAAATAAAGACACTAATGATAATTTAAAATAATATCTATGGAAAATAAAGCACAGAAACAGAAAGTAAATTTAAAAAAATGAATTTCAAAATAAAATTTACAAAAAAAAAGAAAAAAAAACAACACGAAAATATTAATAATTGCTAATAATATCTATCGAAAAAACACCCCACAGAAACAGAAAGTAGATTAAAATTAATTTCGAAATAAACTTTACCGAAAAAAAAAACTAAAAAGTCAATGGGACTGTGACTTGAACCAGCGATAATTAGCTGCATTTTATGCAAAACGCTAAAAATCGACCATACACCCAGACTTAAATGCTGAGACACCGTATGTTACGTATAGGACAAAGATTTCGGCCTTATCCGCGCTATCGGGTAGTACACAA
This sequence comes from Actinostola sp. cb2023, assembly GCA_033675265.1. NCBI lineage: Eukaryota > Metazoa > Cnidaria > Anthozoa > Actiniaria > Actinostolidae > Actinostola > Actinostola sp. cb2023. The sequence goes on along the minus strand of JAUJYZ010001543.1, from coordinate 122,606 downwards.
TCAGCGAAGTAGTCAAAGAGGGAGGGAACAGTCGTATCCTAGTCCTAAATGACTGCCCCTTACCACTTCAAGCTATCTGTACTTCCGTTTGATTTCGAGTGTAAATTTAGTAGTCTATCGTGTAGCGGTTATTGTTATGGAAATTTATTGACTAACGCCAGTGACCCCGGGATCGACTCTCCGTGGGCAACAACATTTTTATAACGTATCTTCTTTTTACAGTTTATTTTCTTGTCTTTTCTATCTTTGCAAAATGTCGAGATTAACTGATTTGAAAATTTTGAATTTTAAAGAAAAAATAATATTTAAAAAAGTTATTATTACCGCTTAGCCGTTGATATAGCTGATTATCCTATACATATCACATCTCAGCCAATCAGAGCTCACCATTTCTATGAAATACAGAGCGGTATTTCATAGTTTTTTCCATGAAATACAGAGCGGTATTTCATAGTTTGTATTAGCCAATCAAAACGTTGTAAATTTTAATTGTTGACGTAATATGTATAGGATAATATGGTTATTCCATGGTTTTCTATGGAATACGGACGGAAATTTCACTCAAAAATTATATTATTTTAGTATACAACTCGCCTAAAGGCTCGTTGTATACCAAATAATATAATTTTCGTGAAATATCCGCCCGTATTCCATAGAAAACCATGGAATAACCAATAATTACTTGCTGAGGACAAAATGTTGTGTTGACTTAATATCGAACCGCGCGCGGATGTCAGACAAGAGAGTAAAGTACCTCGTTATTATAAAGTGTCACTAGACTAGATCGATAAATAAATGGATGAACGGATGGAGTGATGAGATGGATAAATGGATGGAAGGAATGGTGGACAGATGGATGCATGACTTGATTGGAGGAGAGTTTTGGTCCATTTTGGATCGATTTTGACCATTTTGCATGAGCTATATGCTTTGGTTTTGGGCCATTTTGGGTCGATTTTGACCATTTTGCATGGGCTATGTGCTTTGCTTTTGGTCCATTTTGGGTGGATTTTGACCATTTTGCATGGGCTATATGCTTTGGTTTTGGTCCATTTTGGGTCGATTTTGACCATTTTACATGGCCTATAGGCTTTGGTTTTGTTCAATTTTGGGCCGATTTTGACCATTTTGCATGGCCTGGTTTTGGTCCATTTTGGGCTGATTTTGACCATTTTGCATGGGCTATAGGCTTTGGTTTTGCTCAAAAAGTTATATAACCCTAACCCATTTTCCACCCCCCTCCCCCTCCCCCTGCTAATTTCTGATAAGTCCCTAAAAATGAACTTTACCGAAAAAACACACAGAAACTAAAAGAAAGAAACTAATGATAATTAAAAATAATATCTATGGAAAAAAAAGCACAGAAACAGAAAGTAAATAAAAAAAAATGAATTTCAAAATAAAATTTACAAAAAAAAAAAAAAAAAAACAACACGAAAATATTAATAAATACTATAATTAGGTCTTATTAACCGAGCGGGAGGTCTGTACAGGAAAATCTTGACCGAGGTCGTGAAAGTACAGACCGAGCGCAGCGAGGTCTGTACCACGACCGAGGTCAAGATTTTCTGTACAGACCGACCAAGCTCGGTTAATAAGAGTTTTATTATATGACCATTTTAATAAACTAAAAATTAACTCATTTTATTTGCATCTTACAAGCCTTACACTAGAATGGCTTCCCAGTATTTTTACTACATATAACTTGTTTGAAAACCGGTTTGACAAGAAAGTGTGTGAAGTGAGGTATTTCTAGCTCGATGATGAATAACTAAAACAATCTTAAAATCGAACATTTCCTTGACTTTGGTGTTGAAAACATTGCGATACACCGAGGAACTATGGATTTTTGATAAATAGGAACAAGAATGGTGAAGAAAATGGCAAGAAAGTTGAGGATTCTGTTGTGTTTTTGAATAAAATTGTAGTTGAAGCAGTGCGCGCGCTACTGTCGCTATCATCACGTCGCCATCGAGCGCGCGCTGGGTTTGTTTTCTTCAGAATTTTGGTGTTTTTCAGTGAAATACTCCTAATGTTTTGCTTAATGTTTTCATATATATTATTAGGAGTGAAATTTGAGCTCTTTAAAAACCCACGAGTTCACATTTCTTCCAAATTGCATTCGAAACCATATGATAGAAACAATGTTTACAGATTTTAAGATGCATGTGCGGACCGGTTATTACGGGAGAATCTAGACCGGTCCGAGAAAGAATCTAACCAATCAAATTGCTTGATTTGCTAGATACCAGGCTTCGAGATACTCGGTCATTTAATAACTATCGAAAAAAAACCCCACAGAAACAGAAAGTAGATTAAAATTAATTTCGAAATAAATTTAATTTACCGAAACAAAAAACTAAAAAAAGTCAATGGGACTGTGACTTGAACCAGCGATAATTAGCTGCATTTTATGCAAAACGCTAAAAATCGACCATACACCCAGACTTAAATGCTGAGACACCGTATGTTACGTATAGGACAAAGATTTCGGCCTTATCCGCGCTATCGGGTAGTACACAATCAGCGAAGTAGTCAAAGAGGGAGGGAACAGTCGTATCCTAGTCCTAAATGACTGCCCCTTACCACTTCAAGCTATCTGTACTTCCGTTTGATTTCGAGTGTAAATTTAGTAGTCTATCGTGTAGCGGTTATTGTTATGGGAATTTATTGACTAACGCCAGTGACCCCGGGATCGACTCTCCGTGGGCAACAACATTTTTATAACGTATCTTCTTTTTACAGTTTATTTTCTTGTCTTTTCTATCTTTGCAAAATGTCGAGATTAACTGATTTGAAAATTTTGAATTTTAAAGAAAAAATAATATTTAAAAAAGTTATTATTACCGCTTAGCCGTTGTTATAGCTGATTACTTGCTGAGGACAAAATGTTGTGTTGACTTAATATCGAACCGCGCGCGGATGTCAGACAAGAGAGTAAAGTACCTCGTTATGATAAAGTGTCACTAGACTAGATCGATAAATAAATGGATGAACGGATGGAGTGATGAGATGGATAAACGGATGGAAGGAATGGTGGACAGATGGATGCATGAGTTGATTGGAGGAGAGTTTTGGTCCATTTTGGATCGATTTTGACCATTTTGCATGGGCTATAAGCTTTGGTTTTGGTCCATTCTGGGTCAATTTTGACCATTTTACATGGCCTATAGGCTTTGGTTTTGGTCCGTTTTGGGTGGATTTTGACCATTTTGCAATTGGGCTATATGCTTTGGTTTTGGTCCATTTTAGGCCGATTTTGACCATTTTGCATGGGCTATTGGCTTTGGTTTTGGTCCATTCTGGGTCCATTTTGACCATTTTGCATGGGCTATAGGCTTTGGTTTTGTCATCCAGGTTTTGTTCAATTTTGGGCCGATTTTGACCATTTTGCATGGCCTGGTTTTGGTCCATTTTGGTGCTGATTTTGACCATTTTGCATGGCCTATAGGCTTTGGTTTTGGTCCATTTTGGGTGGATTTTGACCATGCATTTTACATGGCCTATAGGCTTTGGTTTTGGTCCATTTTGGGTGGATTTTGACCATTTTACATGGCCTATAGGCTTTGGTTTTGGTCCATTTTGGGTGGATTTTGACCATTTTACATGGCCTATAGACTTTCGTTTTGGTCCATTTTGGGTGGATTTTGACCATTTTACATGGCCTATAGGCGTTGGTTTTGGTCCATTTTGGGTGGATTTTGACCATTTTGCAATTGGGCTATATGCTTTGGTTTTGGTCCATTTTAGGCCTATTTTGACCATTTTACATGGCCTATAGGCTTTGGTTTTGGTCCATTCTGGGTCCATTTTGACCATTTTGCAAGGGCTATAGGCTTTGGTTTTGTTCAATTTTGGGCCGATTTTGACCATTTTGCATGGCCTGGTTTTGGTCCATTTTGGGTGGATTTTGACCATTTCACATGGCCTATAGACTTTCGTTTTGGTCCATTTTGGGTGGATTTTGACCATTTTGCATGGCCTATAGACTTTCGTTTTGGTCCATTTTGTGTGGATTTTGACCATTTTGCATGGGCTATGTGCTTTGGTTTTGGTCCATTTTAGGCCGATTTTGACCATTTTGCATGGGCTATAGGCTTTGGTTTTGCTCAATATCAATGCTTATCAACTTATCAATGCTGATAAGTCCCTAAAAATGAACTTTACCGAAAAAACACACAGAAACTAAAATAAAGAAACTAATGATAATTAAAAATAATATGTATGGAAAAAAAAGCACAGAAACAGAAAGTAAATAAAAAAAAATGAATTTCAAAATAAAATTTACAAAAAAAAAGAGAAAAAAACAACACGAAAATATTAATAAATACTAATAATATCTATCGAAAAAAAACCCCACAGAAACAGAAAGTAGATTAAAATTAATTTCGAAATAAACTTTACCGAAAAAAAAAACTAAAAAAAGTCAATGGGACTGTGATTTGAACCAGCGATAATTAGCTGCATTTTATGCAAAACGCTAAAAATCGACCATACACCCAGACTTAAATGCTGAGACACCGTATGTTACGTATAGGACAAAGATTTCGGCCTTATCCGCGCTATCGGGTAGTACACAATCAGCGAAGTAGTCAAAGAGGGAGGGAACAGTCGTATCCTAGTCCTAAATGACTTCCCCTTACCACTTCAAGCTATCTGTACTTCCGTTTGATTTCGAGTGTAAATTTAGTAGTCTATCGTGTAGCGGTTATTGTTATGGAAATTTATTGACTAACGCCAGTGACCCCGGGATCGACTCTCCGTGGACAACAACATGCATTTTTATAACGTATCTTCTTTTTACAGTTTATATTCTTGTCTTTTCTATCTTTGCAAAATGTCGAGATTAACTGATTTGAAAATTTTGAATTTTAAAGAAAAAATAATATTTAAAAAAGTTATAATTACCGCTTAGCCGTTGTTATAGCTGATTACTTGCTGAGGACAAAATGTTGTGTTGACTTAATATCGAACCGAGGATGTCAGAAAAGAGAGTAAAGTACCTCGTTATTATAAAGTGTCACTAGACTAGATCGATAAATAAATGGACCAACGGATGGAGTGATGAGATGGATAAACGGATAGAAGGAATGGTGGACAGATGGATGCATGAGTTGATTGGAGGAGAGTTTTGGTCCATTTTGGGTCGATTTTGACCATTTTGCATGGGCTATATGCTTTGGTTTTGGTCCTGATTTTGGGTGGATTTTGACCATTTTGCATGGGATATATGCTTTGGTTTTGGTCCATTTTGGGTGGATTTTGACCATTTTGCATGGCCTATAGGCTTTGGTTTTGGTCCAGTTTGGGTGGATTTTGACCATTTTGCATGGCCTATAGGCTTTGGTTTTGGTCCATTTTGGGTGGATTTTGACCATTTTACATGGCCTATATAGACTTTCGTTTTGGTCCATTTTGGGTGGATTTTGACCATTTTGCACCTATAGGCTTTGGTTTTGGTCCATTTTGGGTGGATTTTGACCATTTTTCATGGCCTATAGGCTTTGGTTTTGGTCCATTCTGGGTCCATTTTAACCATTTTGCATGGCCTGGTTTTGGTCCATTTTGGTGCTGATTTTGACCATTTTGCATGGCCTATAGGCTTTGGTTTTGGTCCATTTTGGGTGGATTTTGACCATTTTAGATGGCCTATATAGACTTTCGTTTTGGTCCATTTTGGGTGGATTTTGACCATTTTGCACCTATAGGCTTTGGTTTTGGTCCATTTTGGGTGGATTTTGACCATTTTGCAATTGGGCTATATGCTTTGGTTTTGGTCCATTTTAGGCCGATTTTGACCATTTTACATGGGCTATGGGCTTTGGTTTTGGTCCATTTTGGGTGGATTTTGACCATTTTTCATGGCCTATAGGCTTTGGTTTTGGTCCATTCTGGGTCCATTTTAACCATTTTGCATGGCATGGTTTTGGTCCATTTTGGGCTGATTTTGACCATTTTGCATGGCCTATAGGCTTTGGTTTTGGTCCATTTTGGGTGGATTTTGACCATTTTACATGGCCTGTATAGACTTTTGTTTTGGTCCATTTTGGGTGGATTTTGACCATTTTGCACCCTATAGGCTTTGGTTTTGGTCCATTTTGGGTCGATTGTGACCATTTTACATGGGCTATAATAGGCTTTAATTTTGGTCCATTTTGGGTCGATTGTGATCATTTTGCATGGGCTATAGGCTTTGGTTTTGGTCAATTTTGGGTCCATATTTTGACCATTTTGCATGGGCTATAGGCTTTGGTTTTGTTCAATTTTGGACCGATTTTGACCATTTTGCATGGGCTATAGGCTTTAGTTTTGGTCCATTTTGGGTCGATTGTGACCATTTTGCATGGGCTATAGGCTTTGGTTTTGGTCCATTTTAGGTTCATTTTGACCATTTTGCATGGGCTATAGGCTTTGGTTTTGCTCCATTTTGGGTCCATTTTGACCATTTTGCATGGGCTATAGACTTTGGTATTGTTCAATTTTGGGTCCATTTTGACCATTTTGCATGGGCTATAGACTTTGGTATTGTTCAATTTTGGGTCGATTGTGACCATTTTGCATGGGCTATAGGCTTTGGTTTTGGTCCATTTTGGGTGGATTTTGACCATTTTACATGGCCTATAGACTTTCGTTTTGGTCCATTTTGGGTGGATTGTGATCATTTTGCATGGGCTATAGGCTTTGGTTTTGGTCAATTTTGGGTCGATTGTGACCATTTTACATGGGCTATAGGCTTTGGTTTTGGTGCATTTTAGGCCGATTTTGACCATTTTACATGGCCTATAGGCTTTGGTTTTGGTCCATTCTGGGTCCATTTTGACCATTTTGCACGGGCTATAGGCGTTGGTTTTGTTCAATTTTGGGCCGATTTTGACCATTTTGCATGGCCTATAGGCTTTGGTTTTGGTCCATTTTGGGTCGATTGTGACCATTTTACATGGGCTATAATAGGCTTTGGTTTTGGTCCATTTTGGGTGGATTTTGACCATTTTGCATGGACTATATGCTTTGGTTTTGGTCCATTTTAGGCCGATTTTGACCATTTTGCATGGGCTATAGGCTTTGGTTTTGCTCAAAAAGTTATATAACCCTAACCCATTTTCCACCCCCCTCCCCCTCCCCCTGCTAATTTCTGATAAGTCCCTAAAAATAAACTTTACCGAAAAAACACACAGAAACTAAAATAAAGAAACTAATGATAATTAAAAATAATATCTATGGAAAAAAAAGCACAGAAACAGAAAGTAAAAAAAAAAAAATGAATTTCAAAATAAAATTTACAAAAAAAAAGAAAAAAAAACAACACGAAAATATTAATAATTACTAATAATATCTATCGAAAAAAACCCCCACAGAAACAGAAAGTAGATTAAAATTAATTTCGAAATAAACTTTACCGAAAAAAAAAACTAAAAAAAGTCAATGGGACTGTGACTTGAACCAGCGATAATTAGCTGCATTTTATGCAAAACGCTAAAAATCGACCATACACCCAGACTTAAATGCTGAGACACCGTATGTTACGTATAGGACAAAGATTTCGGCCTTATCCGCGCTATCGGGTAGTACACAATCAGCGAAGTAGTCAAAGAGGGAGGGAACAGTCGTATCCTAGTCCTAAATGACTGCCCCTTACCACTTCAAGCTATCTGTACTTCCGTTTGATTTCGAGTGTAAATTTAGTAGTCTATCGTGTAGCGGTTATTGTTATGGAAATTTATTGACTAACGCCAGTGACCCCGGGATCGACTCTCCGTGGACAATAACATTTTTATAACGTATCTTCTTTTTACAGTTTATATTCTTGTCTTTTCTATCTTTGCAAAATGTCGAGATTAACTGATTTGAAAATTTTGAATTTTAAAGAAAAAATAATATTTAAAAAAATTATTATTACCGCTTAGCCGTTGTTATAGTATTACTTGCTGAGGACAGAATGTTGTGTTGACTTAATATCGAACCGCGGATGTCAGACAAGAGAGTAAAGTACCTCGTTATTATAAAGTGTCACTAGACTAGATCGATAAATAAATGGGTGAACGGATGGAGTGATGAGATGGATAAACGGATGGAAGGAATGGTGGACAGATGGATGCATGAGTTGATTGAAGGAGAGTTTTGGTCCATTTTGGGTCGATTTTGACCATTTTACATGGGCTATAGGCTTTAATTTTGGTCCATTTTGGGTGGATTTTGACCATTTTGCATGGGCTATAGGCTTTAATTTTGGTCCATTTTGGGTCGGTTGTGACCATTTTGCATGGTTTTGTTCAATTTTGGGTCGATTGTGACCATTTTGCATGGGCTATAGGCTTTGGTTTTGGTCCATTTTGGGTCCATTTTGACCATTTTGCATGGGCTATAGGCTTTGGTTTTGGTCCATTTTGGGTCCATTCTGAACATTTTGCATGGGCTATAGGCTTTGGTTTTGGTCCATTTTGGGCCCATTTTGACCATTTTGCATGGGCTATAATAGGCTTTAATTTTGGTCCATTTTGTGTCGATTGTGATCATTTTGCATGGGCTATAGTCTTTGGTTTTGGTCAATTTTGGATCCATATTTTGACCATTTTGCATGGGCTATAGGTGGTTTTGTTCAATTTTGGACCGATTTTGACCATTTTGCATGGGCTATAGGCTTTAGTTTTGGTCCATTTTAGGTCGATTGTGACCATTGTGCATGGCTATAGGCTTTGGTCAATTTTGGGTCGATTTTGACCATTTTGCATGGGCTATAGGCTTTGGTTTTGGTCCATTTTGCGTCCATTTTGACCATTTTGCATGGGCTATAGGCTTTGGTTTTGGTCCATTTTGGGTCCATTTTCCCATTTTGCATGGGCGATAGGCTTTGGTTTTGGTCCATTTTGGGTCCATTTTGACTATTTTGCATGGGCTATAGGCTTTGGTTTTGGTCCATTTTGCGTCCATTTTGACCATTTTGCATGGGCTATAGGCTTTGGTTTTGGTCCATTTTGGGTCCATTTTGACTATTTTGCATGGGCTATAGGCTTTGGTTTTGGTCCATTTTGGTCCATTTTTCCCATTTTGCATGGGCTATAGGCTTTGGTTTTGGTCCATTTTGGGTCCATTTTGACTATTTTGCATGGGCTATAGGCTTTGGTTTTGGTCCATTTTGGGTCCATTTTCCCATTTTGCATGGCCTATAGTCTTTCGTTTTGGTCCATTTTGGTGCTGATTTTGACCATTTTGCATGGCCATTGTTATAGGCTTTGGTTTTGGTCCATTTTGGGTGGATTTTGACCATTTTGCATGGGCTATATGCTTTGGTTTTGGTCCATTTTGGGTCGATTTTGACCATTTTGCATGGCCTATAGGCTTTGGTTTTGTTCAATTTTGGGCCGAGTTTGACCATTTTGCATGGCCTGGTTTTGGTCCATTTTGGGCTGATTTGAACCATTTTGCATGGCCTATAGGCTTTGGTTTTGCTGCATTTTGGGACGATTTTCACCATTTTGCACCTATAGGCTTTGGTGCATTTTGGTGCTGATTTTGACCATTTTGCATGGCGAATAGGCTTGGGTTTTGGTCCATTTTGGGTGGATTTTGACCATTTTGCATGGCTTATAGGCTTTGGTTTTGGTCCATTTTGGGTGGATTTTGACCATTTTACATGGCCTGGTTTTGGTCCATTTTGGGCTGATTTTAACCATTTTGCATGGCCTATAGGCTTTGCATTTGCTGCATTTTGGGTCGATGTTCACCATTTTGCACCTATATAGGCTTTGGTTTTGGTGCATTTTGGTGCTGATTTTGACCATTTTGCATGGCGAATAGGCTTGGGTTTTGGTCCATTTTGGGTGGATTTGGACCATTTTGCATGGCTTATAGGCTTTGGTTTTGGTCCATTTTGGGTGGATTTTGACCATTTTGCATGGCCTATAGACTTTCGTTTTGGTCCATTTTGGGTGGATTTTGACCATTTTACATGGCCTGGTTTTGGTCCATTTTGGGCTGATTTTGACCATTTTGCATGGCCTATAGGCTTTGGTCCATTTTGGTGCTGATTTTGACCATTTTGCATGGCATATAGGCTTTGGTTTTGGTCCATTTTGGGTCGATTTTGACCATTTTGCATGGGCTATTTGCTTTGCTTTTGGTCCATTTTGGGTGGATTGTGACCATTTTACATGGGCTATAATAGGCTTTAATTTTGGTCCATTTTGGGTCGATTGTGATCATTTTGCATGGGCTATAGGCTTTGGTTTTGGTCAATTTTGGGTCCATATTTTGACCATTTTGCATGGGCTATAGGCTTTGGTTTTGTTCAATTTTGGACCGATTTTGACCATTTTGCATGGGCTATAGGCTTTAGTTTTGGTCCATTTTGGGTCGATTGTGACCATTATACGATTAACCCATGGACAATCCCTTAATTACATTGACTTCAATTCGATACCCTTCGACATGATTCTCATGGTCTGGTAATAGTTAGACAAGTCTAAAGAAAATTAATATTTGTGATTCTTCTGTTACAAGAATGTTATAATTTTTAATGTGTTATTTGATTTACACCTACAAGTATATCAAAGGACGTGAAGCCCGTGTGTACATACCATTAGTGTGCCGACTCGTACCCAGTCGCTTCTCTTACTCACGCTGTGTGCCGGTAACTAGGTAGTGACTGGGTACGAGCCTAATTAGTGTGTGCATACCATTAGTGTGCCGACTAGTACCCAGTCGCTTCTCTTACTCACGCTGTGTGCCGGTAACTAGGTAGTGACTGGGTACGAGCCTGATTAGTGTGTGCATACCATTAGTGTGCCGACTCGTACCCAGTCGCTTCTCTTACTCACGCTGTGTGCCGGTAACTAGGTAGTGACTGGGTACGAGCCTAATTAGTGTGTGCATACCATTAGTGTGCCGACTAGTACCCAGTCGCTTCTCTTACTCACGCTGTGTGCCGGTAACTAGGTAGTGACTGGGTACGAGTCTGATTAGTGTGTACATACCATTAGTGTACCGACTAGTACCCAGTCGCTTCTCTTACTCACGCTGTGTGCCGGTAACTAGGTAGTGACTGGGTACGAGTCTGATTAGTGTGTACATACCATTAGTGCCGACTCGTACCCAGTCGCTTCTCTTACTTACGCTGTGTGCCGGTAAATAGGTAGTGACTGGGTACGAGTCTGATTAGTGTGTGCGTACCATTACTGAATGACTTAACAATTATGTACATAACTCAACTAACAGTCTATTCCTTAACTATTTCAACGTAGTACAAGAGAGGCTTTGAGTGCACGCATGCCCACATGGCCATCTCTTGAGTCTATTAAAGAACACTTGCAATTCATGAGAATTGCACTCATTGCTACTAAAAATGATATCATTGCACACGTCTTGTCATGATGGGTTCCCTGTGGTAGAGCGTATATTCTATATTGGGTTCCCTGTGGTATAGTATATATTCTATATTGGGTTCCCTGTGGTATAGTATATATTCTATATTGGGTTCCCTGTGGTATAGTATATATTCTATATTGGGTTCCCTGTGGTATAGTATATATTCTATATTGGGTTCCCTGTGGTATAGCGTATATTCTATATTGGGTTCCCTGTGGTATAGCGTATATTCTATATTGCGTTCCCTGTGGTATAGCGTATATTCTATATTGGGTTCCCTGTGGCGGTATAGCGTATATTCTATATTGGGTTCCCTGTGGTATAGCGTATATTCTATATTGGGTTCCCTGTGGTATAGCGTATATTCTATATTGGGTTCCCTGTGGTATATCGTATATTCTATATTGGGTTTCCTGTGGTATAGCGTATATTCTATATTGGATTCCCTGTGGTATAACGTATATTACGATCTACCACAGGGAGCCCAATATCATACTTATTCCTCACGCTCCACCACAGGAAGCCCATGTTCCAAAAGATGTGCGCAATAATTATTTAAATTTTTAACGAAAACTTCAGAAAAATTACTTAGACTGCATGTAATCTTAGTCCCTGTTTCTACGAATATGCAGTGCATATAGTATGTATATACGCTATTGTTTCAATAGCCGGTACTGTAACACTAGGTCACCAGCTCCTTTCCATAGAAAATGTTTCACTGTTCTTAAGTCCATACCAGGATCCAGTACCTGAAAGAAGGGCAATAACAATACATATCTTATACACAATGTAAGAAGGGCAATAACAATACATATCTTATACAATGTAAGAAGGGCAATAACAATACATATCTTATACAATGTAAGAAGGGCAATAACAATACATATCTTATACAATGTAAGAAGGGCAATAACAATACATATCTTATACACAATGTAAGAAGGGCAATAACAATACATATCTTATACAATGTAAGAAGGGCAATAACAATACATATCTTATACAATGTAAGAAGGGCAATAACAATACATATCTTATACAATGTAAGAAGGGCAATAACAATACATATCTTATACACAATGTAAGAAGGGCAATAACAATACATATCTTATACAATGTAAGAAGGGCAATAACAATACATATCTTATACAATGTAAGAAGGGCAATAACAATACATATCTTATACAATGTAAGAAGGGCAATAACAATACATATCTTATACAATGTAAGAAGGGCAATAACAATACATATCTTATACAATGTAAGAAGGGCAATAACAATACATATCTTATACAATGTAAGAAGGGCAATAACAATACATATCTTATACAATGTAAGAAGGGCAATAACAATACATATCTTATACAATGTAAGAAGGGCAATAACAATACATATCTTATACAATGTAAGAAGGGCAATAACAATACATATCTTATACAATGTAAGAAGGGCAATAACAATACATATCTTATACAATGTAAGAAGGGCAATAACAATACATATCTTATACAATGTAAGAAGGGCAATAACAATACATATCTTATACAATGTAAGAAGGGCAATAACAATACATATCTTATACAATGTAAGAAGGGCAATAACAATACATATCTTATACAATGTAAGAAGGGCAATAACAATACATATCTTATACAATGTAAGAAGGGCAATAACAATACATATCTTATACAATGTAAGAAGGACAATAACAATACATATCTTATACAATGTAAGAAGGGCAATAACAATACATATCTTATACAATGTAAGAAGGGCAATAACAATACATATCTTATACAATGTAAGAAGGGCAATAACAATACATATCTTATACAATGTAAGAAGGGCAATAACAATACATATCTTATACAATGTAAGAAGGGCAATAACAATACATATCTTATACAATGTAAGAAGGGCAATAACAATACATATATTATACAATGTAAGAAGGGCAATAACAATACATATCTTATACAATGTAAGAAGGGCAATAACAATACATATCTTATACAATGTAAGAAGGGCAATAACAATACATATCTTATACAATGTAAGAAGGGCAATAACAATACATATCTTATACAATGTAAGAAGGACAATAACAATACATATCTTATACAATGTAAGAAGGGCAATAACAATACATATCTTATACAATGTAAGAAGGGCAATAACAATACATATCTTATACAATGTAAGAAGGGCAATAACAATACATATCTTATACAATGTAAGAAGGGCAATAACAATACATATCTTATACAATGTAAGAAGGGCAATAACAATACATATCTTATACAATGTAAGAAGGGCAATAACAATACATATCTTATACAATGTAAGAAGGGCAATAACAATACATATCTTATACAATGTAAGAAGGGCAATAACAATACATATCTTATACAATGTAAGAAGGGCAATAACAATACATATCTTATACAATGTTACAGTGCGACGCTCAAAGCTGTCACCACCTTTAATGTAGTCAGATACTTGTCTCAACCTAAAATAGAATGTCTCGCCATGTTGGAAGTTCATTGGTTAATAATGGAAACAGAAGTATGCGATACATTAACGGTGGTCAGTTTTGAGAGTCGCACTGTAAACCAGAGTAGATTCAGATTTCAGATTCAGATTAATTTAGAATTAAGTTTGTATTATAAAGATGAATATTCCATTGACCTGCAAATAGTAGTAACTAATCTAGGCAGGCCAATGGATAACAATAGAACAATAAAAACAGAAGAAGCAGTATAAATAAGTCAATAGAGCAAGATAGAGTAAGATATTAAGACAAGGAAATACTTGGCTATGCTTCATTTTTCCCATCCTATTTCTTTCTTATTTCATTTAATCATTTCATTTTGTTATTTTTCCTACTTTGTTTTCTCTTTTCATTTCCCATTTCTTATTTTTCTTCCATCTACTACTGTAAGGTTCTCACCTGATCCTGGCAAAGAAGCTCAACCCGTGACTCAGCAATCAATGAGCGATCCTCATCATTATCATACATTGGTGGGTTATGATTCTTCTCTCCAGTGGGCGTGGTGGGGGTGCTACTTGCATGGGACGTATGATCCCATCCAATGACTTTCTCATAAACGTGTTCAATAACTTTACGAACATGAAGCATATCGCTTGCCGATAATTTATCCCTAGGAAACAAGATGTTAATAAACTTAAAATGCTGTCAATAAATAGAGTATAGAACAGCTGTAACATATTCTGTGGTATCTAATGAGGGGGACAAAACAGTAAAACCTCTCCTTCCTCAGAATTGAAATATTTTAAAGTGCAAAATCGTTTCCCACATCCTCACAGGAAACTAGAGCAAGCAGTGTATTGGAAGCATGATTTCCTTGTGGATACACTTACGGTTTTAATGATTTGGATGAACTTGTTGCATGTGGCTGTAAGCTAAAGGCAATCTTGGGGAACTTTGGTGTCTGTCTCTGCAATTAACAACATTGAATCAGTGAAGGTAAAAATAGTATTTGATAGATTTAATAAAAAAATCATGGGATTCCTGTGTAATAGAATCAAGTACGGGTTTGGAAAGAGTTTTTGTAAGGTTTGCAAGGTAGTCTGGGATTGACCGAGGGCAGGAGCTCATAAGTAGGAGCATCCATGCTACATATTGGGTCTATGGGATGGCATTTGAACAAGTTTGGCTATTTTTACAACATGAAATTGACCAATCACTGTGCACTTCTGGTCATAGAACACGTTGGAGCTGTTCATCACGAGAAGCGAGCAGCTAAAAATGCTGCAAATACAATTACAATCTGTTTTTCACTGACACATTTCAAAGTAGAAATGTTCTACAATGCATTTCATGTTTAACTACTGCAGAGAGACTGATTGAAGTTCGTAAATAAGGATAATAAATGGATTTGTCAGTCATTGAGAGAGGCGGACTTCGGCAGGTATGTTGTAGTGGTGGAACTGTGTAGTGCTTTGGTTCGTAGGAGGGTGGGGTGGGGTAGTAGGAATAGTTGCACTTCATGGAATCGAGGTCAAGAGATAGGAGGGGAGGTATGGTATAAATCAGCCCAAGATATGTCTGTCAGGCTAAGAGTATTGTCTGACTTACCTTCACAGTTACATCCACAACCCACTGAGGGACAGTTTCAGAGAGAAGATAGCCTTCATTCTCACCAGAAGCATCAGAAGCCAGAAGTCTGAACAATGTCCTACCTGTTCCACTACTCTCACTGAATATCAAGGGTGTGTGCTCAGAAATACTGTAGAATCCATTGCCAACTACTACCTTCTGTGGACATCAACAAATACATATGTTGTCAAGACTGAAGTTAACAGGTGGTTGGGCTACCTGTGTTAGTTATACCACAGGAAGCCCAGACAAACTATGACAACACATAAATGTGTTTAGTTTATTAGTGAGAGAGTTAACAGGTGGTTGGGCTACCTGTGTTATTTATACCACAGGAAGCCCAGGCAAACTATGACAACACATAAATGTGTTTAGTTTATTAGTGAGAGTTAACAGGTGGTTGGGCTACCTGTGTTATTTATACCACAGGAAGCCCAGGCAAACTATGACAACACATAAATGTGTTTAGTTTATTAGTGAGAGAGCTAACAGGTGGTTGGGATACCTGTGTTATTTATACCACAGGAAGCCCAGACAAACTATGACAACACATAAATGTGTTTAGTTTATTAGTGAGAGTTAACAGGTGGTTGGGATACCTGTGTTAGTTATGCCACAGGAAGCCCAGACAAACTATGACAACACATAAATGTGTTTAGTTTATTAGTGAGAGAGTTAACAGGTGGTTGGGATACCTGTGTTAGTTATACCACAGGAAGCCCAGACAAACTATGACAACACATAAATGTGTTTAGTTTATTAGTGAGAGTTAACAGGTGGTTGGGCTACCTGTGTTAGTTATGCCACAGGAAGCCCAGACAAACTATGACAACACATAAATGTGTTTAGTTTATTAGTGAGAGAGTTAACAGGTGGTTGGGCTACCTGTGTTAGTTATGCCACAGGAAGCCCAGACAAACTATGACAACACATAAATGTGTTTAGTTTATTAGTGAGAGTTAACAGGTGGTTGGGCTACCTGTGTTAGTTATGCCACAGGAAGCCCAGACAAACTATGACAACACATAAATGTGTTTAGTTTATTAGTGAGAGAGTTAACAGGTGGTTGGGATACCTGTGTTAGTTATACCACAGGAAGCCCAGACAAACTATGACAACACATAAATGTGTTTAGTTTATTAGTGAGAGTTAACAGGTGGTTGGGCTACCTGTGTTAGTTATGCCACAGGAAGCCCAGACAAACTATGACAGCACATAAATGTGTTTAGTTTATTAGTGAGAGAGTTAACAGGTGGTTGGGCTACCTGTGTTAGTTATACCACAGGAAGCCCAGACAAACTATGACAACACATAAATGTGTTTAGTTTATTAGTGAGAGAGTTAACAGGTGGTTGGGATACCTGTGTTAGTTATACCACAGGAAGCCCAGACAAACTATGACAACACATAAATGTGTTTAGTTTATTAGTGAGAGAGTTAACAGGTGGTTGGGATACCTGTGTTAGTTATACCACAGGAAGCCCAGACAAACTATGACAAACAAACAAACCACCTAAGAAACCACTGTAAGTGGTTAATGATAGGCTGAGTTAACACATAATTGGGCTTCCTGTGTTTGTCATACCAAAGAGGAAGCCCAACATTCTGATTTGTACTCACAGGTTCTACATTGATATTTATTTCACTAGCACTAGCTTCTCTGCCATCTTCTACAAGAAACAAGTAAATATAAGTTATCAATCTAATATCGATGACCAACAAAGATAGGCTACTATCACTAATGGTTGTCTATTGGAATAATGATGAATAATAGTAATGATGATGATTAATAAAGACTAATAATGATGATGAATAATAATAATGATGATTAATAATAATGGTGATGATTAATAATAATGATGATGATGATTAATAATAATGGTGATGATTAATAATAACGATGATGATGATTAATAATAACGATGATGATGATTAATAATAACGATGATGATGATTAATAATAATGGTGATGAATAATAATAATGGTGATGATTAATAATAATGATGGTGATGATTAGTAATAATGGTGATGATTAATAATAATGATGATGATGATTAATAATAATGGTGATGATTAATAATAACGATGATGATGATTAATAATAACGATGATGATGATTAATAATAATGGTGATGAATAATAATGATGATGATGATTAATAATAATGATGATGATGATTAATAATAATGGTGATGATTAATAATAATGATGATGATTAATAATAACGATGATGATGATTAATAATAATGGTGATGATTAATAATGATGATGATGATTAATAATAATGATGATGATGATTAATAATAATGGTGATGATTAATAATAATGATGATGATTAATAATAACGATGATGATGATTAATAAAAACGATGATGATGATTAATAATAACGATGATGATTAATAATAACGATGATGATGATTAATAATAATGGTGATGATTAATAATAATGATGATGATTAATAATAATAATGATGATGATTAATAATAACGATGGTGATGATTAATAATAATGATGATGATTAATAATAACGATGATGATGATTAATAATAATGATGATGATGATTAATAATAACGATGATGATGATTAATAATAATGGTGATGATAAATAATGATGATGATGATTAATAATAACGATGATGATGATTAATAATAACGATGATGATGATTAATAATAATGGTGATGATTAATAATAATGATGATGATAAATAATGATGATGATGATTAATAATAACGATGATGATGATGATTAATAATAACGATGATGATGATTAATAATAACGATGATGATGATTAATAATAATGGTGATGATTAATAATAATGATGATGATAAATAATAATGATGATGATAAATAATGATGATGATGATTAATAATAACGATGATGATGATGATTAATAATAACGATGATGATGATTAATAATAACGATGATGATGATTAATAATAATGGTGATGATTAATAATAATGATGATGATAAATAATGATGATGATGATTAATAATAACGATGATGATGATTAATAATAACGATGATGATGATTAATAATAATGATGATGATGATTAATAATAATGATGATGATGATTAATAATAATGGTGATGATTAATAATAATGATGATGATTAATAATAATGATGATGATGATTAATAATAATAATGATGATGATGATTAATAATAATGATGATGATTAATAATAATGATGATGATGATGATTAATAATAATGATGATGATTAATAATAATGATGATTAATAATAATGATGATGATTAATAATAATGATGATGATGATTAATAATAACGATGATGATGATTAATAATAATGGTGATGATTAATAATGATGATGATGATAAATAATGATGATGATATTATTCTCTTGTTATTTTTTGTGTGGATGATGATGATGATTACTGTTGATAATGACACAAGAACATACCTGCATTATTTGTGCAGCTTCGGTCATTCTCTTCTGTTGCAACGGCATGCGTTTCCGGCCAATGCTGCAGCAATGCTTGAAGTAGTATAACTCCATAGTTAACTATTTACAACCAGAAACAAATCAATAATCATTTCCAAACACCACACACACTGGCAGATAAGCTGCACATGCCCTGAGTTTGGTAACTCAAATATATTGGAAAAAACGTTTTCTGGTAGAAATTGAGAAACAAAAAAACAAAAATTCAAAAGAAAGCTGTGTTACTGTACTGTAAAAGCTGTCTACTGGCTCCCTTTACAGATGGTCTTACAGAAAGCTGTGTTACTGTACTGTAATAATTGTCTACTGGCTCCCTTTACAGATGGTCTTACAGAAAGATGTGTTACTGTACTGTAATAACTGTCTACTGGCTCCCTTTACAGATGGTCTTTATTATGGTCTTTACAGATGGTTATTATTATGGTCTTACAGAAAGCTGCACCCCCGATTTCAAATGATGATTTCAGGAGAAAAGGAGCAAGTGATAGTCAAATAAAACACACACAACATTGATCTGTGGTTTCGTACTTATTGATTGACTTACCGTGTTTAATATCTAATGCCATAGCTGAAGGAGAAATTATACAAAGAAAAGTGAATAAATGAAATGAAATTTGAATGAATGGAACAAGACAAAGATGGAGGTAATTTGAAATGAAAACAAAAACAAAATATTGAAATATTGAACAATTATAATCATTTAATCTTGGTACAAAATCCAGAAATGCTGCATGGTCACTGCACAGAGTTTATTCCCTGGCTTGTAATCCTTGGGCAAACTTGTCTCACAGCACACATCATACATGTACATGTAGTGTAGAAAACATTCCAAGTGCAACTTCATAAGGTTGTGTACAGATGTGAGAAAGGATACCAACATAGATTTTTAGACTATTATATTCATGATTATTATTATTATTATTATGTGGCGTTGTCTGTAGCTGTTTATGTAAGTACACAGTTACAAATAAAGGTCATTATTATTACCATACCTCTGCTGTCTATTATTTTAGGCTCAAGACCAGGAACATCAGACACAGAAATCCAAACACAAAAAACATCAGACTCATCTAGTGTTATAGTCAACATCTGCAATGATGAAAACTTGTTGTAAAACATGAATGATAAAAGATCAAAATGAGCTTACAGTTGGGTGCCAATGAAAGGGACAGCCCTCACATTGCTTGGGGGAGGGGAGAGGGGAGTAACACCTTGCTTGGCGGAGGGGGAGAGGGGAGTAACGCCTTGCTTGGGGGAGGGGGAGAGGGGAGTAATGCCTTCCTTGGGGAGGGGGGGAGAGGAGTAACACCTTGCTTGGGGGAGGGGGAGAGAGGAGTAAAGAGGGGGTGCAATGATATTGTACTTTTTGAGTTTACCGTTGGCTTAGGTACAGTTAGTCTAATAATCACTCTATTCTTTTTGCTTTGACAAAATTTCCCTAAAACTAGTTCTTGTCATCATTCTCATCCTCAAAGCTTAATGTTCCCAATATCTTGCCTGCGAAGGGCAACTGCTACTTTGAAGTACAGGAGACCTGTGGTAAGCATCAAAGTAGTGGTTGCCCTTCTAGGCTACCTAGGGTAATAACAAGCCCCTAGAACCCAACAAATCACGTGGGTGACACGTGGGAGGACAATAATTAGCTAAGCAGAACATCTTTTAAACATCTCCTCGTTAAAGTCAACCATTGCTGCTAACAACTCACCCCTGTTTTGATATCAACACTAAACCAGTTTGGAACAAAAAGTTTTTGTTCTCTTCTTTTGAGTTCTTCCTCATAATCAACTCGACCAAGTTCTTTAACTTTACCTGCCTATAAGCAACATCAATATGATCAGCAAAGTATCATGAATAATAATATAATAATAATAATAATAATAATAACAACAATAATAATAATAATAACAACAACAACAATAATAATAATAGTAATAATAATAATACTAATACTAATTACTGCGAGCCTCCAGGCGAGCAGCGAAACTAATCGTGACGGAGTTCCTGTGTCATGTGTGGTCGTGTGGGATCTGGGCACTTATGTGGATGCGGCGAGAGTAGAGACTGCATTTCACGGAGTTTGTGTGTTTGTGGAGATGATTTTGTGAGCCCGGTACTTTTGATCAGCGCACACTCACAACACGTTCAATCGATTATATTTATACTGGTTGGAGTATCGTTTATTTTTCGCTGATTCAAGCCAGGAAAGTGTTTGTTTTCTACAAATCCATGATGTCAAATGCAACTTTATTCATTGTTGGAAGCATTCGTCAGGGTCATGAACAATTTAGTGACATTTCAAGGGGAAGACAATGTTCTTTTATGAGTTTTCAGTGCTCAGTCACATCCAGTATCCACAATGAAGTCACATCCAGTATCCACAATGAAGTACATAAGCTTAAGTTTATACTTCTACAGTCGATCAGAGCTGGTTGACCGAAGGAGACAGCATGTACTTGAATGCTTTTGAAAGACACAGTTAGTATCCCCGATGCTGTCGCTGACCTATCTACCTGATCGAGCTCGTTGGTCTTCGTCAAACCAATCCGGCCCATGCCATTGCCATTGGCATTGAGGCAACTACTGAATCAAATTATACGATCCATCCTGATGTACTTTTATCTTCTACAAGTGTGCTATGAGGCTTCGACATCTTTCCTGATATCTGGCCAGTAACATTGTATATAATATACACCAAACACAATTCTCTATTTCATTGAATCCATATTTGTATTGATTAAGTTTTTACTGCATATCAGTAGAGTACAAACTATCAGTTAACAGTGTGCAACATAAATAGTGCAAAGTATTGCATGCTTTTAGTGCTGGTCATGTCTATAGCTGTCTGTCAATGACCACATTATTATAGTGTTAGCATTTGTATATAGAATCCATATTTGTATTAATTACTGCATATCAGTAGAGTACAAACTATTAACAGTGTGCAACATAAATAGTGCAAAGTATTGCATGCTTTTAGTGCTGGTCATGTCTATAGCTCTCTGTCAATGACCACATTATTATAGTGTTAGCATTTGTATATAGAATCCATATTTGTACTAATTACTGCATATCAGTAGAGTACAAACTATTAACAGTGTGCAACATAAATAGTGCAAAGTATTGCATGCTTTTAGTGCTGGTACATGTCTATAGCTGTCTGTCTATGACCACATTATTATAGTGTTAGCATTTGTATTAAGCAACACCATACACCATTTTAACGGTGTATATAGAAACTCGGTTGGGAATGAGAATTAATAGAGACATGGAAGGGGACAATGTGACCGGGACGGGAATGAGAATCAATGGAGATGTGGGATGGGAACAATGGGACAAGTGGGTGGGAATGAGAATCAGTAGAGATATGAGAGGGGGAGGGGATTTTAGTGGGTATAGATAGGTGTCTCGAATTAGTTTCTTGTAAGTTAGAACACATTATACTGCATTTTATTATTTTATTTTACCACTAATGCACCTTGCAGTGCTGACAAGGGACAGCCACATGTATAAAACCTATATTTATTGGACTCAGTCTTCAGTACTGCTTTGCACCATTATGTGAAACTGCTTTATTGATTGGCTACAAAGCCATCATCTGACTGCTGAAAACATTACCCTCTGGCATTGCCATACTGATATGCTGACAGGATTACAGTTTCATTATAATGCTTTGCATCAATGTAAGCAGAAAATATCACGCACTGGATCAAGACATCTACATCTACTAGTTTTTTTCGGTGAAGAGGAGTTTTGAGTTACCTACTTCTGTTAGTCTGCAATGTATTACTTGTTAAAATCTCTATGACTTTATCCCAGAACACTATAACATACATGTACTGTATGAATCTGAAACTATAAATTTACTGGATCCAACACATTATCTTCTACAAGTGTACTATGAGGCTTCGACATCTTTCCTGATATCTGGCCAGTAAATAGTTATTTAACATTGTATATAATATACACCAAACACAATTCTCTATTTCATTGAATCCATCCATATTTGTATTAATTACTGCATATCAGTACAAACTTTATGCAATGGTGAGAATAAAAGTGATCACTGACTGCTGAAAGTCTAGCTCTCTATGACCAGATTGTTATAGTGTTAGCATTTAAACAACACCATACTGCATTTTTTCGCAGCACTTCACTTGCAAATGCAACGACTAGTAATAATAATAATAATAGTAATACTACTACTAATAATAATAGATACTTATATAGCGCCAGTATCCCTATAGCCCATAGGCGCTTCAAAACAAATACATTGTAAATATTACATTATTGGACCTATAAGTTGATACAGTATCTGATGGAATTATATCCAATTATTGTTCAAGAGCATGTTGCATCCCCTCATAAGCAAATACTGTAAATGCTCGATTAAGTGCCCTGCTTCCAATAAGCGCCCCCCTTGAATAAGCATCCCCCCTAGAGGTCTAAAAAAATTATAAGCGCCCCCTTCCAATAAGCGCCCCCCTCCTTCCAAGAAGCGCCCCCCTCCCCCTAAAAGAAATGCAGAAACTACTCTCTTGTGTTATTTAATAAAATAAAACTTGCGTTTACCAAGTACCGCACTACATGTTTACTATTTTTGTTCACTGTATATGTATGTTACAGTACCGTATACTGGTAATAAAGAAAACATTGAGTACAACATCTGAGAAAAGAAATAAGCGCCCTGCTTCCAATAAGCGCCCCCCTCGAATAATCGCCCCCCTCTAGAGGTCTAAAAAAATTATAAGCACCCAGGGCGCTAAATCGAGCATTTACGGTACTAAGTTAGACAATAAGAGAGAGTGGCAGTGGGGTACTACAATATATAAGCTATATATGTATGTGCCGCCCGATAGGATAGCATTTTTGCAACTCTGAAATTTTAATTAGGGTACCAAACAGTGACAGTATTTTCACTCTGAAAACATATCCAATCCTTATATAGGGTACAGGTTAGTGGTGATGTCAATGGCCTCAAGTACTGACGTACTACCCAGTCCTTACAATGGCTGTAGTAACTGTAAGATTTTAAAATCTTTACAAGTGTAAATAGGGTTTTGACACTCCTATAATAATAATAACAGTAATAATCCTATCCTACGATACCTTCAAAACATCCCACAAAATAACATTATCATCTGTGTCTTTTGTAAGAATATGGCGGCGGTCTCGTAGGATGTTAAACTTCTTGATGCTAGGGGCTCCTAAAGAGAACATTAAGAAAGTCAAGTTAGTATGAATAAAATATGGTTGTAATCAGATAGCACACAGTAATTAAAGTATAAGATATGGATGAATGGGAGGATGGAAGGATGGATGAATGGGAGGATGGATGGATAAATGAATGGATGAATGAATGGATGAATGGATGGATGGATGAATGAATGGATAAATGAATGGATGAATGAATGGATGAATGAATGGAAGGATGGATGGATAAATGAATGGATGAATGAATGAATGGATGAATGAATGGATGAATGGATGGATGAATGAATGAATGGGAGGATGAATGGATGGATGAATAAAGGGATGAATGGATGGATGGATGAATGAATGGGAGGATGAATGAAAGGATGAATGGATGGATGAATGAATGGAAGGATGGATGGATAAATGAATGGATGAATGGATGGATGAATGGAAGGATGGATGGATAAATGAATGGATGAATGAATGGAAGGATGGATAAATGAATGGATGAATGAATGGAAGGATGGATGAATGGATGAATGGATGAATGGATGGATGGATGAATGGGAGGATGAATGTATGGATGAATGAATGTATGGATGAATGGGAGGATGAATGGATGGATGGATGAATGAATGGATGAATGAATGGATGAATGGATGGATGAATGAATGGATGAATGGATGGATGAATGGAAGGATGGATGGATAAATGAATGGATGAATGAATGGAAGGATGGATAAATGAATGGATGAATGAATGGAAGGATGGATGAATGGATGAATGGATGAATGGATGGATGGATGAATGGGAGGATGAATGTATGGATGAATGAATGTATGGATGAATGGGAGGATGAATGGATGGATGGATGAATGAATGGATGAATGAATGGATGAATGGATGGATGAATGAATGGATGAATGGATGGATGAATGGAAGGATGGATGGATAAATGAATGGATGAATGAATGGAAGGATGGATAAATGAATGGATGAATGAATGGAAGGATGGATGAATGGATGAATGGATGGATGGATGGATGGGAGGATGAATGTATGGATGAATGTATGGATGAATGGGAGGATGAATGGATGGATGGATGAATGGGAGGATGAATGGGAAGATGAATGGATGGATGAATGAATGGGAGGATGAATGGATGGATGGATGAATGAATGGGAGGATGAATGGATGGATGGATGGATAAATGAATGGATGAATAAAGGGATGAATGGATGGATGAATGAATGAATGGGAGGATGAATGAATGGATGTGAGGATGAATGAATGGATGGATGAATCAATGGATGAACAAAGGGATGAGTGGATGCATGAAAGAATGAAGGAATGAAGGAATGAATGAATGAGTGGATGAATGGATGAATGAATGATTGGATAAATGGCAGGATGGATGGTGGATGAATGAATGAAAGAATAGATGGATAGACTAATACATTCATAGATGGATGAAAGGATGAAAGGAATAAATGAACAGATGGATGGATGAATGAACAAATAGATTGTTCAATTGATCCATAAATAAATATGATCAATTCTAAGTGCTATAGGGGATTAGGATTTCATTCCCCCTGTTGATACCCTTTTCATCTTGTTGCGAATAAAGTTGTAAAAAATCAATAAAGTGGTACCTCTAATAACCATTCTTTTTGATGTACAGACAGGAGTTGGTTCAGTCTCACTACCATCCATTGTCATCGCAGAATCATTCTCAAACTTTGAGAAATCAACAGGCTGCAAACAGATACATTTATTTAGTAGAGTGCAAACACTAAAACCGTGAAATAGTACAAACTATTTAGTACTAAATAGCACCAATGGAACAATAGAAAACAAAAGACATTGCACTATTTAGTAGAGTGCAAACACTAAAACCATGAAACAGTACAAACTATTTAGTACTAAATAGCACCAATGGAACAATAGAAAACAAAAGACATTGCACTATTTAGTAGAGTGCAAACACTAAAACCATGAAACAGTACAAACTATTTAGTACTAAATAGCACCAATGGAACAATAGAAAACAAAAGACATTGCACTATTTAGTAGAGTGCAAACACTAAAAGCCGTGAAATAGTACAAACTATTTAGTACTAAATAGCACCAATGGAACAATAGAAAACAAAAGACATTGCACTATTTAGTAGAGTGCAAACACTAAAACCATGAAACAGTACAAACTATTTAGTACTAAATAGCACCAATGGAACAATAGAAAACAAAAGACATTGCACTATTTAGTAGAGTGCAAACACTAAAAGCCGTGAAATAGTACAAACTATTTAGTACTAAATAGCACCAATGGAACAATAGAAAACAAAAGACATTGCACTATTTAGTAGTAAGAGTGCAAACACTAAATCCATGAAACAGTACAAACTATTTAGTACTAAATAGCACCAATGGAACAATAGAAAACAAAAGACATTGCACTATTTAGTAGAGTGCAAACACTAAAACCGTGAAATAGGACAAACTATTTAGTACTAAATAGCACCAATGGAACAATAGAAAACAAAAGACATTGCACTATTTAGTAGAGTGCAAACACTAAAACCATGAAACAGTACAAACTATTTAGTACTAAATAGCACCAATGGAACAATAGAAAACAAAAGACATTGCACTATTTAGTAGAGTGCAAACACTAAAACCGTGAAATAGTACAAACTATTTAGTACTAAATAGCACCAATGGAACAATAGAAAACAAAAGACATTGCACTATTTAGTAGAGTGCAAACACTAAAACCATGAAACAGTACAAACTATTTAGTACTAAATAGCACCAATGGAACAATAGAAAACAAAAGACATTGCACTATTTAGTAGAGTGCAAACACTAAAACTGTGAAATAGTACAAACTATTTAGTACTAAATAGCACCAATGGAACAATAGAAAACAAAAGACATTGCACTATTTAGTAGAGTGCAAACACTAAACCGTGAAATAGTACAAACTATTTAGTACTAAATAGCACCAATGGAACAATAGAAAACAAAAGACATTGCACTATTTAGTAGAGTGCAAACACTAAAACCATGAAACAGTACAAACTATTTAGTACTAAATAGCACCAATGGAACAATAGAAAACAAAAGACATTGCACTATTTAGTAGAGTGCAAACACTAAAACCGTGAAATAGTACAAACTATTTAGTACTAAATAGCACCAATGGAACAATAGAAAACAAGACATTGCACTATTTAGTGCTAATTAAAGTTACCACTGTTTCATGGTTTTAGTGTTTGCACTCCATGACGCAGGTAGACTATTTGCATTACTTCATAAATGATAATCATCATCATCATCATTGATATCAATCATCATTAGGATCATCATCATCATCAATACCATCATCATCAATCATTATTATTACCATCATCATCATCCTCACTTACCCAGCAGTTGATATTGGAATTTGTTGTTGCTACCCATAAAGAGGCAGGCTCAGGACAATACTCAAGCTGAATACAAACATATGAATCAACAAATAAATATATACTGTAAATAAAAAAAATTATAAATACGTCTGTCGAAACATGTCTTGCACAAAACTTAAAAGTTGTCATTATTTTAAAATACAATCCTTTGTGCGCATAAACCAGTATTCCTTGTAGAAACTTTAGAACAGAGTGTTTTGCAAATGTTGACACTTGTAAGTGTGAGGCAGTGACCTGCTTTAATAGAGTCGTTTTCGTTATGCGTGGGAAATTGTTATGGTATGGTTCGCATGCTGTGTCCAAGCATTCTGATTGGTTGAGCAACGATTTTGTGCACTGTGATTGGTTGAATAGATGTCTTCAATTCTGTACCATGACTTCGTACCATAGGTTTCCCACTCATATGAAAATGCCTCTACATGCTAGAAAGATTGCAGTTCTAAGTAGTACTGATTTAGGTTGACAAAGAAATGTGGTAAAATGTACAGCCACCATCTCTTTTTGTACAGTCATTTGCTCCCAGAAGCTTTGTCCTGAAGCTGTTGTTTGTGATAAATACAACATGTAGCTTGTACTTTGTGATAAATACAACATGTAGCTTGTACTTACACTCAATACAACATGTAGCTTGTACTTTGTGATAAATACAACATGTAGCTTGAACTTACACTCAATACAACATGTAGCTTGTACTTTGTGATAAATACAACATGTAGCTTGTACATTGTACTTACACTCAATACAACATGTAGCTTGTACTTTGTGATAAATACAACATGTAGCTTGTACTTACACTCAATACAACATGTAGCTTGTACTTACACTCAATACAACATGTAGCTTGTACTTACACTCAATACGGGAGCTTCCTCCACAAACAAAAGAACTGAGCCGTAGTCTTTTGTCATATCAGTCCAAACAACATGTTTATCTCGACCGCTAGAAAAGAATTCAGAAAAACTATGATTTGCACATATGGCCCACACTCCTTCGACATGGATACGATAGGTTGCTATGCAACGCTGCTGACCAAGAGACCAGAGACGAATCGACCCATCTGAGCTCCCTGACAAACACTAGAAAGAACACATAACAATAATAATTATTAGTACATAATAATAATAATTAGTATATACCATATAAGTGAATAGTGCTTTTCGTGCACTGTGATTGGTTAATCAAACTAGGGATATCCTTGGTTAGTATATAGCTAATTGCATAATCGTTGTCGGGTTGAAAATCATAAATCATAGAAGCTGAGACCGCAAGGATGGATGGGAAATCAGTTCATGGCCCGCTAACATACAGACATATTCAATGTTCTCGTAGTTTTGAAGGTATATGAGCTATTTAACTTAGATCCTACAAGTCTGGATAAAAAGGTCAATGATTTGACGGTGTTATTTGAGAGTTTTAATTTCCCAGAATTCCTTTTGGTCATTGCTTTCATGATTTTCAACCCGACAACGATTATGCAATTAGCTATATACCCCTCAAGTGAATAGTGCTTTTTGTGCGCTCTGATTGGTTAATCAAACTAGGGATATCCTTGGCTATTCACCTCCGAGCAAAACAAGATGGTGTTGTGTTTCGCGAGCTTGTCTCTTTCTTCTTGCAAATATATTTTATATATTTCGCTGGTTTTTCCCAAGGGAAAATCCAGGTGTCACCATGAGATATGACCATCGACATGTTGTTATGGAAACACAGTTGCTACAGTTAAACCTCTCCACAATGGCCCCTTGGGGGGTAGGGGGAGTGGGGAAGGGGGAGGTGGCTATCAGTAGAAGTTTGACTATAATTCATATCTAGGAGAAAATGGAATACATACACTGTACATGGGTGCCATCAGCAGCAATAGCTACATGTACATGTACAGCTTTAACACAACTGCCACCTTGGGGGGGGGGGGGGGGGGGGGGGTGGTGAATGGGGAGGTGGTTATCAGTAGAAGTTTGAATGTAATTCATAGAGGGAGAAAATGGAATACATACAAGGGTGCCATCAGCATCAATAGCTATAGCTTTAACGTTGTCCATGTGACCTTTAAGTTTCATGACCTTGCCGCAGGTTCGGGGGTCCCATACCCTCAGTATCTGTTAATATAAGCATCATAAACTATTTAGAGAGATACATGTAGATCACAACATTATGGCATGGCAAGAGCCTTTTTAGTGCTGATACAGCATGACAATATCAGGTTTCCTGTGGGATATTCCATGTTATAATATGGCAAATGAAATTGGTGACTTGTGATTGGTCAATTAGCGGTCCATAACTTCCTGTACGGACCATAGTGAATGAAAATATATTTTGTGTGTGTTTTGTTGGTGCAGAAGCCATATTCATGTAGGTCCATAGTTATGGATCCTCGTTTTTTTTCACCTTTTATGGTGTGCACTCGGTCCATAACTTACAGTACGAGAAGAACTGTAGACTAGAAAGATCATTTTGAGGACTATGTGTTGTTCCCCTACCCAATAGGCGACTTGCACTAAGAGGTCACGTGACCCCAACACCCTTAAATCGAACAGCGGTGTCAAAATGAACTCCAGAAATGAAAAGAGCAACACGAAATTAGTAAAAGGGCGAAGTTTCAGCGCATAATGTCTGACACAGGAGAAATGACAAAAATAAATAAAATCCATCGTTTTCTAAGATTTTGTTCGGAAAATGCATTGGATGGCACGGCTCTTGCCATCCAACGCACGTGCCATCCAATGCATTTTCCAAACAAAATCTTAGAAAAGATCCATTTTATTTATTTTTGTCATTTCTCCTGTGTCAGACATTATGCGCTGAAACTTCGCCCTTTTACTAATTTCGAGTTGCTCTTTTCATTTCTGGAGTTCATTTTGACACTGCTGTTCGATTTAAGGGTGTTGGGGTCACATGACCTCTTAGTGCAAGTCGCCTATTAGCTTTCAGTGTATGTTAACTAATGATTGTTATCATTGATGTTTTATACCTTTTCTGTAGAACCAGATATAAGTACACTGCCATTACGGTTCATTGCTAAACTATAGATAGAGTCCTTTTGACCACTGAGTGATGACGCTGTCAAAAACATACATTATGTTACCAATATAACACTGTATAATAGGTATAACAGGTAGTCCAAACAATTACTGAAATAACACAGGTAGCCCAAACAGTTACTGAAATAACACAGGTAGCCCAAACAATTACTGAAATAACACAGGTAGCCCAAACAATAAACTAAAACAACACAGGTAGCCCAAACAATTACTAACATAACACAGGTAGCCCAAACAATTACTAACATAACACAGGTAGCCCAAACAATTACTAACATAACACAGGTAGCCCAAACAATTACTAACATAACGCAGGTAGCCCAAACAATTACTAACATAACACAGGTAGCCCAAACAATTACTAAAATAACACAGGTAGCCCAAACAATTACTAAAATAACACAGGTAGCCCAAACAATATTAGTACTAAAATAACACAGGTAGCCCAAACAATATTATTACTAAAATAACACAGGTAGCCCAAACAAAAATATCTTATTAACAATAACACAGGTAGCCCAAACAATAAAACAATCAAGATTTGGAATGGCCTAAATTATTTTTATGTTATTTTTCAGAAACCCCTTCAATTACAAATGTGTCAAGTATTAGGAGATTTACAAATGTTCAAAATCAAAAATTGATTAAAGTGGTTGGTGGAAAAATCTAATCAAAATCTAAATTCTTCTTTGGAGTTCAAAGAACTCAGAGGCAAACTTAGTGTTTGATGAGAGATGACTTACTTGTAACAGTGTTGTTAGTAGCCGTTAGTGCAGTCAGCGTATTCACATCCCATAAGAAGATCTGTTTGTCAAGGCCTCCTGAAGCAACCAATTCTTTATCACTAGCATATGCTAATGCCTTGACGTAATCTTTATGAGTCCTGAGTGTCGACATGCAAAAATTCCTAGTGGTATCCCATACTTTGACAGTGGTGTCTGATGATGCTGATAATACTGATGAAAGAATCATATCAAATGATTACTAAGGGTAACCTTGGTAATAATTAACAACCAATTTTAATACATTAGAACCCCGCTAACTCGAACTCCCATGGGAAACAGAAAACGAGTTAGTGGTGGTTCGAGTTAATGGGATAAATTTGACCCTGATTTGAGTGAAGGGAAAATAAAATTTGTTCGAGTTAGCGGGGTGTTCAAGTTAGCGGGGTGTTCGAGTTAGCGGGGTGTTCGAGTTAGCGGGGTGTTCGAGTTAGCAGGGAGTTCAAGTTAGCAGGGAGTTCGAGTTAGCGGGGTGTTCGAGTTAGCGGGGTGTACGAGTTAGCAGGGAGTTCGAGTTAGCGGGGTGTTCGAGTTAGCGGGGTGTTCGAGTTAGCGGGGTGTTCGAGTTAGCGGGGTGTTCGAGTTAGGTGAGTTTGAGTTAGCTGGGTTCTACTGTACTTCTAACGGTACCCAGCATGCACAGTAGGCACATATACAGGTTTTTCACCTGGGCCATCCTCAAGGGTGGGAACAATGATAATTTTTGAATAAGAACAGATTTCATTTTCCAGATGATAATCACTCTACATAATGTAGCTGTGACAACCAACAATACTATAGCCCCTGTAAAATAATTCATCTCAACAAATTGTTGGCAGTTCTCAAAATCTCAGTATCTCAAAACAGTCTTGGCTTCTGGGGCTCATTAGTAATTACTTAGGAGGATCAGATTGGAAAAAAGCATAGCTTTATCTGTACATCCTCGTTAAATAAAGTGTTGTTGTTGTTATTATTATTATTATTATTATTATTATTATTATTATTATTATTATTATTATTATTATTATTATTATTATTATTATTATTATTATTATTATTATTATTATTATTATTATTATTATTATTATTATTATTATTATTATTATTATTATTATTATTATTATTATTATTATTATTATTATTATTATTATTATTATTATTATTATTATTATTATTATTATTATTATTTATTATTATTATTATTATTATTATTATTATTATTATTATTATTATTATTATTATAAAAAAAAAATGGGTGCACATCTCAGAATGTCTACTTTTAAGACAAGGTCCTTGGATTTCACAATTCACAGGTTTAATACCCACTTGTTCTCCCATTCCTACACAAGACAATGTCGTTAATCCAGTCTGTATGGTGCTCCAGCGATGCCTTATAGTAGTCCTGTGAGTAAGTAAGTGAGTAAGTCAGAGTAACATATTTACTTTTTTGGCTGCGTCAAGCAAAAAGTGACCTTATGATATTTGAAATACATGTACCTTATGTTTTTCTACACAAGAATAATAAATATCATTGCAAACCCAGGGACCGTAGCTGGCCAAAAGACAGTGCCAATCTCTGGGTAGTATGACTTTTAACAAACAACAACACGAGAGAGAAAGAGAGAGAGAGAGGTACACGCATGTAAAGTTGAAGATGTGAAAAACAGGTGTGTACAGTGTATATGTTTGAGGAAAATATTGAAAAATGAGCTCAGATTAATTTCTAAAACAAAAACACACTGCCTGAAATGATCCAAACGTCACAAGCTCGCTTGGCACAGCCCATACATGAAAGGCAGTTAACTATTCAACCCTAACCACCTAATCAAAACAAATCAACTAGTACATGTACATGTAAGATGTATTACTAAGTATTTTTATATTTTAGTATTTTTATACATTTAATAGTATGAATAAATCTAGTTTACAAACTGCATGAGTAATTAAACATTAAAGAAGCAGATATTTAGCAGTGAATGAATGATATAGCTATCAATAATAATATTCTACTGCGGTTGACTAAGTGTATTTAGCATGTTGAGTTAAATTTACATTGTATAAATATAAACATGAGACTTAAGCCTGCATCATAAAGAATATACTAAATTATGTTATTTACAGACGTTCAGAAATATCGTAAGGCATCTTAGAGTAGTTTATTAATGTCTGATTACATAGAATAGCAAAAATGAAGCATATAACTGGGCGAGTATAGCATACTGGCCTATAATAGGGAGTATAGCAGGGCAGTCGATACCATATGAACTGTCATCATTTGAGAGATTATTTGTATAATTAATTGATTAAAGACAATCCTCAGACGTTGAATCAAAGCAAAATATACCAAACCCAATAAACGAAGCGCTTCATGAGTTGTTTCGTAAACATAGTTTGTGTCACTGAGCTGCTCTTTACCTCGATTCTTTCGTCGACATTCCAGCTTCGAATAATTGAATCTCTCCCCGCTGAATACAATCTCCCGGTGTGTCCATCGTACTGCAAAGCGTTTATACCAGACCGATGTCGCCTCTCTTTCTCATCGCGGATTACAAAAGACACAGAAACCTTTCTTCTGTGAACTGAATGAGAATGAGTAGAAGATGGCCTACCGGCCGCCATCTTGAATCACTAACTCGTTACCAGTCTGCGCTTTCTTTGTTTGGTTTGGTGTCAGCGGGGTCGCACACTCGAGCATTACAGTGGAACCCCGCCTAACGGACACCCCGGTATAACGGACACCTCGGTATAACGGACAGTTTTATAGGTCCCGGCGGAAAGGTGATACATTTTCTGTTAAAAAGACCCCGTTATAACGGACACCCGTTATAACGGACAACGGACACTTTTTTACAGCCCGAACAGCAAAATTTAATACAAAATCAACCCCGTTATAACGGACAGTTTGAGTACAATCTTTCGTCCGACCATTGTTCGTGAAGATTCATTCCTGATTAGAGACGAATGGAACTGAATATTTGCAAGAGGATAAGCATTTTGTTAGGAAAAGAACAAAGTTTCACTTGTATTATCAAGGTTTCGTGTTTTGTTTTCATTTGAGTATCAAATGTTGCGTTATTAAGAGTGACGTGAATCTTTAAGAAACCCCGTTATAACGGACACCCCGTTGACAATTTTTGAACCTCGTTTCCTCGTTTCCTCTCATATCAAACCAAAGATGATGAAATAAAGCGTGAGTTCAAACTATTACGACTCCGGCTCGTTCTAAAATCTACGGTCCGGTGAACTCGAATTTTTTTTTTAGATTCTGGGTTTTATTTCTTCGGTAAAGTTTATGTTTAAATGATTTTTTTTGTCTATTACATTCTGTTTTTTTCGGTAAAGTTTATTTTTAAATGAAATTTTTTTTTTCGATAGAGTTTCGACTATTTTAGGAACCCTGTTTGTTTTCGAACGCACGACCGAGATATATTATGGGTAATCACGGAACTACTCATGCCCGACATGCAGCATTTCCCTTTTTATGTCCTTTTGTTTAAAGTCTTTTGCTACCCCGACCTACAGGAAAAATAATGCACCTGTTGCATTCTTTACAAGTCGAAAGTGGCCAAAACTATCTTAGTAGGTCCTTCCGTCACTCTTGAATCTACCATTTTGAAACTGGCTGCCAGCTTTGGCGATTCGTCGTTGTGAAATCGCATCTCACCCCTGTCTGTCGATAACGTTAATTGTAGCTAAAAATGCACGCAGAACAAGGCTTTGTAGTGGCTTGATGTTGTGCGCAATTTGATATAACACAGGTTCCTCCCTGAATCAGCGCTGCACGAGAGAAATATGATTGACAGGAACCGCAGTTATGAACTTATGGAGAGTCCAGGGAGGGGAAGGAGGGCAATAGAGAGAGAGAGAGAGAGAGAGAGAGAGAGAGAGAGAGAGAGAGAGAGAGAGAGAGAGAGAGAGAGAGAGAGAGAGAGAGAGAGAGAGAGAGAGAAAGAGAGAGAGAGAGAGAGAGTTCAGCCATGTGGATGAAACTCCAATTAAGTAATTGAGGGAAGCTACCAGACAATCACAAAGAATCTCACAGGCTGCATTTCAGGTCACTTTGCGAAATCGTATAAATTCCGAGAATCACACGTACATCCATTCCTAACCTAACCTTACATATGGCATCAATTGACCCCTGGGGGGAGGGGTCACTCCCCTGAGTTTGCAAAAGTCAGAAATCCAAGGTTCTTCAGCAAAAGAATTTACAAATTAACGGAGTCAACGTTACTCTACCGTTGCGAACCTCTCCCATTGACACAGTATAGAGGGACCGGTAACGGTGAAAACGTTGTTCTGTAGCAGACAATGCGAGATTTAATTTAACATTACGTGATTAGCCATCGAAGTCTAGTTGCTTTAGATTGTATAAAACATACCTAAATGCTGAGCACCTCAGCAGGTCGCGCTGATATCAGACCCGGCTCGTCTGAGCGAGGGTGAAATTGCGTCTGGAACCCAGTGTAATAATACAATCACAGGAAGCTAAAGTCACGTTTATTCAACATGTTCAGATAACTAGAACACAAATGCATCATTCAAACAACTGACAATTGCAGCAGTTGCTTGAAAGAATGTGTTTGCAGACTAGTTTTCAATTTAGCGCCAATGCGGAGTCAACAGGGCAGTACTCTGTCTCATCTGTTGCGATGGGTAGATACCTCAGGGCGTGGAGTCATTTTGCTGTCATCTAATTTCTCTAGCATCTGTCATAGAACACATGGAGCTCTAAAATATAGAATTATCGGGGTAAGAGTAAGAACGGATTTCCCATGAGACAAGATTAGAAGACTGATCTGTGAGTTTAACAGTTTAACAAAGCTTGCTAAAGAGAGCGCCAACCCAACGACTAGCTGCATGACAGAAATCATGTTCATAGTAGTTAATATGTGCAAATGAGCACGTTTACGCGGCGGGAAGTTAAGCTGCAAAACGGTCTTTAATTAACGTATTAAGCGTGCGGTTGAACAAAACGTGCGTCAGTGTGTCACGTGACTTGATTACGATGTTAGAAATGTAATGTCTACACGCCACAGGGATCCCAAGCGGCTATCAGTGTACATTCACATGTAACTTTGAAATGTGCAAATAAAAGTCATAATTTTCATCAAAAGTTTTTGTTGTTGCTCTCAGTCTTATGTTTAAAATCCTCTCTGAGTTGTCTAGAGTTGTTATTTGAGTTAAATATGTATAGGGAGAGAAAGGCAAAAGAAAACAATCAAATTTAACTCAAATAACAACTCTAGACAACTCAGAGAGGATTTTAAACATAAGACTGATAGCAACAACAAATACTTTTGATGAAAATTATGACTTTTATTTGCACATTTCAAAGTCACATGTGAATGTACACTGATAGTAAGCTTGGGCTCCCTGTGGTATAGCCTGTGTAGCCTGGGAGGGAGAGGAGGAGACGTAGACTAACACGCGTAAAAGCCAAGTATAGGCTCATAACAGCGACAAAAACTGATAGAAAGTAAAGAGAACAAATTAGTAAAGCGGAGAAAAGCAGTGACAAGTGCCGTGCGTGCAAAGTAGGTAGACGAGAAGAAAGAAAGAAAGAAATGAAGGATGACAAAGGCGAACCGCAAACAGAAGCAAAGCAAAGCCATATTGGGGAGTGTCCAATAACCTCTATGTATGCATGTAAAGCGAAAAAATATGGCAGACAAATAAACGATGATTTTCTCAGAAAAAAACGAACTAGTTAATTAATACTGACTGCATGAATGACGTCACATGTACGTCACAAGTGCGTCAAGAAGTCGTTGAGAACTGTGACACAATGCCAATGAAAACAAGCTCTTCACGGGGAGAAGTGTTGGTATTCTTGACATCTGCGCATTTGTGATTGTAAGACGTGAAAGTATTCCTGCACATGTATCATCTATTGTCTAAACGACAATCAAAAGACACGCGATATAAAAAAGGATAGATGATAAAAGTACAGTCAAACAGCAAAACATGGAGGCAAAGGGAAATGAAATGATGGAAGAAGAGGGAACGTAAGGACTGACTGACTAAACAGAAAGATAGTTAGAAAATGAACAGGGAAGAGATAAGGAAAGATAAAGCAAGGAAAGGGAATGGAATGGAAAGGAAAACCAAAGGCCGGGAAGGGAAAACTAAAAGGAAGGAAAGATAAAGCCGATGCCGAGAAACTGGAAAAAGGAATTAAACAGAAATAACATGATTAATGGTTGTCGTGTAAAGTAATCGACCCGCGGACCTCGAAAATTAGACGGGTCGAGACTACCACCGGGGCCCGACGAAAAATTTGTGTGCGTATCGATCCGGTACCAATCGCACATGTGTACAAGCTCGCCTACAGAGCTCACGTCCCTACTGGTCAGCGTTCAAACACTGTTCACACATGTGCAGACACCCATGAAGACTGATACTAAAAATGTGGGCCAGTAACGAAGCGAACACTACACTTTGATAGTTAATTGTGGTCTGAAGAGACAATCCATGCAATTCTCACTTATAATTATAACTACAAAACTTCAAGAGAATCGAATTTCGCA
This sequence comes from Actinostola sp. cb2023, assembly GCA_033675265.1. Classification (NCBI taxonomy): domain Eukaryota; kingdom Metazoa; phylum Cnidaria; class Anthozoa; order Actiniaria; family Actinostolidae; genus Actinostola; species Actinostola sp. cb2023. The sequence continues at coordinate 84,656 of JAUJYZ010001543.1, read as the reverse complement.
CTCGAGTACGTGAAATAGTACTATTACTAAATAGCGTCATCTCTATTGTTTTCTATTGTTTCATCAGTGCTATTTAGTACTAATTAGTTAGTACTGTTTCACGGACATATGGTTTGTACTCTACCCTTTCCTACTGAAATATATACCCAATTTAACTGAATACGTGTATACTATATTTATAACAGCTTTTATTTATCATCGAACTACGTTATTGTTTCTGTATTAGGGACGACTACCAGAGTAGCATTATTTCCAATCGATCATTCATAATGTCAAGTTGACTGATAACTATAAAAAGTGTACGGATATTTTATTTCGGAGGGTCAAAATACAAAATATGATTCCCTATTTAAGGATCAGGAGGTTCTAACTGTAAAACCCTTCTAAAACCATACCCTACTCGGGGGTACATACCTATATAGCATATATATATGAGTACCCCCCCCCCCCGGATTTAGGGGTGCATTCCAAAAACGACCAGGAGAAAAATGGAACTCATCAGTTCTTGTCGCCGTAAATACCCGCAACCACTTTTATCACGGACATTTGCATGTTTGTTTTATCTTGACATCTCGGCAGAACCGAGTCTAATCTAAACCAGAGTACAAAGTATTCAATATATGCCAAAAACGTCACAGAAATGTAGGATACAAAGTATTCAATATATGCCAAGAACGTCACAGAAATGTAGGATACAAAGTATTCAATATATGCCAATTAAGAAACGTCACTGATACCTCAATACCTATATACTCACAGAAATGTAGGATAGGGGGTGCCGACAACCCTGACAGGGGCTCCCTACCGTATCTATATAGAGTCGTTTTCCGTACGAGTGGGAAGTTGTTACGGTAAGGCTCGTGTGGTGACTGTACCGTGTCCAAGCATTCTGATTGGTTGAGCAATGATTTTGCGCGCTGTGATTGGTTGAATACAATGTCTTCGATTCCGTACCGTGACCGTAACTCCATGCCGTAGGTTTTCCACTTTTATTCTCAACTATTTTTGGGTGAGCAATTCGTTTGCGTCACACCGACCGGACAAGAGCCAAACTATGGTTTTGGCTAGCGACTCGATCAAGCGTATTAACGCACAAGTGCTTCTTGTGTGCGCACTTACAGTGAATCTTAACACCTCCGCTTGTGCGCGCGCTTATGCTTGCATGCGTTGTTACTGATAACCAGGCATTGGTTGCACGAAAGGTGAATAGAACTATGATCGCAGATACCGTGTAATGATTCGAATAAGCGCCCTCCTTTCAATAAGTGCCCCCTCCCGAACAAGCGCCCCCTCCCCTCCCCCCCCCCCCCCCCCAACAAAATCTAGTCAATAATGAACCACGAGAATATTGGCATAAAACTGATGAACATTTTATTTAGACATTGTCATTGATTGAGCATTGAGCAACATAACGTGGTAATCACTTTAAGTGCTCCAGCTCCATGAATGGACAAAGACGTTTTTTCGCCTTGTCAATTCTTGTTACTGTTCTAGTTTTCGTTAATAAAGTTCTGTTATATCGACCCGGATTTTGGTATTTTCCACACACAAAAAAAAAGCGCCCCCCTCGACTCCCAAAAATCTAATAAGCACCCATTCGAATCATTACGGTAAGGCCTATTCAACGGATAATATTTATTGGATAACTGCATCAATTTTATCCGGTGGATAGCGCTATTCACCTTTCATGCAACCGGGGGGGGGGGGGGGGGGGGGGGCCAGGCTTACACAGGATCAGGATTTCGAAACGCTTCTTAAACATCAAAAAAAAATCGCTTCGGGTGATGAGATTGCCAGGCTAATCTAGCTGATTCTATCAAAAGTCCATCAGACAAGACAGCTTTTTCGCAACCAAACTGATACTGGAAACTGAATTTACTTCGGTTCCACAGCGAAAATGCCCCACTATAGTTATGGCTAATGTCCAACTGCACAAGATCCAATAATCAAAGAAACATCTACGGATCGAGAAAACGAAAAGACGTCGATAGTATTGCCTAATAGTCCCAACCCCCACCCCCACCGCATTTCGTCATGCAGAAAATGTGATGCGAAATTTGATCCGCAGGTATAACAACAAATACAACAAATACATCGAATAAAATATATAAAACTTTATTTCTTTTTTTCAATATTTGTACAAAAGTTTAAAAACACTGCATAAATAATAAATTTGGGCTTATTTTGTGTTGCCTGTCGCTTCTAGATCTGTAAAAATCCCCGGGGGACGAAAGCTATAAATACAGCCGGTACTAAAGTCACTAATACTACATACCAGATGACCTTTAGCATTGCTCAATTTACAGCTCCTTCTCAACAATGAAACACTAACAAAACGTCACTCAAATCATATCTAAATAGCAATAAAAATGGCAATAAATATAACTTTAAAAATGATACTTTGCAAAGTATATAAATACAATAATGTCACTGAAATTGTGGAAGTGTTAGTATTATTAAACTTGCTTCTTTGCGTGCTTTTAGGTCTTGCCACATGTTCTATTTAGCTGGAACTTTTCTTGGAATATATCGTTGCACACACAATTGTTCAGGGATTTTTTCGGTTCTGAAATTCACCTTTTTCCTTTTTCGCTAATGTTGTCACAAAAGTTCCTTTCAGGACTTGAAAACAAACTTTGGCCGCGGCTTTCAGCGGCAAATTTAGTAGCCTTCGCCTTTAGTTCTCGAGAAACTGTGGTTGTTTGAGTGCAACTCGCAACATGATCATCAACCAAGCACATCCAAGTACAACGACCATGATGCTAATCTCAAAGAGCAATTCTTGAGTGGAATAAAGTCTTAGCAGGCGATTCTCTCTCGTGTAGTCAGTCAAATTAGTTTGTCGAAATCGTTGTCTTGCTTCATTCCCTTTTGTTGTCTTGGTAGCCTCCTTACTGATGCCCTCTGTGGGTGTCTTCGAAGATGAGTACTGTTCCATTATGAAGACTTGTGAAAAAGGGTTCTCTGAACGTCCACTGATTAACCTCGCTTGATTTTGCTTTGAAAACATCTCAGTGGCGATGTACACTATATATAGGACCGGTGGTAATACGAGCCGTGGTTTTTCCCCGTTGTCATACCATATATATGTCGAATCTTCTCCACGGCTCATTACGTCACATCCGTTAGCAATGACACATTTCATACGAAACATGCTAACAATCGCCAGCGAGCAAATTCTGCGACGCTTTCGTAACCGATTAAAGAGCAACAACTGACTAAACATATAAACACACTCACGACCGAGCGTCTAATACTTAGGGGTAATGATCAGGATCCAATTGTATTGGGGACTACTCAAGATCAATTTTTAAAGATTTGGTCTTTATCGGAAGAGCGATAACATTTTTAGCGGCGGACACTTCCTTGGCGTGAGAGCTGAGGAAAAACACGAACACTTCTCCGCGAGAAGTTCCGATCATTGCAACATTTCTCTCCACAGCAGATTTACACTATTTTGTTCATTGTTTTGGTGTCAGTTGTGTCAGCGTCCAAGCCGTCGCCGTGGCAGCAGGAAGGGTGCGATAAATTGACATAAAAAAACCCGATAAAACTCCCACAGGATACGCCTGCATTTGAAGCAGCAAATATTGTTTTTGGCCTGAGATCATATATTTGCTTACGTATTTTACTTCATTAAAAACAATCAGTCTCCCATTGTCAGTTAGTATGTGGAGTGTGGAGGGGAAAACTCAAAAATCTTACTTTGGAAACCCTCTGAAATAAGGACATGGCGATGAGGGAGGGCGGGGAGTGACAGACCTACTCATATTACTTCGACCTTCGACTTCAAGGTCATCTGTTCAACTAGGCGTGGCTTGCTGCAAGGGATGTCCAGATATATCTCATATCAGTAAGTCTCAGAATTTTAAAGAATTTTTTTGAAGGTGGATTAATTAATGTAACGGAACGTGAACGGTTTTTGCAGATATGTCTTTCATCGAAAATATCTAATTCAGTTCACGACCTGACTATAACTGTTTGAACTGTTCTATCGACATCACGTAGCCACAGGGCGTCGAATGGAATTACGTCAATCAGAGAGTTTGACGAGCTTCACTGTCTTCATTCACCGTGATAATAAATTAACATAACTCTTTTTCGTCTTTTCTATTTTCTCTCTGTGTTGTACACGTGTAGAGACATCTCGGCCATTTTGTTGTTAAGTTTGTCACGCAACAGGAGAGTCACGCAAGGGGAAGAGAGCGTTGCGTGACTCTTACGAAAACGGTTCCAAAGAGGACTACTGTACTACTATCTGCATTGTTTTTTGTTGAATAAGGATTCCCAAGCATTACAGCTACTTTACCGCACTATGTAGGCATATCACAGTTAAGATATCGCCAGTTTCCGTTTCCGTGAGCGCGGCTCAATTAACGACGATCGTCATCGGTTCCGTTTGCACTTGATTCATCGGGTGATCAGTCATCGAAACGGTCTGTTGTGATGGTCATCTGTTATCGTACCATTGCTCACATGACCAATACAAGACGATCCGAAGAACAGGGGGAGTGGGGTGGGGGATGGTCGTCGTCCACAAGGAAGGGTGTTGTTGGCAGCGATTAGTCAGTTAAATGATGGCGTCTTTTTAATAAAGTTTTGCGTCTTTTTCCTTGTTAAAACCGCAAACATCAGAATCGGTGACTATTAATTAAGTCACAAGGACCGAGGTCTTTTTTTTTTGTTGCCAACTCTGCTCGGCAAGTTGTAAACTCTATGACCACACACAATTTCAATCTCAAAAGCTCCGAGACGTTGGTACGTCATAGGAGCTTCCCCTCTGTGTTTAGTACCTACATGTAGCTTGGCCACTCGTTCGTCCGCCCATCGGTTAGTCAGTCAGTCAGTCAGTCAGTCACTCAGTCAGTCAGTCAGTGACCAGTCAGTCAGTCAGTCAGTCACTCACTCACTCAGTCAATCGATCAGTCAGTCAGTCAGTCAGTCAGTCAGTCAGTAACCAGTCAGTCACTCAGTCAATCGATCAGTCAGTCAGTCAGTGGACAGACAGGCAAACAGAACGAAGGCAGGCAGACAATCATTCTTGTATATGCCTTGGTATTCTTTACCTTTCGTCATCCACGTTACTCTGCACGCCCCCACCGATCGAGCAAACCAAAACAAGTGACTCATCAAAAGTAATCCGATTAAAGTGTTTTCAAAACCTTGTTAACAAGTTAGACCGATCACCGCCGAGCGCTGGCATGCTTTCACGATTCTACTAAGGAATCTCTCTGGTCCTTGGGTTACAGTTCGTCGCGTGGATGGGATCGAGGGGAGAACGAGATATGAAACTTGTAAACTCGTGCGCGTCGTTGGCGTAGTTTCAGATATCGTGGTTTTCTCAGTCCGATAGCGCCAGCCGGACGCAAGTACATCCAAGACCTTGTGTCAAGGTCCCGGTCGCACTGATAAGAAATGGGAAATACGCATGGTCCTTGTGCTTGAGTAAGGCCCGTTTTTACAGTGAAATAACGTCGATTGTGCTTGCGCATATGCTCAGTGGCGTCGCAAGTTTTAAAACACCCTTGTGTTTCAGCAGCACATTCTTCCTGTCTTGCTACGCGGAATTAACGGCCGTCCGGGAAGTAGTCGCCATCTGCGACATATAGTTTCAATGGTTTAGATTACAGCATCAAATACATGTAAAACAGGGCACAAATCCAAGGCAGTCCGGAAACATTTGTAATTGAATGTGATCAGTGTGGTCGTTTATCTGCAGAAAACGTATTGTAATGACAAACCTTTCTGCTTCAGGCAACTATAATCCTGTCTAATTCTCACAAAGTCAATCAATTTATTTTTTAACGCGATTTTTTATGTGTGAAAAACATCCTGCTATAGTCACGCAAGCCTGATAAGCACGCATGACGGCACTGACGTGGCGGTTCGATGTCGTGCCGTCTGATAATCAGGTTACGGCACAGCATGTTTAGCATCGTTATTCTAGTCTTCCTTCTACCTTCTTCGTTCTCCCCAAGCATAATGTCCTTAACCATGAAATCAGTGATCAATTCAATCCATTGTAATTAATGGGATGGAAGGGAATGGAAGGGAATGTGAAACGTGCTCAACGGACGCGCGCACGACCCGATGCATCGTTGTCTCCTATTCGACCTACTCCATGTCGATGCTATTCAACGTAGTTTCAGTTTGTTCGTTTAGTCAGTAGACAGTGATAGGCGACATAAAACCTGGTTTACAAAAGAAATCTTACGGCGGGCGCGTTTCACAGTAAAAGTAGGTTTAAGTGTACGGTATATCAGTACAAGTCAGTTTATGCTTGTGCGGCCGGGTTTTTTTTTCCTTTCTGTGACATCTGTTATTTTACTCGAACTAAGATGACTATACGCATCGCTTGTAAACAGGGCACACGTCCAAGGGAATCTGGAAACATTTCAGGGTTGTTTTACTTCAGAAAATGGTAAACAACAAAAATATCCCGAGAGGGGGATACTCAGGAAATTTTTGGGTACGGGTGTGGCCCGGAGACTGACAAAACTCTGACCCCACCACAGGCAGCCCAAGCAATACATTTGTGGCCGGTGTACGAACGTGATTTACAGTGAATGTATGGAGCGAAAAATACGTATTATTTGTTTTAATAAATTTAAACATACCTTGGTCCTGTGTTGTTGTTAATGCTATTTAACATCATTCTGGCTGGTTTTTAGCCGTTTTAGAGCGGTTTTTGAAAAATTAGCCCACCAGTCAATAAATATTAGAAGGCTGGTGACTCCAGCTCGACATTACTTGTGTTCGATGGCCAAAAAAATCATGTTTAATCAGCAGCACTCTTTGAAAACGACGAATAATACAATAGGTTCTATTGTTATGCTGTGGTGGGGTATTGTAAAACACGTATATATGACTATAGTTCTGTCCACTTGAGTGATCTAGTCGATCACGTAAGCATGTTGTGCGACCTCGATCCACTCCAGAGCCTACTTGACCCTCTCACGCAGCTAAGAACATCACATCAAAGTTTCCGTCTAGATATTGTGGAGTGCATTATTGATAAATGGGAAAGTTACTTCCTCACGCTTTATCTGTGACAAGTTTTAACTTTAGAAGCTATTTCATGGAGAATAAAGCCGAATATACACGCGGAACAAATTTTTCTTGACAAGTTTTCCTTGACAAGGAAGACTTGCTCGTGTAGACGACAAAAACATCGCCAATTTTTCCTTGTCAAGGAAGACTTGTCAAGGAAAACTTGTTCGTGTAGATGCGGCTTAATGACAAGTTTTCCTAAAGTTCACGCGACGTACGATTGCATGAGAATCTGTTTTTCGCTAGCCACACAGGCTCTTATTGATCTTATTGATCTGATCACGCGTCACCAGTCACGCGACGTACGATTACGTGAGAACTGTTTTTTTTCCATTCATCTGTAATTCTATTAAATTGGTCACGCGATGATCTCGGATTGCATGAGAATTTGTTTCTGTAATTATTTTTAACTGATCACGCGAGAATATTTGTTATTGGTCTCGTGCACAAAAGCACTTAAAACAATCGATATTTAGTCCGCTCTCTCTGGGACTCTCTTCACACGCTATAGTACCGATATAACTCCTAGCAACAAGCGTATGCACACCCTATTGGGTGTAGTTGGGGCCAACAAGTCTCAACATTTCTTTGTTTAAGGCTGGCAACAATAAGGGCGTTGTTTGAAGCGTTTGCACGTGACTTACAATATCAACAGGACTTTAGGCCAAGACGCGCGAACAAAAAGTTCGAGCAAAAAAACTCTCTTTTACGTCAGAGCTGTTTCCTCGTAAAGTGACTTCGTAGCAGTAGACGGCTAAAACTACTCTTTCACTAAAGACACTTTTAATCAAAGGTCAACATCAGTAATTGTGACGGTGGCACGTATTGGGTAAAGCCGCCCGTTTGGTTGAGTATCGGCATGTTGTCCGGGAGGTCGGAGGTTCGAATCCCCGGCCGGTTCAACAGTCAGGGTCGTAAAATAATTGACGAGCTACTGTTTGTTTCATTACAAATGGTTAGAGCTTCGCGTAGCTCGAGTGACCACGTAAACTTCGGTACAGTCATACACGCTCTCCACACTACAAGACTGAATATGTTACCATCTCTCTAGACGGACAGACACCCTTCAAGCCAGACACCTCTCGAAGACAGTTTACAGTTCTTCTCTCTGTTGCAGTGTTTTCAGTATACTTCCTTTATTAGAAATCCAAAGCTTTTATGATAAGACATCGCCATAGACTGGGATCCCTGTGTTTAAAAATAGAACGTTTACAAGCAGGCGTTCCTAGCTGTGACCGTAATAGAATGGGACGAGAAATTTAAAGGCTCATTTCCATCCGAGATGCACTGCGCGCCCGGGTTTATTTAGTTGTTAGTTGTCAGTCACGTGTTATGTGAGAATGACCAATCACGACAGTGTGCTGATCCCGAGTGACGTCGCCAAGACAAGACATTTCAAACTTATACAAGACTAATAAAACAATGTCAGTCCCTAGATACGAGGAAGGTCAGTCCCTAGATACGAGGAAGGTCAGTCCCTAGATACGAGGAAGGTCAGTCCCTAGATACGAGGAAGGTCAGTCCCTAGATACGAGGAAGGTCAGTCCCTAGATACGAGGAAGGTCAGTCCCTAGATACGAGGAAGGTCAGTCCCTAGATATACGAGGAAGGTCAGTCCCTAGTTATACGAGGAAGGTCAGTCCCTAGTTACGAGGAAGGTCAGTCCCTAGATATACGAGGAAGGTATGTCCCTAGATACGAGGAAGGTCAGTCCCTAGATATACGAGGAAGGTCAGTCCCTAGATACGAGAGGAAGGTCAGTCCCTAGATACGAGGAAGGTCAGTCCCTAGTTACGAGGAAGGTCAGTCCCTAGATACGAGGAAGGTCAGTCCCCCTAGATACGAGGAAGGTCAGTCCCTAGATATACGAGGAAGGTCAGTCCCTAGATATACGAGGAAGGTCAGTCCCTAGATACGAGGAAGGTCAGTCCCTAGATACGAGGAAGTTCAGTCCCTAGTTACGAGGAAGGTCAGTCCCTAGATATACGAGGAAGGTCAGTCCCTAGATACGAGGAAGGTCAGTCCCTAGATACGAGGAAGGTCAGTCCCTAGATACGAGGAAGGTCAGTCCCTAGTTACGAGGAAGGTATGTCAGTCCTAGATACCTAGATACGAGGAAGGTCAGTCCCTAGATATACGAGGAAGGTCAGTCCCTAGTTACGAGGAAGGTCAGTCCCTAGATACGAGGAAGGTCAGTCCCTAGATACGAGGAAGGTCAGTTCCTAGATACGAGGAAGGTCAGTCCCTAGTTACGAGGAAGGTATGTCCCTAGATACGAGGAAGGTCAGTCCCTAGATATACGAGGAAGGTCAGTCCCTAGATACGAGGAAGGTCAGTCCCTAGATATACGAGGAAGGTCAGTCCCTAGTTACGAGGAAGGTCAGTCCCTAGATACGAGGAAGGTCAGTCCCTAGATACGAGGAAGGTCAGTCCCTAGATACGAGGAAGGTCAGTCCCTAGATACGAGGAAGGTCAGTCCCTAGTTACGAGGAAGGTATGTCCCTAGATACGAGGAAGGTCAGTCCCTAGATACGAGGAAGGTCAGTCCCTAGTTACGAGGAAGGTCAGTCCCTAGTTACGAGGAAGGTCAGTCCCTAGTTACGAGGAAGGTCAAGAAGGTCGACGAGGGAGGAAATGTTTCTACTTCCTTATCATGCAAACGCTATCATGACCTCAACTAATTTGAAAGAAAGAAATTGAGACTTTCTTCCTCCTTTCCTGGCTACTGTCCATCTATCTTGATTACTCATTAATTGAGAGAATGAAAGGAAGGAAGGAAGAAGGAAACAACGAAGATATTTTAAATCGAAAAGAAAGGACAACATTACAGATCAAAGACAGAGATATAAAATAAACCAATAAACATCAGACATTGAATTTTCTAATAAAAGATCATCCAGTCAGACCCACGTGGTAGTCCAGCCAGACCATTCACGCAAACTTGCTTTAACCCCTCCCAAAAACGTCTCATTTATCATAGTAAATCCATGAGAAGAATTGTTTAATCAAAGTAGTGCCACAATCGTGTATGTAGTCTTTAGAAGTGCTTTTCTCAAACTCATTAATTATTCATGAGGTAACCAGCCAATCCGGTGCATCAAATCCGGTCACATGATGGACCTGGAAACCCCGGAAAGTCCGCTCAAGAGTACTTTGAAATGCATTTCAAAGTCCAAGGACTTTGAAATGATGGATTTCAAAGTACTCTTTCCTGAGTTCTTATCCCTCATATAACAATCATCGGGACCTTGGACAGAGTACCACTCTGTCCGAATGAGATTCAATCTGAAAGCAGGCTCTACTTCATGCTACTCAAGAGTCCAACACATGTGGGATATTATTTATATACGATGTACTCGACTCTGCGCATGAGCAGAGAATATGCAGACTGGAATTCTTGCTTTTCCGGGACAAAATCTTGCAATTCTTTATTTATTGCCTTTAGGCCATTGCATGTAATAATTAATGAGTATGAGAAGTCGGCTTCGCCTCGGACTGGAAACCCCGTCTAGTCCTCATTCTCGGCTTTGAAACATTACTTCACAACCTCTCAATGCACTTTACATATAGATTAATTTTTTGCCCGATCGCTATTTTTATAACGCGCAATTTTGCTGCCATGCGGGGGGTGACAATTAAATATTTAATAACTTTTGTTTTGTAAGGATTTCTTGATGCGCGGTGCTGTGGTGAGTAGTCGTGACTCATCCAATAAATAACCAGCACCGAGAAGAAACGAGAGATCAGAGAAACAAAAGACCATTGCGAACGGTTCAGCCGAAAAGAAAATTAGCGCCAGAAAGACTTATCACGCAGCAAAACTCATCGAATAAAGGTAAATAGGTTATTTTTCGCGTCAAATGAGCTTGTACCACCTGTCACGTGACTTTTGAAATTTTCAGCGAAGACAAACGAAAATATCATAACTGGAAAGAGCATGTTAAAGTTAGTAAAAGTGGAAAGTAATATAAATAGGGCAATAGTTACAAGCATGTATTTTATATGTATTTTAAGTTGTTTAAAGCGGTTTATCTAGTGATAGGCTAAGTTATAAAGTTATCAGTTAATAAGCAAACTGCAATACAAGACTTGTACAAGCTAGGATATCGAAACCCGGCGGAATACAGAAAGCTAAAACAACATAATTGATGTAAGTAATATTTAGTCGCTCAATTAGATGAACCGTGACAAAGTTTACTTTATCTAACATTTGTAATTTGCCTGTCAAACAAAAAACTCGATCAACGAAACAAGTAATTAAATAAGTAATTAAAAAACTAAGACAAGGAAAAATAATAATATATATAAATCAATAATGAGTTCATTGAAATAAAACAGGAAATGTACAACTCAAAACACACGAACATCCGTAAACAAAAATAACACAGAAAACATGACGGAAAATTTATTAACAACAGGATTTTTTCTTCAGCGTCACATCAATAAATTAATGTCAAATTTAAATTTTATATCAGAAAAACAATACTACAGAGGACACTCGACAGTCTACAGTCATGAGGTCTGACTTGTACTTCGTGATTTCAACGGGTTTTCTCGTCATAGTATCGGCACAAGGTAAGTCTTCGATGATCGTCTAGAAGCGGGTTTACAAATGCGAGTTCTCAGATAAAATTTGGTCGACATGTCCGTGGGAGGGAGGGGTAACGCCCATATATGGGGGGTGGTATGGGTATGGTTGAGTTTTCAAGCCTTCCAGTGGGCACATCCCACTCTAAATTATGGTGTACTTCTCTCAAACCACTGCAAACCAGGATGTTACAATATGTAAGGGATTTGGATAAAATCATTATGCGCTTTGATGGAACAACGGAACCACTCTCTGTGTTACCTGTGGCAAAAAAGAAGAGGGGAGACTAGAAACTGATACATAAGGGATCGTCTTTAATTTTTTTCAGGTGATGCGCCTTTGTGGAGTAATAAACAACCGTATTTATTTCAAATCAGCGAAAATACTCCTGGAAAAGGTTAGTTCTAGTTTTGGTATTCCTGTGGACTTTGTAACCATAGCTACAGCGCACTTCCAATAGTTAGCAGTATATATTGCGGGCTCACCCGGATCCCAAAGAGAATGACAAGTGGGCTGTGTAATCTGCCACTCACCCCTCCCTCTGTGAGGAGAATCGACAGGCTAGCATTACCACTAGTTATTAATGCATTTGTCATTGCTTTCTTTCAAAGTTGGCAAACTTTCAGCTAATCAGACTAGTTTTAACACAACTTGTGTGCTGGACTCAAGAGGCAATCGTATCTTAACAATCGACAATTCAAGTCCCACTGTGGCGACTCTCACGTTAAAAGATGAGTTAGATAGAGAGGTATGACGTCACTGTGTTCAATAGTAGCCATCAACAGGAAACTCAATCTCCAGTACTAAACAAGATGGCGGCTTTTACATTTTACCACAATCCTTTGCGCAACAAGAACACTACATCTTGTACACAGCAAAACAAGATGGCGGCTTTTACATTTTACCACAATCCTTTGCACGACAAGAACACTACACCTTGTACACAGCAAAACAAGATGGCGGCTTTTACATTTTACCACAATCCTTTGCGAGACAAGAACACTACATCTTGTACACAGCAAAACAAGATGGCGGCTTTTACATTTTACCACAATCCTTTGCGCGACAAGAACACTACACCTTGTACACAGCAAAACAAAATGGCGACTTTTACATTTTACCACAATCCTTTGCACGACAAGAACACTACATCTTGTACACAGCAAAACAAAATGGCGGCTTTTATATTTTACCACAATCCTTTGCGCGACAAGAACACTACATCTTGTACACAGCAAAACAAGATGGCGGCTTTTACATTTTACCACAATCCTTTGCGCGACAAGAACACTACATCTTGTACACAGCAACAGAGAGATTTGAGAGTAAAATGTACAGCCCCGCCATCCTATTCTGTACAGTGGATTGCATCATTGCGGGATCCCTGTGGGGAAAAAATCACCGAGAAAAGACTAGGAACAAAACTAAAAGGAAATTCTACATATCCACGTGTCTTACCGATTGCGCATGCTAGATGAAAATACTGAACATGCGCACTAGTAGAGGGAAGGAAGGATGTCTAAATGTTTTGATTTTTAGGAGCAAGAGTTCTACAACTTCACAGTTACCCTAAAGTACAATAACTTAGGCAGGACTAAGCAGGTTTGTAGAGCACTACAACAAAATAGAAATCAGTATTTCAAACTTTGATATAGCACGTCTGGAAAACGAGCATAGAACGAACAGTTACCAACAATAAGCCGAACGATTTCCTAACATAACCATGCAAACAAGAATCAAACGCTAAGGATGACCATCGGTCCGCTTCCTGAAAGGCCGATTTGTGTAAATAACCGAACACAAACCGAGCATTTTCCGAGTAAAACCGAATACAATCCGAGCGCTATCCTAATCGAACACAAACCGAGCCCTTCCCGAATTTGTATGACACAATATTAGCTCGTTAATCAGCTGTTTCATTTATCATTGAATGTAGGCCACAAGAAACTTTACACTTCAAGTTTTAGACGTCAACGACAACAAACCATTCGCTCATGATTCAGTGATTAATGTTGGGGTAAGAATAGTCATTACCATATCTATTCAACCAATCACAGCGCGCAAAATCATTGCTCAACCAATCATAATGCTTGGTTGCACGGTCACAGCACTGCACGAACTGTAACTACTTCCCACTCACGAGAAGCCCCAGTAATCAGTAACATTTCTCTAATCACGTGTTTTGCCACGCCCTCTTTAAGGTGACTCCAACATAATTGCGAGTGCATTCTGTGATTTTTTAAACTCGCTCGTATCGCTTCAAAAACACTCGGATATTTCTGCATTTAACACATGTAATAACTCAAACATCTAGGCTTTTAAGGGTGTATTCAACATTTTATTTTTCAGTCGCGTTTGCCGTTACGGGCCGATTTTCTAACAGTGGTTTTTCATAATATTGTCCTCCTGTTCGCTCAAAAATCGTACGATTTCTACGAAACTTCAGATTCTTGTTAAATATATTGTCATAATTTTGTCTGCCGGGTTTAAAAAAAATCTCTCGACTGCAAGATGCGCGGCATTATTTTGACGGTCAGTTTTTAGGCCCAATATTATACAGGTTTGAGCCAACAGATCTTGAACCCTAACTATCATTGACACATATAATCATGAATACGTTGTTCTTGCTATCAGTGCTATGAAACTGGTAAAGAAATAACTCGCATAAGAGCGTACGACAAAGACAAAGGTGACAATGGTACTATTCTCTACAATATCACGAGTGTAAACGATATGGTTCGCTTGGTAAGTAAATAATCTCATGACAACACTTACGGCACAGGTAACCCAACTCGTTCGTCTGACTATTGGAATAATATGATGGGCTTTATGATGGGCTTCCTGTGGTATAGCGCACTATAATATTGGGCTCCCTGTGGTATAGCGCACTGTATAATATTGGGCTTCCTGTGGTAGAGCGCGCGATAATAATATCGGGCTTCCTTTGGTAGAGCGCGCACTGTATAATATTGGGCTTCCTGTGGTAGAGCGCACTGTATAATATTGGGCTTCCTGTGGTAGAGCGCACTGTATAATATTGGGCTCTCTGTGGTAGAGCGCACTGTCTGTTATTGGGCTCCCTGTGGTAGAGCGCACTGTATAATATTGGGCTCCCTGTGATAGAGCGCACTGTATAATATTGGGGCTCCCTGTGGTAGAGCGCACTGTATAATATTGGGCTCCCTGTGATAGAGCGCACTGTATAATATTGGGGCTCCCTGTGGTAGAGCGCACTGTATGTTATTGGGCTCCCTGTGGTAGAGCGCACTGTATAATATTGGGCTCCCTGTGGTAGAGCGCACTGTATTATATTGGGGCTCCCTGTGGTAGAGCGCACTGTATAATATTGGGCTCCCTGTGGTACTATTGCTTCAGATAAACGAATGTCTAACATCGTCTCGTGTGTTTCTAGAATCACCATCAGTTTGAAGCCAATTCACGTGGCGAAATTATTGTTCGTCGAAAACTCAGAGCCAACTATTCATATAATATTAATGTTACAATACAGGTTAGTGGATTTTGTATTACACGGGTTGTCATGGTTACTGTGTATCCAAGCAACGCTATTGAATGGTTCACGGATAGTTTGTGACGTCATGGTTGGTTCAAACACAGGCAACCCAACCATGGCTTATGATAATACGCATGCGCGCGTTTTTTTGCTAGACTTCTTATTTTTCCGTGCGTTGCGTAAATGCGCACGTAGATAGTCTACGTACGCAGGCGATTCCGCAAGGATTATCCACGCGCTTATGTTTTTGTTGATCCTGAAAATAGCATTAGAAGAAATAGTTGCATGGGTTGTCGATGGCTCAAATAGAAAACATTTTTGTCGTACTACAGCTACAGCTGCAAGAAAAACTCATGAAAACTACTCTCTTTGTTACAGGATGGTGGCAGCCCGCCTCTACGAACACATGTATCGATTAAAGTCAATATAGTCCCAATAGTGATGCTATACGTACAGCAGTGGTCCACTAAGGTAAAAGCGAGTTTAATTTTAAAATATTAATACCTAGCGAAGCGGCAAGCAAAAGAGATTGGTAAACACAAACAGTGTGAAGAGGACCGGTTTGCATGTTGCCGTTAGTACCAAAATCGTTTTCATTTAGATTAAAAATAAAAATAATAAGTAATATAAATATATTGAAGTTAAAGTATCTACAGGTATGAATCCAAGCAGTTTAACAAAACGTTTCCGAGATGTTGTTTATAATGATAATGTTGTTCATGTGATCAGGGCTATAATATATCAAACATACACAAGTACATGGAGAATTGTTCAATAAATATGACAATCAAAGGTACGTAACATTCGCTTTCAGTTCGCAATACAATAGGACTACATCGAAACGAGGCTCAGGGGTTAAAACCTTCGTCATAACGTAACCCTAGTCAATTTATTATTGTTTATATTTATTTATTTTTTAATTATTATTAGTATAATATTTTTGAAGTCAATGTTTAGTCTCCTCCACCGGCTACTCCAGCAGATCAGGACTGGGCTCTGGTGAGTGGGTATCCTGTGGTAACGGAAGGAACTTCCTTCCCAATCTCCTCTCTCATCTGTAGCCACAGGAAACCCGAATGGAGTAACCGACATATTTACCAGGTGTTCTCATATGTTTCTATTCAACAGAAGCAGAAGAACGAGCAATTATTGCTGATCAAAGTGTCGGATGGATCAGAGTGAATAGGCTGGTCCGAGAAGAGCTGGGGACGAAATTTTGTCTCGTTGTCAAGGTAACAAGGATCACTGCTCAATCTGAGTAAATTAATAACCTGGTGGTGACACAGGCAGCCCAACCATTTCTTCTGAGGCTAATGATAATAAACAAAAAAAAGATATTTGTATGTGTGCGTCTTTTTTTGATGGGTTTCCTGTGGTAGAGTGCGCGCAATACGTATTATGTTGGGCTCCCTGTGTGCGTCCCGCAGAAATGTAGTAGTGAAATAGTTGTGACCGTTTGCTTATTCTTTAACAGATCGCTTGTCCAGGAACGAAATACCGCCTGTCGGTATTTAACATAACAGTGAAGAATACCACAGAAGCTCCCTTTCTTGCGTCCATATTATTGAAATGGTCATTCTTGATTCGTCTTCGACCGTTTTCACCGAGCGACTTGAGGGAATTCGAAAATAAGGTAAACGTGCAAGACACAGAAGGAGGTCACCTGATATGTGAGTGTATTTGAAGGAATCTGAGGGTAGTAGAAGAGGAAGAAAACAAACAGGTTTTTATCTTAGTGCACGGCATCTTTGGAACTAATTAGCGCAAGCTGAAATGATTTATGTGGGTAATAAAAGAAGGGAGACATTGTGAAAGAAAGAAAGCAATGGTGGAATAGAAGAGTAGGGTGTACGGTCAGAAGATGACTGACAAAAGTGCGAAGAGATAGGCATGGAAAAGAGGGAGCAAAAAACAGGGGGAAAAGATAACATGAGATGAGGAAATGGGATAAAGAAAAAGAGGAAGAATATGGGAAATGAAAAAAAATTGGTAAAAGAAAAAATGTAAGCGGGAAGAGGAGGAAAGAAAATGGGAACAAAAGAGTAAAAGGGTTGCGATAGGGGTAACCAATAGGGGTAGCCAATAGGGGTAGTCAATAGGGGTAGTCAATAGGGGTAGCTATTGTGCTCAGTATCTATGCCCCTTATTATTATTATTATCATCATCACACTATCTTACAATATTGTTTCTATGTGAACAGGTTGATTCGTGCATTGCTCTACCAAAAGGAGGGTCACGTGTTATCAAGTCTTTTCCTAGAAACCGGTAACATCGCATGTTGGTACTTTCAGAAATTTATGTCAAACAATTGAAACAACTAGTCGACAAAGAGGCCTACTGCGGATCTTAAAGTCGCCTGACTTGATTAAGCTTAGGTGACTCCGTTATAATTCTCGGCGCACTCGTCTATGACAAACTTTGGGTCATAACTTCCTCTGCTTTTATGCAATTGCCATAAAACATTGGCAACTATTAGAGCTATCATTCACCTATAATACAATATAATTCGATTGCAATGCAGAACATTTTTTAAAATAATATTAGAACTAAAGTAAAGTCAATGTTTTGGATAAAATTGGATATTGCGAAAAATCTGTCCGTTTTTTTTGGATGAAAGTTTTGGAATCACTTTAGATTGACATAATTCATAACCTGAGCGAATTTTAGCAAAATCGTTGGAGCTAAAGCACGGCCGCATGAAGAAAACCAAACTTAAGCACTGAAATTAGCACCAACGATTGCTTTAGCTCCAACGATTTTGCTAAAACTTGCTCAGGTTATGGATTATGTCAATCTAAAGTGATTCTAAAACTTTCATCCAAAAAAAACAGACAGATTTTTCGCAATATCCAATTTTATCCAAAACATTGAGTTTACTTAAGTTCTAATATTATTTAAAAAAATGTTCTGCAGCGCAATCGAATTATATTGTATTATAGGTGAATGATAGCTCTAATTGTTGCCAATGTTTTATGGCAATTGCCTAAAAGCGGAGGAAGTTATGACCCAAAGTTTGTCATAGACGAGTGTGCCGAGAATTATAACGGAGTCACCTTAAGTCGCTTAAAGTTACCTAAAAACATGGACTATTTAGGACCCGGAGTAGGCCTATAAAACAGTCGCTCCAAACAATGTGCTTATCACGCGAGACTAGGAAAAATAAATCATAAGGCTTTGACACTTAAAATGACTTTGACATAACACATAAATGGTTTTGGCACTGAAATGGCTTTGACACTTAAAATTACTTTGACATAACACATAAATGGTTTTGGCACTGAAATGGCTTTGACACTTAAAATGACTTTGACATAACACATAAATGGTTTTGGCACTGAAATGGCTTTGACACTTAAAATGACTTTGATATAACACATAAATGGTTTTGGCACTGAAATGGCTTTGACACTTAAAATGACTTTGATATAACACATAAATGGTTTTGGCACTGAAATGGCTTTGACACTTAAAATGACTTTGACATAAACACATAAATGGTTTTGGCACTGAAATGGCTTTGACACTTAAAATGACTTTGACATAACACATATATGTGGTTTTGGCACTGAAATGGCTTTGACACTTAAAATGACTTTGACATAACACATAAATGGTTTTGGCACTGAAATGGCTTTGACACTTAAAATGACTTTGACATAACACATAAATGGTTTTGGCACTGAAATGGCTTTGACACTTACAATGACTTTGACATAACACATATGTGGTTTTGCCACTGAAATGGCTTTGACACTGAAGAGGCTTTAAAACCGAAATGGCTTGGTACTAAATGTGTTTGACACTGAAATGGCTTTGACACTGAAATGGCTTTGACATTGAAATGGCTATATAACGCAACTGGCTTTAACACTGAAATGACTTTAACGCAAGTTCTGGCTTTAACACTGTAATGGCTTTGACACTGTAATGGCTTTGACACTGCAATGGCTTTGACATTGAAATGGCTATATAATGAAACTGGCTTTAACACTGAAATGACTTTAACGCAAGTTCTGGCTTTAATACTGAAATGACTTTGACGCTGAAATGGCTTTGACACTGAAATGGCTTTAATGCTTTATACTGCACTTGGAATGGCTTTCCAACGATCAAATTGTTAAATTAATAGAAGAGTCAAACCTCCCATAAGTGACGTCACCACTTCAGTCACTTCGTAAATCTCTTTGTAAATCTCTTAATTTCTCAAACACTTGTAATTCATTGATTTTCCTGACTTTTGAGTAAACCACGCAGTAATTGTAAGTGACTGATGACACTATTATTTTTCAATATTCACAGGGGTACTAGCCAGAATATAACCTTACTACGAACATACTATAGTCAAGTTGATTATAGAACGATTGATGACGAAGCAACTAAACAGTGTATACGAGGAGGAGTACCAGGGGGATGGAACTTATCTGTGCAAGTCAATAAGAAGGGTATGCATGACTTTTATTATTTCAGCTTGACGTCATTTCCCGTCACGTGACAAACTTTTGATCGCCAGCTTGACAAATGACATTCAAACATGGCCACCCTTTCTACCCCTTTACTCCCATGTAGGGGAGGGGTACGTAGGAATCCGCACACAAATCAACTGAAGAAAAATGATTTCGGATCAAAGCGTACAGAACGAATTAGGTTTGCAAATAAAAATAAAAATAAATAAATAAATAAGTGTCCAATGTGTTCTAGTGCTTGCGCACTAATTGGGGGACACTGTACTCACACACACACAACCACTACATTCTAATATTCTATGCATACAACTACAATGTAGTTTTATCTCGACAGAAAATCCTCAGACCACTCAGATGACGATGACCCCAGCGTCCTCGTATCCAACCTCATGGACTCGCATATCAAGAGGAAGCCCGAGTAATAGTGTAGCCGCCACACCAACAATCTCAAAAAAAAAAACGACTACAGCAGTACCAATCACAGCTGCTACAAATAACAAACCACAACCAACGAAGACAGAAAGGAGCGAAGTTTGGCCATGGGCGTTTGGCGTTATCATGGTGATATTGGTTGGCTTAGTTGGAGTTCATTTCTATTGTCGGAAACGAAGACGAAGACTGGCTGACGGTGATATGGAAATGACACAGGTATCCCGTCAGATGGTATTCTATATCAATGATAGAAGTGACTGATGTTTTTGATGATGATGATGATAATAATACATAATAATAATACATAATAAAAATAACTAAAATAATAATGATAACTTTATTTCTCGAAACAAATTACAAATAAGAGATAAAAAATAGATAAAAAATCCTTATTTACAAAATTTGAAATGATCGCTTGGATTGTTATTTGGACTAGTAATAATAATAATGGTGATGACAATGTTAACGATGACTTCTACTAATGCCCAGCAATCGGACCTGTAAGTCAGTTTACTTGAGGTTAAAATTTGAAGAGTTAACTAGTTGTCACTATTAATAACTGACCAAGAGATCGATGTTTCGAGAATTCAGAAAATTAGAATTTTTCAGTATTGAAGAAATATAAAACGAGCGTGTGCTATTCAAGTCAATAAACCATTATTATTATTATTGTTATCATTATCATTATTTTTAATATTATAAGAAAACATTGTTACATTAAAATTATTATTATCATACTATTTTTATAGTATAATAAAAGCGATTATTATTGACGTTTATTCACGTCATTATTGTTATTATTACATAGATGAGATGATATAATATATACACCTATTTCAAAAAAGGTTGTCTAGGACATTTATCCATAGCGCGATAGGCTATTAAAGTATTCTAAAGCACCTTTACAGTAAGGCAAAAAATTCACTTTCTGTATGAAAAGCAGATCACTTGTAACTATTAAACCAAACAGGACAAGGCTGGAGATCGACAAAGGGTTTTCATAGCTACAGGCTGTTACCATAATGAGCTTGGATCAGGTTACTTTTGTCTGTTGTATTTCTCCGAAACCTTTTTTGAAATAGGTCAAGGCAGTGTGCCGTCCTAAACATATGAAATAAATTAATCAATTCTTCACTATTATCACTGGACACCAGAGCGGAATTTCATTACCAAATATGGCGCTTCATTACCAAACTATGGAATTCATTACCAAATATGTTTTCATAGACCAAAAATGGAATTTATTATCAAATATGGCATTTCATATCAAAGTATGGCATTTCATTACAAATATGGCATTTCATTATTTAAATCACTCGTTTCATTACCAATATGGCATTTCATTATCAAATATGCTTTCAACACTCACACTCCTAGCTGACATTACATATGATTTCATTGCCAAATATGAATTTCGTTTCACAAATATGGAATTTCACGATCGAATATGGAATTTCGTTAGACAAATATTAGAATTTCATTATCAAACATGAATTTCAAGGCCAAAAAGTAATTCTAGTATTTGCATCCTTACTATGGAATTTCATTATCAAATATGGAATTTCGACCAAATATGGAATTTCATTATCAAATATGGAATTTCGTTACAAATATGGAATTTACGTTATCTTGAATCAAATATGGAATTTCATATATCAAAATGGATACAGAGAAGATTAGCATTACCAAATGCAGGTTTGGCGGAGGAATAACCGTCATTACCTTAAATATGGGCATTCCACAGGAACCAAAATGGAAATACAATTTAATTATCGCTTAAAGCATTTACAATACCAAATTAAAGTGCCTATACATTATCAAATTGATGGCATTTCATTACCAAATATGGAATTTATAAGATGTTCTGCGAAAACATTTCGTTCCGACCAATCCTTGATTTGTTATGAATTTTTGAAAGTATCAAATATGGCATTTTCCGAGCGGTTGCAGACCCGGGCATTGATGTTACCAAACTATGGAATTTTGTTACCGTCCAGTAGGGACAACAACACCAAATATCCCATTTCATTAGAAAATATGAGCATTTCACTTACCAAATATGGCATTTCATTATCAAATATGGCATTTCATTACCAAAGATGGCATTTCATATATCAAATATGGCATTTCATGTCAAATATGGCATTTCATTACCGGGTCAATTGAATTTAATTGCTAAATATGGAATTTCATTACCAAATATGGAATTTCATTATCAAATAATGGCATTTGATTACCTTTGGCACAACGCTACCAAACAGGACTTCAAAAATCAGATTGATGGCTTTCGTTACCAAATATGGAGATTTCATGGTTTATGGATTTCATTATCAAATACCCAATTTTCAAGATCAAATTGGTCTTCATTTATTCCTAAATATGGCGATTTCACCACCAAAGGACGGAATTTCATTACCAAATATGGACCTAATTATCGATAACGGTGGGATTTTCGTTACCAAATAAAAATCAAGCATTTTATCTAATACATATTTTATGTTTATACCTATAAAGGAATTTCATATCAAATATGCAATGGGATTGAGGTTTATATCATTTCATTACACAAATTAAATTGTTACTGTACGCATACAAGCTGCATTTCGTCTACAAAATATAGCTAGCATTCATTATCAAATATGGCATTTCATTATCTGAATATGGCATTTATTACCGACATACTCATGGAATTATCATTACCAAAAATGGCATAATTTTCTTTTGTTGTACCAAATATGGAATTTATTATCAAAATACTTCATTTCGTTACCATGATATGGAATTACATTATCGCAAATAAATGGTTCATTTTTTTACCAAATATGGAATTGTATTACCACAGTTGGCATTTCGTTACCAAATATGTAGTACATTTCATTCAGGCAGACACTAAATACGGCTGCGAGGGAGACTACAACGTAATAGACCCAAATACCGACTTTTCATTATAAAATATGTTATTTCGTTACCAACATACGGCAAATCATTGTGCAAAAAGTATGGTACACAAGATTATCAAAATATGGCATTTCATTACCCTTAGAAATATAGTAGAGGTTCATTAGTTTCATATGGAATTCGACCCCAAATATGGCATTTCATTATAAAATATGGTCATTTGTACATGCATGTATACATATGGCATTACGTACCGTATGTCGATATGATTTCATTACGATGAATATGTCCGATTTCATTTTCTCAAATCATGGACACTTGTATTGCTCATACAAATATGATTCATTACCAAATATGGCATTTCCCAGACTGTTTTCCATGGCATTTCGTTACCAAATATCGATGAATTTCATTACTGGATATGGAATTTCGGGGTATCAACATACTTCATTTCATTGATCAAATATGGCATTTGCATTACCGTAAAGACTATATTTCATTACTCGTAATATGGAATTAGCCATTACCAAATATGGATTACATTTCAAATATGGAATTTCGTTTTCAAATATGGAATGCTCGAAATTCATTATCAAAAGTATGGTTCTTTCGATACCAAATATGGAATACATATATCAAATTGGAATTTCATTATCTAGTATGACGTTTCACTCGACCAAATATGGAAAAATTACAAATATGGCATTTCGTTACCAAATATTTCAAAAATTTCATTATCAAATATGGCATTTCATTATCAAATATGGCATTTCATTACCAAATATGGCATTTCATTATCAAATATGGCATTTCATTACCAAATATGGCATTTCATTATCAAATATGGCATTTCGTTACCAAATATGGCATTTCATTACCAAATATGGAATTTCATTACCAAATATGGAATTTTGTTACCAAATATGGATTTCATTATCAAATATAGAATTTCGTTACCAAATATGGTGAATTTCATTATCAAATATGGAACTTGTAATTTATCAAACTTGGCATTTATTATATCCGTATGGAATTCAATTAAAATAAATATGGCATTTCGTTACCAAATATTTCACTTTCAGATCAAATATGGCATTTCGTTACCAAATATGGAGATTTCAAAGGGTCAAAGCTGGCATTTCATTACCAAATATGTTACTTTGGTGTTGTATTTGAAGGAACTGTTATCAAATATGGATGGTCATTACCAAATATGGCATTTCATTACAAAATATGGCATTTCATTACTAAATATGGAATTTCACTACCAAATATGGAATTTCATTACCAAATATGGCATTTCATTACCAAATATGGCATTTCATTACCAAATATGGCATTTCATTACCAAATATGGCATTTCATTACCAAATATGGCATTTCGTTACCAAATATGGCATTTCGTTACCAAATATGGCATTTCGTTACCAAATATGGCATTTCGTTACCAAATATGGCATTTCATTACCAAATATGGCATTTCATTACCAAATATGGCATTTCATTACCAAATATGGCATTTCATTACCAAATATGGCATTTCGTTACCAAATATGGCATTTCGTTACCAAATATGGCATTTCATTACAAATATGGAATTTCATTATCAAATATGGCATTTCGTTACAAAATATGGCATTTCGTTACCAAATATGGCATTTCATTACCAAATATGGAATTTCATTACCAAATATGGCATTTCGTTACCAAATATGGAATTTCGTTACCAAATATGGCATTTCATTACCAAATATGGCATTTCGTTACCAAATATCAAATATGGCATTTCATTATCAAATATGGAATTTCATTACCAAATATGGCATTTCATTACCAAATATGGCATTTCATTACCAAATATGGCATTTCATTATCAAATATGGAATTTCATTACCAAATATGGCATTTCATTACCAAATATGGAATTTCGTTACCAAATATGGAATTTCATTACCAAATATGGAATTTCATTACCAAATATGGCATTTCATTATCAAATATGGCATTTCATTACCAAATATGGCATTTCATTACCAAATATGGAATTTCATTACCAAATATGGAATTTCATTACCAAATATGGAATTTCATTACCAAATATGGCATTTCATTACCAAATATGGCATTTCATTACCAAATATGGCATTTCATTACCAAATATGGCATTTCATTATCAAATATGGCATTTCATTACCAAATATGGCATTTCATTACCAAATATGGCATTTCGTTACCAAATATGGAATTTCATTACCAAATATGGAATTTCATTACCAAATATGGCATTTCATTACCAAATATGGCATTTCATTACCAAATATGGCATTTCATTACCAAATATGGCATTTCATTACCAAATATGGAATTTCATTATCAAATATGGCATTTCGTTACCAAATATGGCATTTCATTACCAAATATGGAATTTCATTATCAAATATGGAATTTCGTTACCAAATATGGAATTTCATTATCAAATATGGAATTTCGTTACCAAATATGGAATTTCATTACCAAATATGGCATTTTATTACCAAATATGGCATTCCGTTACCAAATATGGAATTTCGTTACCAAATATGGCATTTCGTTACCAAATATGGCATTTCATTACCAAATATGGAATTTCATTACCAAATATGGAATTTCATTACCAAATATGGAATTTCATTACCAAATAGGGAGTTTTATTGCCAAATATGGAATTTTATTGCCAAATATGGAATTTCATTACCAAATATGGCATTTCATTACCAAATATGGGATTTCATTACCAAATATGGCATTTCGTTACTAAATATGGAATTTCATTACCAAATATGGAATTTCATTACCAAATATGGAATTTCATTACCAAATATGGAATTTTATTGCCAAATATGGAATTTTATTGCCAAATATGGAATTTCATTACCAAATATGGGATTTCATTACCAAATAGGGAGTTATATTACCAAACATCGAATTGGGATTTTTCCTCAAAAAGATTATTCACCTGTGCCGTGCATAATATTATTTTATGTATATATATCGATTTTTAAAAAGGTATTTTTGTTTCGGTAGCCGATGCCACAGAAACTGATAGTCGAGATCTGTTGAATGAGCTGAAAATCATCGCAAGGATTGGAAATCATCCAAACATTATCAATCTCATCGGAGCATGTACGAAGTCAGGTACAGGAAATCATCAGCATCATAGTTCCCACTATTATTGTTATCATAATCATATCAATGTCATCACCACTATGATGACAATGACCATCAGTTCATCACCATCACCAGTGACACAAGCATCAGGAGGAGGAACATTTTCAATATCAATATGATGATGATGATCATCAATAACATTACTATAAATAATCAACATTATCAATCCTCAGTTTCATCATCAATCAATATCCTCATGGCCTTTATCAGAAATAATATTGCCATTATCATTATAATTGTCATAGCTACATGTATGGTCCTCATCATCATCACCACAGTCATCATCATCATCAATTTTATTCAAAACATGAATGGCAATTTTCAATTTCAAAGGAAACTTGAAATTGAAAAACTCAAATTCATCATCATCACTGTCATCATCATCATCATCATCACAAGGTCTCTTGAAATACAAGGTGTTATTCATTACTGGATCATGTCTCTTCCAGCATCACCTCGCATTGTTTTGGAGTTCGCAGCCAACGGTAACCTACTCGACTACCTTCGACGACATCGCGAAGAAACCTACACCAACATAAACAGTGTACGACCAGATATCAAACTAGATTACAAACAAAGACTGAAAATAGCCTACGAAGTGGCACGAGGAATGAGACATCTCAGCTCCAAAAAGGTAGAACTGTAGAATGGGTCTATGTATCCTCCTACTCATGCAAGGCTGATTAGGGGCTCAGTCTTTAAAGGGAGGATCAGGGCTGGTCTTATTCCACTGGAATAAGACGTCACTGGAGAAAACACACCACTCTTGGTTGGTGTAAATTCTGAGTAAATGTCCAAAACCAGGGAAATTTTCGTGTAAATTCGGTGTAAATTAAATGGACATGGTTTTGGGCATCTATCACACAATTTACATGGAATTTACACTGCCCTAGAGCGTGCGTTTTTTACTTCAGTGAATCAAAACACGATCGTGTGCTTATGCTTCTTTCTCAAGTGTAAACCTGGCTTGAGAGTCAAAGAAGAATTGTTTGGTGTCAATGAATCTCATTCTGTCCCTTCACTGAGCCCCATGTGCTACAACGCAGAGAGTATTCTGGGGCGGATCTAGGATTTTGAGGTGGGGGGTTCACTCCAGAAGGAAATGTTACGCGCACCGATTTTTTGTATTTAAAAAAAATTGTATTATTGAATTGTTCCTGGGCAGCAAGGGGGGTGCACGGGCACCCAATGAAACCCCCCTAAATCTGCCACAGGTATTCCATTGAAAAGGTGCAATTGACCGGAAATGACATCAGTATTGATGTGACGTGTTTGCTTGATATCTTCATAGTGTGTTCACAGAGACCTTGCAGCAAGGAATATTCTCCTTGACGAACACTACGTTGCCAAGGTAACAGACTTTGGACTCTCTAGAGACGTGTACGAAGCAGGCGTGTACCAAATAAACGCACAGGTAACCCATTCATTTAGCTCTCACGTGAAATATAAATTCTAAGATCACATGCTAAGTCACATGATATATGAGACCTTTCTTCGTACGTTACGTGTTTGACCATTCTCATTGTATTCAAATTGCAAGTGCAAGCATATTGTAAAACAATCCTGGTCGTTTGGAGACTGGAGACTAGCAGATCAAAAAATGACTCACTACCAAATATGGAATGTCTTTACCAAATAAGGAATAAGCAAGGAGCAGAACATAAACGACACTCTAATTGTATGATACTGATGTTAAAAATGTAAACCATCCATACAAGGACTCATTGAACCCATGCTCTACTCGATATTGAAGGAAGAGGAAGGGAGAGGAACCTGAGGATGAGCTTTGTTGATTTTAGAGTAAGGTGCCGTTAAAGTGGATGGCAATCGAGTCACTGGAATCAATGACGTTTACGACACAAAGTGATGTGTAAGTACAAGTCGCTCACGTGAATTGAGACAGTGTACATATATTCTGACTAATTTGGAGTACAGACTTGGGAGTGAAAAATCATGGCATCATTCACCACATCCCTCGTCATGATTACAGCAGATTTAAAATTTATGGCACACGGCGCTAGCACGGCACCAGCACAACATGTCCATGCAGTGATTTTTTAGTCACAAACATTCAAAAACTGCTCTATTAATAATAATAATAATAATAATTTATTAATTAAATATATTACCACCAACACCATCACTACCACTTTTACTAACAGCATAATTAGAATTATGCCAATTCTATTAGAATATGCGGCATTAACCAACTGAACTTTCTCGTGGTATCTACATGTAACACTATTTTGTCACCCTTGCAGCTGGTCGTTCGCAGTTTTGGTCTGGGAAATCGAAACTGGAGGTAAAATTGTTCGTTTGACCGCGGTTACGAAACTGAAATGAGGAGCACCACTAAGCACACATGATTTACCCCCCTAGGTGCCACGCCCTATCCAGGAATGCTAGGACGAGAGATCTTCCAGGAAATCATTGCAGGGCACAGATTGGAGCAGCCGTCTACATGTCCGAATGAGTTGTAAGTTACTTCAATATTTCGAGTACATTCTACTGAACATGGAATGCCAGTAATACGACACATGCCGTGTCAAGAGAATATTATATACAATATTATTATTATCATTATCATTATTGTGTAACGTAGGTACGAGTTGATGAGCACATGTTGGATTCGTGAACCTTCGTGTCGCCCGTCATTTCAAGGCCTGGTTACTGAGTTAGAATCATTTCTACAAACCGAAGCAGTAAGTTAGTGCCACAATGACGTCATTAAACCACAAATCCCCCCATAAGACAATCGTTATTCGATTCGAATCAATCAATCCCTTCTACATACCCAAACAGTAAGGTCGTTGCTGTGTCGCCATGTTATGACGTCATGAAGCCATAATTTTATTGAAATTAGAACTACAATGAATCTCTGTATGCAATAGTTGTGATAATCACTAGATATTTATCCTACGATCATTGATATTCTCTTATACGTGGTATAAATCATGATTACAATACTGAAATAGTTTACTTGCCATGTAGGGATACGAAGAGCTGACAATGGACAACACTGCCACAACACAACTGTAGCTTTACCACTGAATAAGCATGTGACGTCATACCAATAAAGCATGTGACGTCATACTGATAGAGCAAGTGACATCACCTAACAGAACATGTGAGGTCATACCGATAGAGCATGTGATGTCATACCGATAGAGCATGTGACGTCATACCGATAGAGGAGGGGGAGGAAGAAGACAACTGCTTATCATAAATTCTTGTTTACCCCTTATTTCCTCAGTCAATCACTGTAATTAATATGTCTTGTAAGCGACCCGTAAGTGACCACATTTGCCTGACAATATAACGATTGTAAGCTACAAGACTACCTGTCATGATTTAGTTGCTTCTCTGGATCGTTCTGGTAACCATCGTCTTAACACGACCTCCTGTACAAGACATAAACCATAGTAAACGCTTAACACATATAACTAAATCGTACAAAAATCGCACCTAAATTGTACCTAAATCGCACCTAAATCGTACCTAAATCGCACCTAAATCGCACCTAAATCGCACCTAAATCGCACCTAAATCGTACCTAAATCGCACCTAAATCGTACCTAAATCGCACCTAAATCGCACCTAAATCGCACCTAAATCGTAACTAAATAAATCGCACCTAAATCGCACCTAAATCGTACCTAAATCGTAACTAAATTGCACCTAAATCGCACCTAAATCGCACCTAAATCGCACCTAAATCGTACCTAAATCGCACCTAAATCGTACTTAAATCGCACCTAAATCGTACCTAAGTCACAACTAGTTTGCACACAGGCAGCCCAACCACTCCTTCTGAGGCTATTGCTAAAAATAGATGATATAAAAAATATATAACTTATGCGCGCGTTTTTTAGATGGGTTTCCTGTGGTAGAGCACACAGGATAAGTATTATGTTGGGCTCCCTGTGTCCTTACGCACGGAATCATGTGCGTTTTTGAGTGTGTTTGCGTTCAATAGGGTATTCGTTAAATAAGACAAAACAGGACAAAAACTGTCTGATATTTACCTGGACCTCAAATCGACATATACAGTTTGGCAAAGACAATTCTCTTTCTGTCATATCTAAGAACAGTAACAAGTTTCAGATGAACAGAATGGAAAGTATGCTAAGAATAGGCAACAGCTACATTTACATGGAATACCTTCCCCTCTTCCTCCCCTCTTCCTCCCCTCTTCCTCCCCTCTTCCTCCCCTCTTCCTCCCCTCTTCCTCCCCTCTTCCTCCCCTCTTCCTCCCCTCTTCCTCCCCTCTTCTTCCCCTCTTCCACTCCTCTTCCTATAAATGTGATATTATAAACAAGGTAGCCAGCCAATCAGCATGTGCAATATTGCATAATAATTACAAATATTGTATGATGACTAACCTGATGGTATTATAACATAGCATATCATTATCTCCTGAAAAAGAAAATAGTGTTTGGGATGACAAAATATCACATGATAACGTTCAGTCACTAAGGTTACTAAGGTTATAATGGTACCCTCCCCTCTCCCAGCTACCCTCTCCTTCCCCTACTAAGGTTATAATGGTACCCTGCCCTCCACCCAGCTACCCTCTCCTTCCCCTACTAAGGTTATAATAATAATAATAATAATAATAATAATAATAATAATAATAATAATAATAATAATAATAATAATAATAATAATAATAATAATAATAATAATAATAATAATAATAATAATAATAATAATAATAATAATAATAATAATAATAATAATAATAATAATAATAATGGTACCCTCCCCTCCCCCCCAACCTTCCCCTACTAAGGTTATAATGGTATCCTCCCCTCCCCCAACTATCCCCTCCTTCCCCTACTAAGGTTATAATAGTACCTTGGCTGCATGTTCACTGACTCTATTTAGACCACCAATACTTGCCCAGGAAATAGGTCTCTCTACCATGGTAGAGGTAGGCTGTAAGGTTTTATTGTCTGCTGTTTGCACTATCACAGAATAACTGTTGACAAGAAACATATACAACACCATCAATAGACATTATGAACAGGACGGTAATGATATTGAAGGCTGTAAACTTGTGACTTGTGATCAAATCGAAATTCTCCTCAAGGGTTGTAAAATTAAAGCCTCCTCTGCAGGCATCTCCTATACTGGTCAGTCCTGATTGGGCTTTCTGTGTTAGCTGAGCGAGCATTGACCAAGTGGAACTACAATGCGCGTCAAAATTAGTTGAAACACTATACAGTTTTCAGCAAAAAACACTATCACCACTATGGATGGTGAGATTACCCACCTGTACACTCTCCCCTCCCCTCCCCCCACCGCACAATGTTGATCATCAGTTGCGCTCTTTCATGGGCAATGATGTATCTTCAACATTGGAGAGGGGGAGGGGAGGGGGAGGGGTTTTGGATGCGTATAGTTCATATTTTAAACACAAAATGCAATCCTACACCGATAGCTACAGTAGGTCCCAAATGGGTAATGTTTCAACAATTTTGACGCTCATTGTAGTCTTTCACAACAACAGGAAACCTATCTCGAAATAAACGAAACCCATAATAATAAATAATAAAACCCAAGCGAATAGACTGCGGAAGAGGCTAGTAAAATTACAGATTTCCAGTGTAATATTGGACTAACCTGGAGTGATAGAAAGGCATTCCTTCTTTATAAACAACTGCAAATTACAAACAAACAAAGAAAACTATTGATAAGTTTAATATACTGAACTGAAATGCTTCCCCAATAATGTTTCTCTCTGTCACTGTAAAGTTAGCCTTGGGAACTGAAACTCCCACGAAACACACTCTCTAAATATGGCAATATGTGTCCAGCTGTAAGTCTATTCTTGTGCAGAGGTATGAAGGGCCAGGAAATTGGCTAGCTCTAAATATATAGGCTGTAAAGATAACTTTGGTTTTCCTCCTTCAGTAATTTAACGAGCCACTCAGATGAGCGTGGAGTGTACAGAATACAGAATGAAGCAAGAGTGAGAGTGGTGTCCCCACTAGCAGTACTGCTATAAACACTGGCATATTAAACAATTTATTTACATTTTTTACATGTGCATTCTTACCAAAATCTGTTCCATATTTGATTCCACTTTTAGGAACCCATCCCTTTGAACAAAAGTAGTGATAAACTGTGTAACAAGGAATAAAGTCCTTCTTTGCTTGACAGAACTTTGCCACATTTCACTGAGCGTCAGTGCTTTCTGAAAGTAAAACAGAGAACAGAAAATAAAAAAAGTAAAAAAACTGTTTTAAAACATGGTAACATTTATCTCATACTCAGTAGTACATGTATGTGTACACTAACAAACTAAGAACTGAGTTACTTACTTTATCATCGTCATAAACAGTCAAACACCCCAGTCCATATGACAAAAAGAAAGCCTGTTGAAAAATAAATACAATTAATAATAATAATAATAAAATAATAATAATAATTAATAATAATAATTTTATAATAATAATAATAATAATCAATAATAATTTATAATAATTTAATAGACTAAATGTATGGTACATGTATTGACATAACAGCATCCTCAGTAGAAACTGACAATTCAGGTGGAATTATGTTGCAGCTGATATAGAAACAAAACGTCTTTTGTAAAGTTATTAAAAGTACCTCTCTAACATCTAATGTTCATCACTTTATAAGGATCTGTAAATGTTCTTCTAACACTTTATAAGGATCATCCTTCCTGCTCTTTTGATTACTTTTTTTAGTCGATAAGCTTTGTGGTTGTAAAGAATTCTCTGTGGATCTGAGTAATAATAATAATAATAATAATAATAATAATAATAATAATAATAATAATAATAATAATAATAATAATAATAATAATAATAATAAAAATAATAATAATAATAATAATAATAATAATAATAATAATAATAATAATAATTAATAATAAATAATAATAATAATAATAATAACATTATAGTAACAGGATAAGAAAGGATGCCTGTGTTACCATCTCTCATGGGATTTGGAGAAAGAAGAAGAAAAATGAGAAGTACATGTAAAGAGAACATATAGTGGAAGGGAGAGGAGAGAAAAGAGGGAGAGAAGTGGGAGGGGAAATTAAAGGGGATATGGGAGAGGGGAGGAATGGAAAGAAACATTTCCCCTCCCTTTCTTCACCACAATCCCACTCAGAGCTGGCTAGGAAATTGCTTGCCTTGAGATTGTGAAGAACAGGTCATATTTTTGAGAGATGTAAAGTTTGAATAGACAAACATACCCTGGCGATTCTTCTTTGGAGTGCATAACCACATCAATCACGACTTCATTGATGTCTTTGTTGCTATTTTTACTGGCAGTTTTAACATCACCCACATTTGATTCACTTTGTGTGACCTCAGTAGAGTCATCACAGTCATCACTATCATCTGAATCATTGGAATCATTCTGCAAAGAACATTATGTACTAAGATTGACAGGGAATGGACTAACAGTCTGTGGCTTAATTAGAGGGGAACCAGCGTATAGAGTTTTTTTATTAAAAGAAAAAAAGAAAAAGAAAGAGAGAGTTGGCTATAGAAAGATCATTAGAAATTCTACAAAACAAGCAGCCACAAATTACATTCATAGCAACACATATATTGTCCAATTTTACCGTGACAAGGATTATGAGTTTAGTGTGCACTTACGTGACAAGTTTATCAGTTTATGTTTAGTGTGCACTAGCTTATCAATGTTAAAAAAGTTTATCAAAAAAAAAAAAGTTTATGTAATAATAATACAAAAATTACCAATGCTAAAAATAAAAATCCCTATAAAAAAAAAAAAATAATAATAATAATAATAATAATAATAATAATAATAATCATAATAATAATAATAATAATAATAATAATAATAATAATAATAATAATAATAATAATAATAATAATAAATATATAATAATAATGTTACTTTATAATTATATCAACTCTGGGAGTTTCTCACCTCATTTATTTCAGGTTCCTGTTCATCAATTTTTCTCTTTTTGCAAACATCACGATCTGACAAAGTGTCTGTTTTAGCATTCGAGCTAGAAGGCCATGCTAAGTCTTGCTCTAGTACATGTAGCTTCTCATCTTGTGTACATTGTACGTTATTTGAAGAATCTTGAGTTTTTGATAAATTTCTGTCTTTCAATGATTTTTGCCATTCCAGATGATTTTTGAACCTGTACACATACAATGTACACAAATTTGTATTTATTTATTTATAATTTGTTGTATTTACTTTTTCAAGTTCTGTTCATTGTTTATTATTCAAATACAGTCAAACCTCTCCACAATAGCCACAATTAAAAGAAACCCTGGCCATTATGTTTACAAAGATCTGGCCATGTAATGAATTAATATTCTGTATATTGTATTGATTTTTCTGTGTGCGTGCTTTATTTGTTCGTTTTTGTTTTGCTTTGAAATATCAAACTGCAAAAAAAATTATATGGTAAAAAATAGTGGTAAAACTATACACAAGCTTAGTGATGATCGAGCTCTGGGACTGATTTATGTATGGGATTATTTCTATGTAATTACTTTAATCATGGTCAAAATGTTATTACCTCTCTTTTCTAATTTCTCTGAATTTAGATTGGCGTATCTGTCTCTCTTTGGGAGGCACTGCATGTTAGATAAGGATATAAAATGAAAAAATGAAACTTAGCAAAGTAAAGAAAACAAAAGTGTAGCTAGAATGTGCAACATGTTGCATCAACATTTTGTAATCTCTAGCTAATGAACTTATGCACCTATCATTGGTTATCCCCAGGGGGAGTGGGGTGGACCACAGGCAAACACAGGTTTGCATGGGGACTTTTAGGGAGTTTTGAATGCTTATTTCTCCCTGGAGGAGGGGGAAATGAGGGAGCTTTTGTTAGAGTTTCAGAGAACTTGCATGACGACACTAAAAACAGCTACAAAGGAGGCTACTCTAGGAGGGGCATTTGTTTGTTCTATGTCCCCACCTAGCAGGGGAAATTAACAACCTCAACAGGCCCTTTTGCAAAGTCCCCTCCCTTGACGGGGTCCCCCACCCCCCAGAGGGTAACCGATCATAGGTGCGTTACATGCAATACATGTACATGTAGGCATATATACTTACATCTTCTGAGTTTTTCTGAATTAGAAAATGCTTTTTGAGAGATGTCTGAGATCATTTCATATTCAGGTTTACTTCTTGACAGATTTCCTTTGCCAAAGAAACCCTTGAAAAGAAGCGATACACAGTTGTTTGGTGTTTTGTAAAGTCGTTACAGTTTTTTAGTGTTTAGCTTGTACATGTACATGTAATTGTAAACTTACATAAGCTTAACTCTTAACTTTATTAATAATGTTATGAAATTGAACGCGTACAAACTCCACAATAAATGAGTGAGAAAATGCAGATTGACAGCGTTTTGGCGAGCGTAAGTGAAGTGCGTGAGACAATACGTAAAATAGATATATTTTGAACGATATCAGGATCAAACTTCTCCCAAAATATTATAAGTAAATAAACATAAACTTCGAGTTCGACCCACCATTTTGTACAGAAAAGTCAAGTCTCCAAGATCCTCCACAACTACACAATTATCGCGAAAATAACCCGTGTAATAAAACCACCTGCTGTCGCAGCACTCTTTCTTTGTAATGCTCTCTATTGGAACTGGAAAAGGTGATTCTTTGGGGATGTTTTTGGCTCCTTTTTTCTTGCGCGGATTTTTCAACATGTCGGCAGCCATCTTGTTTTAGTGTTGGTTACCGCTGCGCACAATGCTCGATGCTTCGTTTTATCACGACCGCTGTACACTTGCAGGCTCAGAAGTGAAAAATGGCGGTTGATTTGATCAACAAAGTGTCTTTGAGACAATTCATTTGATTTGATATTTTTGGTGGAAATATCCCTAGTTTCTCAGATCTTAAGGGTAAAATGGCAACCGGAGACGTCAAAAATAATCTTCGAAAGCTAATAGTGGAGCTAAAACAGATACATTACCCAATAACAGAGTTGGATTTCAAGGGACTTTCGTTGGGCGATCCAAAAGCTTTCCTTCCTATCTTGCACTTCATATTCCTTGATTTCTCAGTCGATTTGACAGAATTCTTTGCCAAGGACTACGAGTTGTATGGAAAGACAGATCTCCGATTCATGGAAGCAGTGTACAAGATTTTGAGGGATGTGTTTGACTACAAACCTCCACTCACTAGAGAGCGATTTCTTGCTATTGGTTTCGCAGAGCGTAAAATCATTCAGGTCAGTGAGATCCTTAAAAAATGCCACCAAAAATACTCGCAGCTCAACCCAAGAAACACAAAGAAGGGTAAAAGACAATCGAGAAGTAAAATGAAAGCCAAGTTAACTGACGATGAAACGCAAGGTGTGCATGTCAAAACCACTGCAAGTCACTCCAAACAAAGGGAGCAGATACAGGGAACTATGCTGGACTATGTACCTGAAGACAAAATGATAGATAATACAGGGAAATCAATACTGAAGATAAGAAAAGGTGAAGAGAAAGAAATTAGAAGTGGTTTGTCTAATTCTTCTATTATTGAAAGAATGGGAGGATTAAATAGAGTGAATGAAATGCCGAAGCCACACAGTCAACTGAGAAATGGGATTAAAAATGTGAGATGGGAGGAAGAGGAATCATCAGGACTTATTATCCCAATGCCAGTTCTTGGATCTGCTAATCAGAACAGCAACATTTTTGGTATTTCAAGTTCGACAATCCCTCTCCCTGTTACAACAACAACAACAACCATAGTACCCCTCCCCCCTAGGGTGATACCTGCACCGTTCACCATCCCAACAGCTCCTGAACCAAGCCCTGACCTCATGTTAACACCAATAGCTAAGACAGGTCACCAAGCAATACCTCTGTCTGGTTCTCGATGGGATAGGAAAGGTGATGTTACTGATGTTTCATTGGTTGATTTGACTGACAGCACTATTATCATGCAGCCAAGGATTGTAAGGCATCCATACGACAAGTTAGAAGACCATTCAGTATTAGCTGATCAGAGGAGCTTGCCAATAGAGTCACAAGACAGTGAGTTAAAATCCCTGACAGCTGATGTTAGAGAGTTGCGAGAAACGTTAAACAATGTACTTGCGCAGAACAATGAGATGTCTGCAAGAATTGTACTATTAGAAAACAAAGTTAAGCTGATGGAAGAAGCATCGAACAAAAATGTTCATGACAGTGGTACCAGAAGATTAAATTATTTTCCTAACTCCAGCGAGACAGCTAGAACACTTGTACCAACGTCTACAGCTGAATATGTCTCACAAAGGATGGTTGGTGACAGTGTATGGAGTAGACCTACATGTAGTCATCCTGACAGTAATTCAAAGAGGAAGACAGCTAGAACATGTGTACCAACGTCTACAGCTGAATATGTCTCACAAAGGATGGTTGGTGACAGCGTAAGGAGTAGCCATCCTGACAGTAATTCAAATAGGAATAACTTGTACGAACCTCAATCAACAGCATCTTCAAGAAGAGATTTGCTTGATGTCTTCAATGGTAGTCTCCCCACTACCACCACCTCAACTTTTACCAATTCAGGTAAACAATCAACTCAATCGTTCCCTCAAGAACTGTCAAACTATAATCACAGCGAACCAACAGTGATCGACATTTCTGATGATGATTTGAGCTCCACAAACGTCAATCAAACTAATGTCACTCCAGACAGTCCACTAGCTAGGCACGGGTACAATGGTATGGAAGTCATAAGCCCCTTCCAAACTGCATCAGATATACATCTGAAATTCTCTGATCCATCAACGACTGCTACAATTATGAATGTAGAAAGAAGGCTTAAAGAAACTAGAGCAATGTTAGTGAATGCTACTCGGTTTGCTGCAAGCAGTCAATGTCCTTTAGAATAATGACTTGCAGTGTTCACTATCTCAAGCATGTCAAGGCTTGGCATTTGGCCAAATATTAGTCAAATTCATTTTTTAGCTTTTCTCACTGAAACCTTGGTAGAATTTCTTAATATTCGGTCCATCGGTAGAGTTCAGGAAAAAGAAGAATATTCAACTGTGTATTTTGGGATTGTCATGTCACGTGATCAGATTTTGTAGATTATTGCCAAAAATGGTTTTCTGGAAATGCGCTGACGAGTTTCAATGGCGTATAATATTTATCACATTTAATGTATTTGTATCATTGTCCCTAACAATAATCAGTCTCATTTGGTTGACATATTTTTATTGGTAAGGCGATATTGCCTAAAACAGGTCACATGACTGGAAAACCCATCATAACATAGCCTTAACCACTCATTGAAACCATCCAATCGAAACGTGGGCTTTATTCGCATCCTATTGCAAGCAATTTCCCATATCTAGTTTCAGCTTCTAGCTAACTATGAGCAGCACGTTATTTTGGTCATTTTTCCTTTATTGTGACATCATTGATCACGTGATCGTGTATTTATGCATACTAATTTATTAAGGACATACATTTTGTTTAACACAAAAGATTTTATCAAAAAACGATACATATTTCCTGACTTATAATAGAAAACCTGAAATCCACGCGGGGGGTCTAATGTAATGAATCTGGTCAAGCCTTAACATGCTTGAGATGGCTGTGTTGTGGCAGTAACAGTAGATAGATTTAGCAAACACGACTCAACCTGAAAGACGACGGTGCACATACTAACTTTTGAAAATGACGTTGTCGATGTCATAAAGACATGAAGATTGCTGTTTTGCAGTTGTGAACTTGCTGTCATGATGTTGTCACGGTAATCACGCAATGACAGAGTGTGATATATTCGTCATCTCATGTCTTGTTTTCGCATAGCGTCGTGTTTGCTAAATCTACCTAGTGTCATAAGTATTGTGCACACAAAAAAAAAAAAAAAAAAAACGTATTGTGCACACAGTAACACAGGTGCAACAACAGGGCAGATTATGACTGCGAAAAACCACGGCACGATCATGGCATAGCGCAATCACTACCTGGACTAGTTCAAACATAGAAAACATCTCGGCAACAGCATGTCAGTGTCATAAGTTTTTGCCAGTCAAAATCTCAGTGCTCTATGTGCAGTATAACCAGCGATGCATCTAGGCTTGTTATACAAGTTTTCAAAGCATCCAAACCTATTCTGTAAATTATATATTTATTTCTCATAACCTCTATATAAATACATTGTAAAATAATAAAATAAAGTTCTGGATGTCAATATTAATGATGATGACATTGATGTTCAATGAATGATGGTAATGCTCAGGTGGTTTAAGGCTTGGCTGAGAGACTAATTACTCATAAAATCACAATTTTTGAATTATTGAGTCAGGCATTTCACCTACCAAGCTGAAACTCGGCTAGTAGCTGTAGTTCGTTGAAACAGATAATATTATATGGTAACTACCGGACATGCCGTATCACGTGACAAACCACGTGGTCACAAATGTACGAAAGACTCAACAAAAAATGGGGTGTACAGAGACTTTTCTTAGAATAATAGATTGTGTATTAAATAAGGACAATTCAATAGGTCTTTCCAAAATAGCCTTTGCTCGTTGTCCATCATTGTTAGTTATGGAGATAATTGACAAAATAGGTCACGTGACCAAGCTGAAAATTATATATTTTCATTTTTCTCTTTACCGTTTAGCTGGGGACAACGAGCAAAGGCTAACTTAGGAAGACCTCTTCAAACATCATCAAATAACACCTATTTTATTATCCTAAGAAAAGTCTCTGTACTCCCCATTTTCAATTTTCTCTTTTTCTCATTTTAAGGTCACGTGACCTTTAGAAATTAACATAATTGCACTTAAAATATTACAAAACCTAAATGCCTCCTAAGGACCAAACACCATAATCATTCGTTATAAATGGAGAGAGATATTGTAAAAATGTGATTTTACATGTTGCTCTATAAAACCAAGCCTTAAACCACCTGAGTGAAGTCCAATGATGATGATGATATTGATGTTTCATGGTAATTTATGCTACATACATGTAAATGATGATAATATCATTGATGTTCAAGGATAATGGTAATGTGATCCAATGATGATATTGAAGCCTAATGATAACTGATGGTTGATGATGATGACATTGATGTTCAATGAATGATGGTAATGAAGTCTAATGATATTGATGCCTAATGATAACTGATGGTTGATGATGATGACATTGATGTTCAATGAATGATGGTAATGAAGTCTAATGATATTGATGCCTAATGATAACTGATGGTTAATGATGATGACATTGATGTTCAATGAATGATGGTAATGAAGTCTAATGATATTGATGCCTAATGATAACTGATGCCAATGATGAAGATGACATTGAAGTTCATGATGTATGACACTAAGAACGGCTGCAAAGGAGACTATGTTCATGTTCATTCATTCACTATGTATGATGATAATGAAGATGTCCAGTGACGAGCTTGATGATGGTGATGATGAGCTTGATGTATATGATGGGTTTGATGATGGTGATGATGAGCTTGATGTATATGATGGGTTTGATGATGGTGATGATGAGCTTGATGTATATGATGGGTTTGATGATGAACTTGATGTATATGATGGGGTTTGATGATGAACTTGATGTATATGATGGGGTTTGGTGATGAGCTTGATGATGGTGATGATGAACTTGATGTATATGATGTGGGTTTGATGATGGTGATGAGCTTGATGATGGTGATGATGAGCTTGATGTATATGATGGGTTTGATGATGGTGATGATGAACTTGATGTATATGATGGGTTTGATGATGGTGATGATGAACTTGATGTATATGATGTGGGTTTGATGATGGTGATGAGTTTGATGATGAGCTTGATATATATGATGGGTTTGATGATGGTGATGAGCTTGATGATGGTGATGATGAACTTGATATATATGATGGGTTTGATGAGCT
The DNA here is from genome assembly GCA_033675265.1 of Actinostola sp. cb2023. Lineage (NCBI taxonomy): Eukaryota > Metazoa > Cnidaria > Anthozoa > Actiniaria > Actinostolidae > Actinostola > Actinostola sp. cb2023. The sequence goes on along the minus strand of JAUJYZ010001543.1, from coordinate 43,621 downwards.
TGATGGTGATGAGTTTGATGATGTCAAGTGATGAGCTTGATGATGGTGATGATGAACTTGATGTATATGATGGGTTTGATGAGCTTGATGGTGATGAGTTTGATGATGTCAAGTGATGAGCTTGATGATGGTGATGATGAGCTTGTTGATGATGTCCAACGTTGACATTGATAGTGCTGACATCAGCGATGATAACAACATGAATTCCTAGCTATAAAGACGCTGCACCACACGTTGAACTACATTCAAAGGTCCTATTCTTTTGTCCAGTCGTCGTGTTGGTTTTTGGTATGACGTCTACTGAAGGTGTTGTCTCCTTAAGTTGCCCTGGCTCAAGCTGTCTTGAAGTTTCTGACCACGCACTAACTAACTGTAACGACGGTGCTTCCACCAGCTTACTCTTCCTTCTTCTCCAATTTTCTTCAGCATTCTTGATAGCAGTAAGTCTTGAATCTTGCCCGAATAAAACCGCAGCTTGTGCAGGCCTAACAAGAGTAACGATGTTGCATCAATGACATCACATTCGATGGTGTCACTTGGCAAGTAGACTCCTTTGCAGACGCTTTTTGTGTCGCGGTTTTTTGGAGGGGGGAAAAACGGCGACACAACTAAGCGGCTGCAAAGGAGGCTATTGATCAAGAAGAATGCATGCCGTTTGAACCCCTCTAACGAAAAGTAAGAACGATAATTGGGAAACACGATGCGACACTGAGAGGGCGCGGACTCGCATGATACCGTCAGTGCACGACAGCATTGAACTGTTTTCGCGTCGCGTTGACTACAAGACGAAGAAGACTTGCTACACACGAATGGAAGGAATCGAGCTTCGTGTCGCGTCGTACTTGCTGCATATAGTTAATTATGCGTGCGTACAAACTACCCCCCTCCCCCCTACCTCCATATAAGTGCTCGATAGCTTATACTCTGAATAAAGAACCTGTAACGTGGAACGCCGTGTACCTTTTACCTTTGCCATCCATGAGACTAATATATGACGATTAGTTTCAAAAGAATGCTAAAGTATGTACAGGCACATGTACGTACAACATTGTGCTCGATATTGCACAACAGTTGTAGACTTAGACTTACCCAACTCGATTCTTTCTCATTCTTTGAATGAG
>JAUJYZ010001543.1:0-37500 GCA_033675265.1 Actinostola sp. cb2023 | reverse complement strand
ATTTTCCCATGCAGTGCCGCGTGCCGTGATTTTTCACAGTCATATACGAAATCTGTACTACACATTCAAACATCGCTTACATCGACTACTTGAGGCGCGGTGCTATTAATCTTTGTTGCGAGACAAGGCACACGAAAGTGTAGCATTCCCTATAATGGACATGTCTCGTAACTCTGTTGCAGCAACCGTTGCAAGATGAAGTAGAACTCGCTCGTGTTATTTGTAGCGATTGTGGTAACGTTGCTACGATTGTACAAGCTGTAACACCCTTTGTGCAACTTGCGCCGCAAAGACTAGGCGACTTGTCTGTGCAAGCTTGTGTAACACTGGTTTTCAGTTCTTGCGATGCAAGTTCTAAGTTACCTTTCGTAGAATTAGAACACATCCAGTAAGTAGAGCAGGTATAAACCACGAGACCACATGAAAGTACATAGTTTTCCCTGTAAAGTTATCCCTTGTGCTGCCGAGAGTCTTGAAGCATATACACCACGAATACGCCAACATTACGAACCACATCACACCAGCCATTGAGAAATAGTACACCAGGACAAACGTTAGGACACAGGGGAAACAGTCGTCTTCTTCACTGACAAGTAAAAATGCAGACAACAACGTTTAATATGTAATAGATCAAACACGAGAACGAGTGTTTCATCCGATATCCAAACACCGAGAAGTGTGTGGAAAACACGAGTTGCAGCCGAGATGTTTTAACCAACTTCGAGGTGTTTGGATATCGGATGAAACACTAGAAAGCATAGATGAAAGCACAAAGAAGCTTGTTTCGTGTAAAAATGGTATCAACGCGAGTGTCATCGAACGCACAATTTCGAAAACAATAGTGACACAGCTTCGACAAAGACGCGACATAGGTTTTCATATCGGAAGTGTGTCCGACTAAAGCCGCATCTACACGAATAAGTCTTCCTTGACAAGGAAAAATTGGCGATGTTTTTGTCGTCTACACGAGCAAGTCTTCCTTGACAAGGAAAAATTGGCGATGTTTTTGTCATCTACACGAGCAAGTCTTCCTTGACAAGGAAAAATTGGCGATGTTTTTGTCGTCTACACGAGCAAGTCTTCATTGTTAAGGAAAATTTGCTCGTCACTTCCCTCTCCGCGTCTTTTCGTCTCGCCTCATTCTCTCGCGGCCCAGTTACACTCGATCGAACTTCAACTCTTCAGTCTCGGCGGAGTTTCGCGAAAAAGTTGTTTTGTAGTCTTTTGTCATTCCTTGATGCCATACCCAGGCTCGCGCACTCGTTACGTACCTCGGTTCTCCCAGTCTCATTGTGTCATCTTTTTCTACAGACCACACGATCCCTGGCTCCTTCAGAAAACTGAATCAAAAATCCAATCGAGGCGACACAGAAACAGCTGTTCATGTAGAATAGTATAACACTAGGGTATCTACCCTGTGACTTCCAGCCTATTACAAACGTTACCTACAAATGGATACAATAAATAAGTCACGTGACAGCCTGCAGTCACGTGCGTCATCAGTCGGAGAAGAGTCAGAGTCAAACGAGAGAGTGAGAAGCTATGAGAGCGAGAGTCAGTCAAGTCAAGAGAGTAGAAGTCAAGGGAATCAAGTCTTAAAATTCAAACGGATAACGCAAGTTAAACTGATCAAAACGGAATCGTTCAAGAGTCAACTGTGTATTCAAAGTGGAAATAAACTCAACACAACAGTATTAATATACATAATGCTAATAAAACATGGTTCACATATGTTGGGGAGAGGAGTGTGGTGTGCGGAGTGCGGAGTGCGGAGTGCGGAGTGCGGAGTGCGGAGTGCGGAGTGCGGAGTGCGGAGTGCGGAGTGCGGAGTGCGGAGTGCGGAGTGCGCTAAATACTATAGACATGCACTAAGGGGTAGGATCGTACTCAGGGACAGAATAAATGGGAAATAGAAGGAAGAACTGAGATTGAATGGAGTACAATAATCAAATTGATACATACTATGGTGAATAGTGTACACAGTGTTGTCAGTGCTCCAAACGCTGCTACAAATCTGTGTATTCTGGTGTGTTCTTCATCGCTAAATATAGGATTTCTGCATTGAATACCGCACCCTTCTATTCCTTCGTACCAGCTCGACCTGTGTTCAGTCTCGACTAACGGTGCCCTACAGGCAGACTCGTTCAGCGTAAGCCTTTTAATCTAAAGAATTGAACAATTCATTCGTAATTGTTCGTAATGTAATGTATAATGTCAGGAGCCCATTATAACTGATAATGTATAATGTAATGTAAATGTTCTTAATGTAATGTAAGTGTGATTTGGTGTTGTATTATGTTGTTATCAGTTATAAAAATACGCTGTACATACCACATATGTTATGTTATGTTGTTTAGGGTTGTGGATCGGTGTGGATCGGTGTGGAGTGTGGAGTGTTAATTGTGATCCTTTGCACTGCGATGTGCTGAGTTGTGCTTGGTGGTGTGGATGTGGAGTGATTACAATTTTGTATGCCTTGATAGAGTTGTTTTCGTATGAGTGGGAAGTAGTTACGGTATGGTTCGTGCCGTGCTGACGGTACCGTGCCGTTTCTAAGCATTCTGATTGGCTAAGCAATGACTTTGCGCGCTGTGATTGGCTAAATAGAATGCCTTCGATTCCGTACCGTATCAACCGTATTTACTCCGTGCCGAAACTGCCTCGAACATTTCGCTTTCTCGTCCCCCCTCCCAAGAAGCGACTGGGTTCGAGGCATGTGCCGAAAGGTGTGATGTGGTGGGGTGATGGTGCATGTAGTGTGGTGTTATGTGGTGGGGTGACGTCACCAAACACTTCTCGAACCATGCAGACACAGTTCTTACTTAGAGGTCAGTGTAGTCCGTCAGTTTAATATCAGTGATAATTTCATGTTTATAAATATGATTCGAAATATGTTGTATATATAGAAACAATATTCAGTGCCGTGCCGGTCTTCGTTGTTGTTGGCGAGTTTAGTTGGCTTTACATCTGCAGTTCGCCGCGATACTCGAAGTTAACGGAACATGATGACGGGCAAAACAGTTGAAAGCTATTACAGCAAATATTGAACTTGTTGAAGGATCAAAAAACTTGAACAACAATGGTTACACTACGTCGTACGACACGCAGGTCAGCGCGAAGGTCATGAAGGACTGTCTGGATTGAATTCTACACAAATCATAAAATAACGACTGAACTATTGGTGATATTTAATTAATAGAATGATGAAAACTTACTGTTCCGTTACAAGATGTCAAAGGGAATCTCTCGCACTTCAGAAACGCAGGCCAATCTTTGTTGTAACGTTCCACTACAGAACACGGCTTCCGAGTAGCCAAGCACTGTTCACGACATGGCGGAGCGACGCTAGAGTTTTCGCATTTTGGCACATAAATCTGGCAGAGTAACGGTTGTAGGACAGACCAACACTTTGGCAGAAATCGTAGACCTTCCCACAGCCGTAGATTCTGGTGAATTTCTTTTTGATCTTTTGAGTCTTCGGCGAGGTCTGTGGATGTGAAGCGGTACTGAAGAACTTCACCAAGACACTTACGATTCTCCGTCACTATGGGCTCACATGTCGTGTTGGAAAGCCCCATTGATAAAAAACCAGTTTACAAAGGACTAATACTCCATAAGTCGCTACCCAAAAAGTCTTCATGATAAACTATTATCTATCGGTATGCGAGTGTACCGACCGAGTCACGATGAGCGGAAAACAATGATTAAATATGATATCTGATACTTTAGTGTTTATCGATAGCTTAATAATTAACGCTGAAACTTGATCATCTTCAGAGTTATTCTGTCATCGTCCTTCTTCATCTCTTGACGTCTGACTTTGTGAGGAATGAGAAGCAAGCAGAGGGGAAGGGGGAGGCCAGGGGGAAGGAGTCAGAGGGGGAGGGGGAATCCGTTCTCAGGTTTGACCTACAAAAATGCAACTTTTAGCAGACGATTCCAATCTATGTTTTAGTCACATAAATTGAATTCCAGGAATATTTCTCGTCACTAGACTTTGACCAGTTTTGAGAAGTTTGTAAGCAGAGCGAAGTAGCGATGCGGGAGATATGAAAACAACTAAAACAGCATTGAACGAAGTTCTCTTGAGCTCGGGACTGAGAAAATGATTACATCACTGCTTTGTCGACGAACTGAAAACGAAGAAACGACTGAAGAAACGAAGAAACCAGTGTTGTTGAAAAGATCGTAGGACACTTCAATAAAGTCCAATAACTTTTTTGTAAAACAAAAAGCATAGACCGAATGCAATAATGGCGTCCAATTTCAATTGCCATTGTTCTGGACTGACTAGCCTCTCATACAGGTGAAAATGCTTTTGTGTTTCCACATGAACGCGAGGTTAGTCAGTCCAGAACAATGGCAATTGAATTTGGACGCCATTATTGCATTCGGTCTATGTGGAATCGCTCTAGCCTCCTCCGCATGCAACCCCTCTTCTGGGATCCCTTTGTTTTTTTGTTTTTCTGGGATCCCTGTGCGAGGCCGAAGGCCGAGAGGGACTTGCAGCGCCACAGGAAACCCATCTGATAGAGTTAAAAAATATAAGAGTATAAAAAATATTCACCACTGATTTCGTTGGCCAAAACTGATAGTTTTTTTGTACTCGGTTCTTTTGAATACTTGCGTAGTTACTGGCTGGTTACACATATTTTTCATCAGTTTGAAATATCTTCCGTCAACAAGTTTTTCCTTGCCGTTCCAAGGGAGACAGGCTTCAACTGATATTCAAAATCATGAATGAACAATTTGACATCAGGATCCCGGGTCAGGATCATGGGCTCCTCTCGGTGACCGATTTAATCGGCTACAAATGACTGAAATTCTCGGGGCACAAATGGACAAATGGAGCACAAAAACGCCGGGAGCAACGGCTCGTCTTTTTAATGTATCTTTAGGATGTCCTTGCAAAAATTATACACTAAAGTTTGCGAAAAATTGAAGTATAGGAATGAAGAAAATTGTGGGAAAATCAGCTTCTTTTACGGCCCTTATGATGTTGTTTTATTGACACATACCATGTTCTCACTGTTAATTTACATGTTATTTAAAAAAGCAGACAAACAGTAATAATGCATAATCAAACAAAGGTGACTTAGATCAGATTTTTCAATTCACAAGAACGTGAAAATATGTTATAGTGGATTAACTGGAAAGACAATTAGCTCGTTGACACTATAACGAAAATAAATTGAAGACTGTTTAACTAATTAATATAGCGAGCTTTCAAAGTTTATTTTCTGAGAATGTAAGGGTTTTTTCAGTGTTTTTTTCTCTGTCGCACTTGCTACTCCTTCACGTACACTATTCGTAAATACTTCACACGGCCCAATAACTGGGCATCTTGCTGAACGATTCATCGCGTAAAATTGCCCAAGAAATCAGGTCATGACCACGTTTTTGGCTAAATGACAAAAATTAAACATTTCAATAACCTAAAAACATTAAGAAAAACAATTCTGTATTTTTCTCTCCAAAAAAACGTGTTTAAATATTTTTCCGAGGCATTATTCGCAAGTTTACGCGAGAAAATTTTAAATTAGCGCCCAATCCCAACTCGGCCAATCCTCCTGGATTCTCAGTCTTTTTCAGTCAAATTTAATCGATCATCTAAGGGAGTCTAGGACCTGAATACTTGGTTTCCCTGTGGAATAGAGGCTTGGCTACCAAATTTTTAAAATGGCCGAAGAAAAATAGCTCTACAACATCGAGAAACGTGGACAGTTTGGCGTGTTTCGCTACCTTCTTGCTTGGCGACAGATCAGCGACTGCTTGAACTAAACCTTTGGAAAATCGCTTGTTACATTTATCCTACCAAAAGTCAAATATGGGGATTAAACAAAGCTATACAAGGTTAAGAGAAACCCATGATAGACTTTTTCCTTCTGGTCACTCGCGAAGCACAATGACAGATATTTCATCTTACCTTGTGACATTTCATACTGAAATACGCCATTCTTCCTCGATTCTACTGTAAAAAAATCGCATGATCCACCGGCAGCAGGAGAATAAAAATGGTAAACGGTTTTTCAGTAGTTGTTTGCCTTTTATTTCCCGTGATAGACTTTTTCTCTTGGAGCATGTTTACATTTATTTTATTTATCAAAAGTAAAGACGAGTTCAAAGTTCTTGTATTTTTTATTGGCCGCGAGCTCTTACGATGAAAGGAGAGACTGGTGACTTATGCTAATGTACGAAAAATCCCGGATGTGACCACAGGCAGCCCAACTATTCCTTTTGAGGCTACTAACTAATTCAATAAAATGATATTTGCGTCTTTTTCTGACGGGTTTCCTGTGGTAGAGCGCGCGCGCAATATATATAATGCGTAGATATGTTGGGTTCCCTGTGTTGAGTACCGTATAATATTGAGCTCCCTGTGCGCATCCCGCGCGTCCCGCAGTACATGTGTAAATATACAGAAATATACACATATGCTGCGGGACGCGCGGGATGCGCACAGGGATCCCAACATCATACATTTCTATGCACAGGGATACCAACATCATACATTTCTATGCACAGCCGGATCTCAACATAATACGTATTGCGCGCGCACGCTCTACCACAGGAAACCCATCAAAAAAGACGCACATATCATTTTATTTCATTATTTAGTAGCCTCAAAAGGAATGGTGTGACATCCAATTTTACGATATGTAGCTCATTATGAGATCTGTAATATCCCCCCGGCGTAATAACCTTAGCTTTTCAGCAAGTTTGATGTTCATTATTGATATAAACTTGACAATAAAACTACCGGCTCAAAGCAGTGGAAACTGACGAAAAGATTCCAGCTTTAAACAATGGATTAAATGTAAATTCGACATTCACAAAGCTGTTATTTTAAATAACAGCTTTGTCAGTATGTGTAAGCGTATATACATGCGTATACACGTACAACTCCGTAATCCGCCAATGAAGCCATGTGCAATATTTGTGTTCCGCGGTGGAGTCGGTTTGACACTATGTACAGGATTCTGTCCATTCAGAAGGGCGAACTATTTGAATTCTATTCACATATATACGGCTACTGAATTCAACTTGGCTATTTCAACCGATAATTCCATCATAGTTTTGTAACCCATTCAAAACTTTTTGGAGTCGGGAGATTATAGCTTTTATGTTCAAGTAAACAGACAATTTTAATGAAATTTGAAACGAACAAAGACCTGCTCTAAAAAATGTGCATAACTTTTTGGGTTTGAATAACAAGTAAACGAAGAATAGAGACTCTAGTTCTGATGATTTCCTTAGTACTGGCCGGGGCCTGCTAGGGTAGGGTCATGCAGTCACGCTATCTACTTAGTGCATGTGTCCAATTTTTTCGAGACAAAACAAATTGAAGGTGGTTTTGAGTTGTCTGTACTCTTATTGACACACACTTGACGTCATAAAATGTTCAAAACTCAAGTGGAATCACGAGCGTAGCGTTATTGTTTTTTTACAATAACAAAGCCAAAAAACATCCAAAAACAAGGAAAAAGTTTGAAAGAAAAACTGTTTCAAGCGCGCGCTGGCTTCGTGCACGAGCGATTCGTCATACAGTGTGTCTGTACTCTTTGACAACGGCTGAGAACCAATCAGATTAATTGCGAGATTTCGCTCTGTTATTGTAAAATTCAAAATTCGTCAACAACTCTCGTGTTTTATCTCCACCATAACAAGAACTAATTCTCGTTGATATCAATGGCTTCTCCAAACGAACGCGTGTGTTAAGAACGCGGCATATTTTTTCACCACACGAGATTAGTCTACAAGTAAATTAAAACTTCAAACGTTTGTGATTAGATCAATTTTGACCAATAGGAATCATGTATTTGCATGACGTCATAAGTAGCTATATAAGGGCTGGAGAGGAGGGAAGTTTTTGGATAACGACTGTACCACTGAAAGTGAGGTTGGTTTGCAAAAGTGTTTATCGAGTTGTCGACAAGTAGCATGAGTTCCTCTGGTTTTCATTCTGTTTTGGCGGCTGTTGTTGTTTTCATTGTTATTGGTTATGGTAATGCGATGGATTACAATAGTTCTTCCATCGACAGCAGTACAGTAGTACTTTCATCAACCACATCACTGTCCCCTACTCCATCGCCGATGACTTCTTCTCAGGCGTATTCTCCTGAAACAAGTACAACCACAATACAACAAGTGTCCCCTACTCCAACGTCGATGACTTCTTCTCAGGCGTATTCTCCTGAAACAAGTACAACCACAATACAACAAGTGTCCCCTACTCCAACGTCGATGACTTCTTCTCAGGCGTATTCTCCTGAAACAAGTACAAACACAATACAACAAGTGTCCGCTACTCCAACGTCGATGACTTCTTCTCAGGCGTATTTTCCTGAAACAAGTACAACCACAATACAACAAGTGTCCGCTACTCCATCGCCGATGACTTCTTCTCAGGCGTATTTTCCTGAAACAAGTACAACCACAATACAACAAGTGTCCGCTACTCCATCGCCGATGACTTCTTCTCAGGCGTATTCTCCTGAAACAAGTACAACCACAATACAACAAGTGTCCGCTACTCCAACGCCTTCTCCTCAGGCGTCTCCTACTCAGGCGCATTCTCCTCAGGCGTCTCCTGAACTGACAAGATCAACCTCAATTCCACAAATTCAACCTTCGTCGACCACTGTTACCATCTTCTCCTCGACCAGCATACAGGTAAAATTAATTACAATGATTAATTTACGGTACCGCTCCTTGTCGTATTGAAAGAGTTTGATTGGTTGAGATGCATCTGCACGCTTTTTGATTGGTTCAGAAAGGAAGCCATTTGAGTGTCACGGTACCGTAGGTTTCTCACTCGTACGAAAACGACTCTATGAACATCATAATGAATTGTTTTCAGTCAAAATTAAACGAAAAAGAGAAAACATGGAAGACCAAACAACCTAATAATTTCAAACTGTGAAAAGAGTGACAAACTTGCTCCAATTCTAATTAATTCTCAAATTTAAAAAATTATAATTTAACTAATATAAAGAATCTACTATCAACATAGTGATTTTGCTAGTCTTGTTCGTTTAGTGTCTTATTAGTAGAATGCCTTCAATAATTCGCCTCTAGTTAATTAAATACGAACAAAATGAGTACAGAAACAAAACGTCTTAATTTAGAGCACAAACACAGTCCTGGCATTTAATTAACAAAGTTCAAACTTCATTGGTCGTTGTTCAGTATGGCCCCACGAGTCCCTCCCTCGATAAAGAACAGAAATTGGTCTAAAATAAAATCTTTAAAAAACATGTCTTTACATGTACCACTGTACCTGAGAGAAGGTAATCTCATTTGACAAGGCCACGGTGATGGTTGATAATCTAATCAAGTCAGGGTTTATCGAGGATTAGGTGTCGCTATGTTCATCACATATGTGCTAAAAATGTAATTATTACCGAATCAATAGTCATTACAATCGTGGTTTTTCACAATCTTCGTGGTCGTGCAACAATGCTCTGGCAGGCGCAGGCTTGTGAAAGGCAATGTCATTACCGAGTTTACCGTGAAATGATACTACTCGAGTTGCTTTAATAACCATACTGGAAATTCATGTTTTGTTAGTTCCCATCCATAGATGCGTTGGAATGTGTTCTACATTCTACCTTCCTTCCTTCCTTCATTCCATAACTTCCTTCCTTCCTTCCATACATATTTGTTCATCCTTGTAGTCAAAAGCTTCCTTCCCTCGTTCCTTCCTTACGTTGACCTTTGCTTGCCTTCATATCGGCTCCTACAATAGCAGCTATAGGCTACGCGTTCATGTATATCAATCCCATGCAAACGTCGTCTAATTTAGATTTTTGTACCGGCTGAGCATAGTACTTCAAGAAAATGACAACTGCAGCAATAAGTCATCTTTCTCTCTCCAGCCGCAAGTAGAAGACACCAAGATAAAGTGTGAAGAAAACTACATGGAAATTCAGATCGACAAACAGAAATATTCTCACCTCGATCCAACTCAGTTTCACTTAAAAGACAAAACCTGTCCTTCTAATTCATCTGGTGACACAATCAGACTAAGAACACCACTGAATGGCTGTGGTACGACAATCAAGGAGACGACGGATACCATTACGTACAATAACGAAGTCAGAGCATATAATCTCAGTAATCCAGCTCCAGGGGAGACAATAACTCGTGAGGGTGACCTGACTTTACAGTTTAACTGCACCTACGATAGAAAGAAATATGTTAGTGTGACTAGCTTTGAACCACGCAGGAGAATTGATGTTGAAGAAGGTATGTAAGCTACACTTGCAGATTTCTCGAGGGTGTGACGGACGGTCTCTCATTTTGAGGTGCGTGTCAAGTTTTCTTATCTCCACAAAGTTGAGAAGTCTGTATCCAGTTAGCAGAGGGACGTAGAGACGCTATGCCCTGTCTCAGTGCCCCGATCTCATTTGAATCAATTTAGAATAGGTATGTTTATAAACGATGCTCACGAAATCATTCTCGTGTTGTTTTTCCAAGGTTCGTTTGGTAACTTCACCTTCTTGATGGACTTATTCACCGACAAGGACTACACCACCAGGTACAAGAGTAAAGATTATCCAATCAGCGTGCAGATTAACGATCCTGTATACGTGCAATACCAAGTGTTGTCAGAGAAAGGAGATCTCAATGTTTTTGCTGAGAAATGCCTGGCAACGACAACAACCAGGCCAACGAGCTCGCCTAGTTACGTATTTCTTGATGAAGGGTGAGTGAGAGAGTTTTTGAGAGAGAACAAAATGTACGAGCTGTACATCTTTTGATTTTAAATTTTATATGTGCTTGATTTCCTGTCACCTTTGCTTGCTTTCTTTCCCTCCTTCCTCTGCTCGTTTGCTCATTCATTTTCTCTTTTCATTATGTCTTCATTTCCCATCTTACAACTCAATATAACAGTCGATGTACTCATTAATATATCAATGTCTGATATTCCAGGTGCCCTCGTGATGATACCATGGTTTACAACTACGCCATCAACAGAAAACAAAACTTCACCATCAAAGCGTTTCGATTCATCGCCGATCACCCTGTCGTCTACCTTCACTGTCTATTGATGGTATGTCACAGTAGCTCTAACTCATCCAAGTGCGCTACTGGCTGCATCGACAAGATACGTGCGAAGAGAGAGATAGCACGTGACAGAGCACTGGGCCGAGAGTCCAGTCTGTATCACTTGGCATCAGGACCTTTAACTCTTAAAAAAACGAACGAGGATACCAAGCCATCAGGTATGGGTACCCTGTGTCGTGACTGTTTGTGTGGGGACTGGGTTCAACCGAAAAAAAAAGGGAAAATCTAAAAACTATTATCAATTCTACAGATAAATCTTTGGGAGTGCCACTGACTGTCACTGTGCTTTCATCGGCCGTTGGATTATTGCTGCTTGGCTGTGTCGTACTTTTGGCCTTGCTGTGCCGCAAGAAACGACAGAAACGACAGAAACGACAGAAAAGAAACACAGATTTCATTCCTGCAGAACTCCAAGCCTACGACCACCCAGGTGTGGCCACTGAAGAAGATACTTCGCTGTGAGAAAAAAGGCTTTAACCTTTCGAAGATCACATACAACCAACAAGAGTTCCAGACTTCCGGTACGCGCGCAATGCATTGTGAGATTATTACAAAGAAAAAGTGCATGAGCACCAAGTGAGCAGAAATATAGCTTGGGCTCCCTGTGTCTAGAATTGGTGTGTAATAATCTCATAATGCATTGCGCGCGTACCGAAAGTCTGGAACTCTTGATGCTTGTATTTTAGAAGGGAATTGCATCATCTGTACCATAATCCTTTGCGAAAAAAAGATTGGTTTATAGTTATCGAGCATATTACAGGGACCTTTTTATGAAGAGGAATTATCCTGGCTATCTTGCATTCCAATGGGAAATCTGAGATATTATTGAATCAGATGTATTTCAGTGATGAGTGTGTTGTCCAGTTAACTCAATATAAATTCATAATCGAGAAAAAGAATAATCCTTCTAATTCATGTGAAGTACGTTAAGGCCTGGGACGGACATGAGAGCGAGGCTAAACCTATTTTATTTTGCTGTTCGCACAGATTGTGCTCGAAATGCAAGAAACTTCACACATCTATATAACTTTAGGAGTTTCAACTTTTGAGATAATAATATCGTGATAAAGTGATCACGTGACCTCTTACGTCACTCGTGTCTCCCTTGGGAATTTGAATTAAAATGGGGTGATGGGTATTTTATGTATGGAAAAAGTTATGCCATTTTTTCGTTTGTCTAGGGGAGAGGTATAAGAATCTGCCCTCACACCTGAACAACTAATGCCCATTGAGGAGATATTTTACAAAATAGGTCACGTGACCTGGTGGGTCAATCATATTGATGCAAATATCTCCTCAATGAGCATTAGTTGTTCAAGTGTGAGGGCAGATTCTTATACCTCTCCCCTAGACAAACGAAAAAGTGGCATAACTTCTTCCATACATAAAATACCCATCACCCCATTTTAATTCAAAGTTTTGAAGGACACAGGAGTGACGTAAGAGGTCACGTGATCACTTTATCACCTATTTTATCATCATAAAAGTTGAAACCGGTGAAGTTATGTAGCTGTGCGAAGTTTCATGAATTTCGACCAAAATTTGTGCGAACAGAAAAATATAATAGTTTAGCGTGGATATTGACTAAGTTAATATGAGTCTAAATCTGGAAGGCGGACGGGACAGGAACAGGATATTTGATAATAGCACCTGGTGACATAGTTAGAAAGAATGTACCACATAGGCTAGATAACATAACTAGGAAACCACTAGGAATGTGTGGTTTAGTAAATATGTATATATAAGCATCGAAGCTGTACACATGACATGTCTTGACATGTACTATCAGCATTAGCAGTTCAGCATTTGAAGCAAGCGACTAAGCAGCATTAGCTTTATATAGCGTTTAACAATTCAAAAAATGGCTTCAGCAAAATCAAGGAAAAGAAACAAGAAGTGTCCGGGCTGCAAAACACCCATCGAGGAACATGTGTGGGGCATTCCTTCCCCCTTCTGTGAAGGTGAAGAGAGAAGCTCTCCCAGAAGAACAAAACTAGAAAAGAAGTCGAAACTCGAAGAAATGAGGGAGAGCCTGGAGGCACTTCAGCTGGAGGAGCAGGAATTAAATGAAGCAGCAAGGGAACATGATATGGCTCAGCAGATAAAAGAGAAAAGGGCGACCATCGAAGAATTACGTCGAAGAAACACAGCCTCACCCTTACAACCTCAACCCTACAACCTCAACCCTACTCCGCTGGATGAGCTTCTACGAGCCGCAGACCAAGCAGAGGCAGGACAGTTGCCACCGCAACTAGGTTCTAGCACAAATCACCCAATCGCCCAACTTCTCCACGATGGATCCACACCCAAGCAAACCATTTCGGAGATGTTCCTCAAGCCAGCACGTGGATGTGGTGAGAAAATATATCTTATACCAGACTTTGTAGATTCTCTTGTTCCTCAAGAACAAGAGGAAACGTTAGGAAGTCAAGGCATGGCCCGCATTTCAGTAACATACGGGCCCAAAAAAGCCTAAATTAGAATCTATAACAATGCAACAGTGGATGATAGGAAATACGCGAATTTTTTATACTCTTTTGTTAGAAGGAAAATTAGGATCGCTCACAGATATCCAGCACTATCTAGCATATTCAATTAAGATAATGGAGCTAGCTAACAAATATGAGTGGAAGTCGGTGGTGCGCTACGATAACGAATTTCGTAGGATGCAGGCTATTTACCATTATCCCTGGAATTTTGACTCCAACCATTTACACATAGTAACGCTTTCTCCTATGCAAAACGCCGCTAACTCTCTGAAACCAACTAATAACTCAATACGTATGAATTTCGCTAACACTAACACCGAGGGGAAAATAATTTGCCGCAATTTTAACAGCCCACGTGGGTGTGTGCGTGAAGCTTGTAATTTCGCTCATGAATGCAATCGCAAGGTTTCCGGCAAAGCTTGTGGCCAACCGCACGCAGGACACACACATAGATCACCTAATTCCCAAGCATGACTAACCTTTGACAATACTAACCCACTAAACCGTGATTTGTGGCCTTAAAGAACTGGAAAATGATGAGGACGCAGAATTTCTCCAAGAGGGCATTCAAAACGGGTTTCAACTCACACAAATAGGTACTCGTTTTAATGAAGTAAACATGGATAACTATAGATCAGCTACCAACTCCATTAACCGGCATTTAGTAGAACAAACTATCCGAGAAGAACTATCGCAAGGCAATTATGTCATTACTAAGCAAAAACCTACTATTGTTAGTGCGCTAGGAGCAATTCCTAAACCTAACACTAACGAAATTCGCATTATTCACGATTGTTCCCGACCGCACGGGCAAGCAGTAAATGATTACATAACGAACGAGCATTTTCAATTTCAAAAACTCGACGATGCTATTAAGCTTTTAAAACCGAATTATTTTATGGCCAAGATCGACCTCAGGCATGCTTATCGATCTGTGCCTATTCACCCTGATAACTATCGCGCAACAGGGTGTAAGTGGCGGTTTTCCGGAGATAACGTTGACACGTATTTTTACGATACACGGCTTCCGTTCGGAGCGAAATCTAGCCCACTCATCTTTCATAGACTCACACAATCGGTGAGACGTATGATGTCACGCAGGGGTTATGACGATATTATAGTATATCTCGATGATTTTCTGGTGATCGGAGCAACTGAGGCCGATTGCCGGCTGGCATACGACACCTTGAGAAAATTATTACAAGATTTAGGATTTACGTTAAGCGAACGCAAATTGATCCCTCCGACACAGCGTTTAACCTTTCTAGGAGTCGAACTAGACACAATATCGTGCAGCATGAGGTTACCAGATGAAAAAGTAGAAGAACTACGACAAGTAGTGTGCGAGTTTCAGAGCAAGCGACGCGCAAGCAAGAAACAACTTCAGCGTTTAGCAGGCAAATTGAATTTTGCGTGTAGAGTTGTCCACGGGGGTAGAACCTTTTTACGTCGCATTCTCGATACCATGAATAACCTGTCCTTCAGCGCAAAATCAATACTGGACGAGCAATTCAAAGAGGATATAACTTGGTGGGGACAGTTTTTGAAGGTTTTTAATGGCACGCGGTTGTTTCTGGAAACCCTACCAACAGAGGATGTGGTTACTGACGCATGTAATATCGCGGCGGCAGGGTTTTTTCGGGGCGATTGGTATTATCACAATTTTCCTATTGATAGCCAACACTGGGCAAATCTACACATCAATCACAAGGAAACTCTGGCTATCATTTTAGCTGCTAAACGTTGGGCTCCACTTTGGGCTAACAAACGCATAGTTATTCACAGCGATAACCAGGCGGCTGTCCAGATCATCAACAAAGGCACTACTGCAAACGGCAACATTATGAGGGAATTGCGCCAATTATTTTGGCTTTCAGCCCTACATAATTTTCATATCAAAGCGGTTTACTTGGAAGGCAAGCGTAATATTTTGGCGGACTCCATTTCACGTATCCATGAACCGCAGCATCTACTTAAGTTTCATGCAATATGCAGCACACAATATTCTCAGACATTTCTCAATTCTACTCCACTAGAACTACACATGTCAGCTCATAGCTACGGCTTCGTTTTTTGCAGATGCACGGGATCCCGGCCTGGCAAAGCAGTTAGAAACGGAAATCAGTGAATATCGCACTCATCTGTTTGCCGAATCCACCAAGTCAACTTACAAAACTCATCGTAATACCTTCCTCAACTTCTGTACGCATATGGGCTATCAACCAGTCCCACTTCAGCACTCGCACTTGTTACAATATGCCGCTTTCTTAGCTCGAATTTTAAAACCCTCATCCATTCGTAGTTACTTAAATATCATAGGCATATTGCATATCGTTTTCTCGTCTGTCCCAGGTCTTAACGTACTTGAGATAGTCAGTAGGAATTTAATAAATGTAAACAGTTTATCAAATGGCAGTTGTCCTGTTTTAGTATGCAGTTTGGAACTGAATTCCCGTTTTCGAAGAAGAGCGGCGGCGTGGCTTCCCGCCATTTATGCAAATGAGAAGACTGATCATTTTAAACTAAAAAATTAAATTGTAAACCCTGCTCACTCAGTAAACAACTGACAAGTGTTAGTTCAAGTACAACATTTTTCCGGTGAATTGATTTTGCATTGGTGGAGACATGAAATGAGGTCGTTTGAATTATGTAGATTTTCAAACCTTTTTCATTTGCTTTATAAACAAGCAAACAAACATACCTTGCCACTCTTACATGACAACGTGGGAAGTAGTTACGGTCCGTTTCTTGCGGTGCGGTAACCTTGACGTGTCCAAGCATTCTGATTGGTTGAGCAATGATTTTGCGCGCTGTGATTGGTTGAATGCAATGTCTTCGATTCCGTACCGTGACCGTAACTCTGTGCTCTATTTTCCCCATTCATACGATCGATGAAAGCATGAGTACAGGTACAAGAAGAGTTATTTCATTGTGAAAGCGAGCTCGACACAAGCGCAAGAACAAGGATCAAAGTTGTTCCATTTATCGTAATTGCGCATGCGCGCTAATGCTCGCATGAGGTCCGTTTTCACGTGACACAAGTTGCTATGCTTCCGCTTATATTTGCGGGTATAGTGAAGGGAGCAGCTTTTGCTGTACAATAAATTAATAGGAGGGAGGGGAGGGTGCGGTAACACGAGTGGTACACAAAGTTGTCTACCTACCAAACAGTTGTAAATAAACACAGGTCTGGAGACTCTGGACGGTAGAAATCTTTAATCACGTGACCTACAGCAAACAAGAGATATATTTACACTTATTTCTCGTATCATCCGAATACCATCCGAATACCATCCGAATATCATCCGAATATAGTCCGAATATCATCCGAGTTTTATTTACATAGATGCTTATGACATGCACAAGTTTCGTATAAGTTGTTTTCAGTTTAATTCACCGACCTATCACATCTAACATACAAGTATTTTAAGCCAACTTGCTCTGTCTGATTTCTATACTATTGGTTCTGGAATAAAGGCTGTGGTGTCGTACTGCCTCAACTGAACAGGCTCTTCGTCCTTTAACTGTTGCATAGCTCTTCTCTTGAGCAACAGAGAAACTGCTAAGCTAATAGTTACAACCAGTAATATAACAGCAAGTGAAGACACCGATGAGATGATAATCGTCTGGCGTTCAATATCACCTTAAATCAAGAAAAATAATAACAACGCCGTCAGTTTCAAACAGTTTGGTCAGGCGACACACACCCATTCCATTTATATTATTTAATACAGTTGAATCTCCGATTGCGACCACTCTCGTAGGCGACCACCTCTCCTAAGCGACCAGCTTAGGAGAGGTGGTCGCTTACGAGAATGGTCGCAATCGGGGGTTCAATAGACGCAACGTAGGTTTGGAGGTGTGTATATCATTGTGGTCAATCCCAGTTAAAGTAAGTTTGAGCGCAACCAAAATGTACAATCACATACAGTCGAACCTTTCGTAAGCGACCACCCAACATGTCAAGCTTTGTGGTCGATCGCTTACGAGAGGCGGTCGCTTAAGAGAGGTTCCAACTATAGTGATTTGACTTGGAACTGCATGAACTTTTGGTATTTTGGAAAACTGGTGGCTTACGAGAGATGGTCGCTTACGAGAGTGGTCGCAACTGGAGGTTCGACTGTACTTTCTGTACGAGACTGTGAAAACGTTCGTCCAGGCAAAACGAGGTAATAATAGATTCTTCCCAGTCCCCACACAAACAGTCACGACACAGGGTACCCATACCTGATGGCTTAGTATCCTCGTTCGTTTTTTGAAGAGTTAAAGGTCCTGATGCCAAGTGATACAGACTGGACTCTCGGCCCAGTGCTCTGTCACGTGCTATCTCTCTCTTCCTACGTATCTTCTTGCGGCAGCCAGTAGCGCACTTGGATGAGTTAGAGCTACTGTGACATACCATTAGTAGACAGTGAAGGTAGACGACAGGGTGATCGGCGATGAATCGAAACGCTTTGATGGTGAAGTTTTGTTTTCTGTTGATGGCGTAGTTGTAAACCATGGTATCATCACGAGGGCACCTGGAATATCAGACATTGATATATTAATGAGTA
Source organism: Actinostola sp. cb2023 (assembly GCA_033675265.1). NCBI lineage: Eukaryota > Metazoa > Cnidaria > Anthozoa > Actiniaria > Actinostolidae > Actinostola > Actinostola sp. cb2023. Next base: position 19,388 of record JAUJYZ010001543.1, on the reverse strand, counting down.
TATCGACTGTTATATTGAGTTGTAAGATGGGAAATGAAGACATAATAAAAAGAGAAAAATGAATGAGCAAACGAGAAGAGGAAGGAAGGAAAGAAAGCAAGCAAGCAAAGGTGACAGGAAATCAAGGACATACAAAATGGGGATTTAACATCAAACAAAAAAATGAAAAACCTTTCTGCAGCTCGTACATTTTGTTCTCTCTCAAAAACTCTCTCACTCACCCTTCATCAAGAAATACGTAACTAGGCGAGCTCGTTGACCTGGTTGTTGTCGTTGCCAGGCATTGCTCAGCAAAGACATAGAGATCTCCTTTCTCTGACAACACTTGGTATTGCACGTATACAGGATCGTTAATCTGCACGCTGATTGGATAATCTTTACTCTTGTAACTGGTGGTGTAGTCCTTGTCGGTGAATAAGTCCATCAAGAAGGTGAAGTTACCAAACGAACCTTGGAAAAACAACACGAGAAAGATTTCGTGAGCATCGTTTATAAACATCCCTATTCTAAATTGATTCAGATGCGATCGGGGCACTGAGACATGGTATAGCATCTCTTAACGTCCCTCTGCTAACTGGACATTGTGGAGATAAGAAAACTTTGACACGCACCTCAAAATGAGAGACCGTCACACCCTCGAGAATTCTGCAAGTGTAGCTTACATACCTTCTTCAAAATCAATTTTCCTGCGTGGTTCAAAGCTAGTCACACTAACAGATTTCTTTCTATCGTAGGTGCAGTTAAACTGTAAAGTCAGGTCACCCTCACGAGTTACTGTCTCCCCTGGAGCTGGATTACTGAGATTATATGCTCTGACTTCGTTTTTGTACGTAATGGTATCCGTCGTCTCCTTGATTGTCGTACCACAGCCGTTCAGTGGTGTTCTTAGTATGATTGTGTCACCAGATACATCAGAAAGACAGCTTTTGTCTTTTAAGTGAAACTGAGTTGGATCGAGGTGAGAATATTTCTGTTTGTCGATCTGAATTTCCATGTGGTTTTCTTCACACTTTATCTTGGTTTCCTGCTGTTAAGAAAGCAGTAAAAATATTAAAAAGGGGAACAAATTCGTTTCTACTTGTATGAATCAACAAAATTGTATCCGAGACCACGAACTTATGTGATAGAGTCGTTTTCGTATTAGTGGGAAACCTACGATGCGGAGATACCGTTACGGTACAGAATCGAAGACATTGTATTCAACCAATCACAGCGCGCGAAATCATTGCTCAACCAATCAGAATGCTTGGACATTATATAGAGTATAGAGTCGTTTTTATATGAGTGGGAAACCTATGACACAGTGGTGACGGTGACAGTACGGAATCATCTATTCAACCAATCACAGCGCGCGAGATCATTGCTCAACCAATCAGAATGCTTGGATACGAACCGTACCGTAACTACTTCGCACTCATACGAAAACGACTCTATAATCAAACAATAGCTGGACGAGTACGACAACAAAACACACAACAAAACGATTACGTAAAAGAATCAAGCAATTTCCCTTACTAGTGGACTCTTGGATGTTGGAGTGATAGAAGCAGTGGATTTCTGTGATGATTGTGAAGAGGATGGACTTGCTTGAATGGAAGTAACTGCAGGAAATGGACTACTGCTCACTTTTTCAACACTCGATGACGATGTTGTTGCTGGGCTAGATGACGTCATACGTGTTGTGCTCTTTATTGCAGCAATACTGGTTAGTAAAACAGGAGATGTAGATTGTGAAGAGGATGGACTTGCTTGAATGGAAGTAACTGCATGAGATGGACTACTGCTCACTTTTTCAACACTCGATGACGTTGTTGCTGGGCTAGATGACGTCATACGTGTTGTGCTCTTTATTGCAGCAATACTGGTTGATAAAACAGGAGATGTAGATTGTGAAGAGGATGGACTTGCTTGAATGGAAGTAACTGCATGAGATGGACTACTGCTCACTTTCTCAACACTCGATGACGTTGTTGCTGGGCTAGATGACGTCATAGGTGTTGTGCTCTTTATTGCAGCAATACTGGTTGATAAAACAGGAGATGTAGATTGTGAAGAGGATGGATTTGCTTGAATGGAAGTAACTGCATGAAATGAACTACTGCTCACTTTTTCAACACTCGATGACGTTGTTGTTGCTGGGCTAGATGACGTCATACGTGTTGTGCTCTTCATTGCAGCAATACTGGTTGATAAAACAGGAGATATAGATTGTGAAGTGGATGGACTTGCTTGAATGGAAGTAACTGCATGAGATGGACTACTGCTCACTTTTTCAACACTCGATGACGTTGTTGCTGGGCTAGATGACGTCATACGTGTTGTGCTCTTTATTGCAGCAATACTGGTTGATAAAACAGGAGATGTAGATTGTGAAGAGGATGGATTTGCTTGACTGGAAGTAACTGCATGAGATGAACTACTGCTCACTTTTTCAACACTCGATGACGTTGTTGTTGCTGGGCTAGATGACGTCATACGCGTTGTGCTCTTTATTGCAGCAATACTGGTTGATAAAACAGGAGATGTAGATTGTGAAGAGGATGGATTTGCTTGACTGAAAGTAACTGCAGGAAATGAACTACTGCTCACTTTTTCAACACTCGATGACGTTGTTGTTGCTGGGCTAGATGACGTCATACGTGTTGTGCTCTTTATTGTAGCAATACTGGTTGATAAAACAGGAGATGTAGATTGTGAAGCGGATGGACTTGCTTGAATGGAAGTAACTGCATGAGATGGACTGAGTGCCTGAATTGGAAATGATATCACATGTTGAACTGTTGACATTGTTTAGTTAGGTAAGTTTATAGATGTTGCTGCACTTTGGTTAAACACGAAACCGCGCTATAAAAGGGCCTGTGCCAGGCAGCTAACACCTTCAGTTGTCAGTCATCCATCGTACTGTCAAGAGCTCTGCATCGTAACAATGGGCGCGAAATTTGAATTCAAAATTTGAATTTCTAATTTTTGACTTTCTTCGTTCTTTTAATAACAACAAGAACTCATTTTCAAAATCTTGTTATTAGTTTTGAATGATCAGTTTTGAAAATATTGATATCTAGCTCAGTTTTATCGAAGTCCAGCTGAATAATAATTATGAACTTTGAGTCGTTCAATACGACATGAATACGAAGATGTTACTCCACCATTTCAAATTGATTCAACTGAGCTGGAAAGGTGTGAAATGAAGGCGGTCCAGTCCCTTTTATAGCGCGGTTTCGTGTTTAAGATGCTAGGTTGTGTAAGTTTCCTATTCGTACATTATATTTTGTTGTACAGGTTTAATGTTATTTCGAGCTATTTCATGTGAAATCTCTGTATGGTTAACGATACGTGAACGATGTTCTGCTATGGACTTCTAAAGGCTCTGTTTACATAAGAGAATGAGAGAGAAATAACCCTAGTCATTCAATTTTGCTTCCTTTGCAAAGCTGCCATTTCTTACCCACCGATTCACTGATAAACCTAGTCCAAGAGTTTAACTCTGAGCACTCAATATGTAGCGGCAATACATAGTTTCGATCTGATGAAAGTGATCTGACTATGTTGAAATAAACCGGTTTTTTTTTAGAGAGGCAATTCGTCAAAGGAAAGAGTAACTCTATCCTGAAATCAAATTGAATGGAGATTGACTCACCGCTAAGAATGCCAACAACACTCCTAACGCTGGCGATATCGCCATATTCCCGTTATTTCGAAGTCAGTGTCGCTCACGAACCAATTGCTCAAACTTCGTTGACAAAATGGACTCGTTTGCTTGAATATATTATTGTTGAAGTGCTAAGCATTTGAATTCCCTTGAGATGGTAGAGCACTGGGAAATAGTCTCGTGAATGAAGGACGTAATTACGAATATGAAAAAGGAATTGTTTATCTAGTTCCCACGAGAGGGTTGTTGACATGCGAGGAACTTTTGAAAAGTGGTATTTGCTCAGCTCTAGATCTCGATGAAGCATTGGGTTCTTTAATCTTATGGTTTATAAGACTTGAATCAAGTTCTAGTTATATATATGAGGTCCCTTTTTCATATTCGTAATTACGTCCTTCATTCACGAGACTATTTCCCAGTGCTCTACCATCTCAAGGGAATTCAAATGCTTAGCACTTCAACAATAATATATTCAAGCAAACGAGTCCATTTTGTCAACGAAGTTTGAGCAATTGGTTCGTGAGCGACACTGACTTCGAAATAACGGGAATATGGCGATATCGCCAGCGTTAGGAGTGTTGTTGGCATTCTTAGCGGTGAGTCAATCTCCATTCAATTTGATTTCAGGATAGAGTTACTCTTTCCTTTGACGAATTGCCTCTCTAAAAAAAAACCGGTTTATTTCAACATAGTCAGATCACTTTCATCAGATCGAAACTATGTATTGCCGCTACATATTGAGTGCTCAGAGTTAAACTCTTGGACTAGGTTTATCAGTGAATCGGTGGGTAAGAAATGGCAGCTTTGCAAAGGAAGCAAAATTGAATGACTAGGGTTATTTCTCTCTCATTCTCTTATGTAAACAGAGCCTTTAGAAGTCCATAGCAGAACATCGTTCACGTATCGTTAACCATACAGAGATTTCACATGAAATAGCTCGAAATAACATTAAACCTGTACAACAAAATATAATGTACGAATAGGAAACTTACACAACCTAGCATCTTAAACACGAAACCGCGCTATAAAAGGGACTGGACCGCCTTCATTTCACACCTTTCCAGCTCAGTTGAATCAATTTGAAATGGTGGAGTAACATCTTCGTATTCATGTCGTATTGAACGACTCAAAGTTCATAATTATTATTCAGCTGGACTTCGATAAAACTGAGCTAGATATCAATATTTTCAAAACTGATCATTCAAAACTAATAACAAGATTTTGAAAATGAGTTCTTGTTGTTATTAAAAGAACGAAGAAAGTCAAAAATTAGAAATTCAAAAATTTTGAATTCAAATTTCGCGCCCATTGTTACGATGCAGAGCTCTTGACAGTACGATGGATGACTGACAACTGAAGGTGTTAGCTGCCTGGCACAGGCCCTTTTATAGCGCGGTTTCGTGTTTAACCAAAGTGCAGCAACATCTATAAACTTACCTAACTAAACAATGTCAACAGTTCAACATGTGATATCATTTCCAATTCAGGCACTCAGTCCATCTCATGCAGTTACTTCCATTCAAGCAAGTCCATCCGCTTCACAATCTACATCTCCTGTTTTATCAACCAGTATTGCTACAATAAAGAGCACAACACGTATGACGTCATCTAGCCCAGCAACAACAACGTCATCGAGTGTTGAAAAAGTGAGCAGTAGTTCATTTCCTGCAGTTACTTTCAGTCAAGCAAATCCATCCTCTTCACAATCTATATCTCCTGTTTTATCAACCAGTATTGCTGCAATAAAGAGCACAACGCGTATGACGTCATCTAGCCCAGCAACAACAACGTCATCGAGTGTTGAAAAAGTGAGCAGTAGTTCATCTCTCATGCAGTTACTTCCAGTCAAGCAAATCCATCCTCTTCACAATCTACATCTCCTGTTTTATCAACCAGTATTGCTGCAATAAAGAGCACAACACGTATGACGTCATCTAGCCCAGCAACAACGTCATCGAGTGTTGAAAAAGTGAGCAGTAGTCCATCTCATGCAGTTACTTCCATTCAAGCAAGTCCATCCACTTCACAATCTACATCTCCTGTTTTATCAACCAGTATTGCTGCAATGAAGAGCACAACACGTATGACGTCATCTAGCCCAGCAACAACAACGTCATCGAGTGTTGAAAAAGTGAGCAGTAGTCCATTTCATGCAGTTACTTCCATTCAAGCAAGTCCATCCTCTTCACAATCTACATCTCCTGTTTTATCAACCAGTATTGCTGCAATAAAGAGCACAACACCTATGACGTCATCTAGCCCAGCAACAACGTCATCGAGTGTTGAAAAAGTGAGCAGTAGTCCATCTCATGCAGTTACTTCCATTCAAGCAAGTCCATCCTCTTCACAATCTACATCTCCTGTTTTATCAACCAGTATTGCTGCAATAAAGAGCACAACACGTATGACGTCATCTAGCCCAGCAACAACGTCATCGAGTGTTGAAAAAGTGAGCAGTAGTCCATCTCATGCAGTTACTTCCATTCAAGCAAGTCCATCCTCTTCACAATCTACATCTCCTGTTTTACTAACCAGTATTGCTGCAATAAAGAGCACAACACGTATGACGTCATCTAGCCCAGCAACAACATCGTCATCGAGTGTTGAAAAAGTGAGCAGTAGTCCATTTCCTGCAGTTACTTCCATTCAAGCAAGTCCATCCTCTTCACAATCATCACAGAAATCCACTGCTTCTATCACTCCAACATCCAAGAGTCCACTAGTAAGGGAAATTGCTTGATTCTTTTACGTAATCGTTTTGTTGTGTGTTTTGTTGTCGTACTCGTCCAGCTATTGTTTGATTATAGAGTCGTTTTCGTATGAGTGCGAAGTAGTTACGGTACGGTTCGTATCCAAGCATTCTGATTGGTTGAGCAATGATCTCGCGCGCTGTGATTGGTTGAATAGATGATTCCGTACTGTCACCGTCACCACTGTGTCATAGGTTTCCCACTCATATAAAAAACGACTCTATACTCTATATAATGTCCAAGCATTCTGATTGGTTGAGCAATGATTTCGCGCGCTGTGATTGGTTGAATACAATGTCTTCGATTCTGTACCGTAACGGTATCTCCGCATCGTAGGTTTCCCACTAATACGAAAACGACTCTATCACATAAGTTCGTGGTCTCGGATACAATTTTGTTGATTCATACAAGTAGAAACGAATTTGTTCCCCTTTTTAATATTTTTACTGTTTTCTTAACAGCAGGAAACCAAGATAAAGTGTGAAGAAAACCACATGGAAATTCAGATCGACAAACAGAAATATTCTCACCTCGATCCAACTCAGTTTCACTTAAAAGACAAAAGCTGTCTTTCTGATGTATCTGGTGACACAATCATACTAAGAACACCACTGAACGGCTGTGGTACGACAATCAAGGAGACGACGGATACCATTACGTACAAAAACGAAGTCAGAGCATATAATCTCAGTAATCCAGCTCCAGGGGAGACAGTAACTCGTGAGGGTGACCTGACTTTACAGTTTAACTGCACCTACGATAGAAAGAAATCTGTTAGTGTGACTAGCTTTGAACCACGCAGGAAAATTGATTTTGAAGAAGGTATGTAAGCTACACTTGCAGAATTCTCGAGGGTGTGACGGTCTCTCATTTTGAGGTGCGTGTCAAAGTTTTCTTATCTCCACAATGTCCAGTTAGCAGAGGGACGTTAAGAGATGCTATACCATGTCTCAGTGCCCCGATCGCATCTGAATCAATTTAGAATAGGGATGTTTATAAACGATGCTCACGAAATCTTTCTCGTGTTGTTTTTCCAAGGTTCGTTTGGTAACTTCACCTTCTTGATGGACTTATTCACCGACAAGGACTACACCACCAGTTACAAGAGTAAAGATTATCCAATCAGCGTGCAGATTAACGATCCTGTATACGTGCAATACCAAGTGTTGTCAGAGAAAGGAGATCTCTATGTCTTTGCTGAGCAATGCCTGGCAACGACAACAACCAGGTCAACGAGCTCGCCTAGTTACGTATTTCTTGATGAAGGGTGAGTGAGAGAGTTTTTGAGAGAGAACAAAATGTACGAGCTGCAGAAAGGTTTTTCATTTTTTTGTTTGATGTTAAATCCCCATTTTGTATGTCCTTGATTTCCTGTCACCTTTGCTTGCTTTCTTTCCTTCCTTCCTCTTCTCGTTTGCTCATTCATTTTTCTCTTTTATTATGTCTTCATTTCCCATCTTACAACTCAATATAACAGTCGATATACTCATTAATATATCAATGTCTGATATTCCAGGTGCCCTCGTGATGATACCATGGTTTACAACTACGCCATCAACAGAAAACAAAACTTCACCATCAAAGCGTTTCGATTCATCGCCGATCACCCTGTCGTCTACCTTCACTGTCTACTAATGGTATGTCACAGTAGCTCTAACTCATCCAAGTGCGCTACTGGCTGCCGCAAGAAGATACGTAGGAAGAGAGAGATAGCACGTGACAGAGCACTGGGCCGAGAGTCCAGTCTGTATCACTTGGCATCAGGACCTTTAACTCTTCAAAAAACGAACGAGGATACTAAGCCATCAGGTATGGGTACCCTGTGTCGTGACTGTTTGTGTGGGGACTGGGAAGAATCTATTATTACCTCGTTTTGCCTGGACGAACGTTTTCACAGTCTTGTACAGAAAGTACAGTCGAACCTCCAGTTGCGACCACTCTCGTAAGCGACCATCTCTCGTAAGCCACCAGTTTTCCAAAATACCAAAAGTTCATGCAGTTCCAAGTCAAATCACTATAGTTGGAACCTCTCTTAAGCGACCGCCTCTCGTAAGCGATCGACCACAAAGCTTGACATGTTGGGTGGTCGCTTACGAAAGGTTCGACTGTATGTGATTGTACATTTTGGTTGCGCTCAAACTTACTTTAACTGGGATTGACCACAATGATATACACACCTCCAAACCTACGTTGCGTCTATTGAACCCCCGATTGCGACCATTCTCGTAAGCGACCACCTCTCCTAAGCTGGTCGCTTAGGAGAGGTGGTCGCCTACGAGAGTGGTCGCAATCGGAGATTCAACTGTATTAAATAATATAAATGGAATGGGTGTGTGTCGCCTGACCAAACTGTTTGAAACTGACGGCGTTGTTATTATTTTTCTTGATTTAAGGTGATATTGAACGCCAGACGATTATCATCTCATCGGTGTCTTCACTTGCTGTTATATTACTGGTTGTAACTATTAGCTTAGCAGTTTCTCTGTTGCTCAAGAGAAGAGCTATGCAACAGTTAAAGGACGAAGAGCCTGTTCAGTTGAGGCAGTACGACACCACAGCCTTTATTCCAGAACCAATAGTATAGAAATCAGACAGAGCAAGTTGGCTTAAAATACTTGTATGTTAGATGTGATAGGTCGGTGAATTAAACTGAAAACAACTTATACGAAACTTGTGCATGTCATAAGCATCTATGTAAATAAAACTCGGATGATATTCGGACTATATTCGGATGATATTCGGATGGTATTCGGATGGTATTCGGATGATACGAGAAATAAGTGTAAATATATCTCTTGTTTGCTGTAGGTCACGTGATTAAAGATTTCTACCGTCCAGAGTCTCCAGACCTGTGTTTATTTACAACTGTTTGGTAGGTAGACAACTTTGTGTACCACTCGTGTTACCGCACCCTCCCCTCCCTCCTATTAATTTATTGTACAGCAAAAGCTGCTCCCTTCACTATACCCGCAAATATAAGCGGAAGCATAGCAACTTGTGTCACGTGAAAACGGACCTGATGCGAGCATTAGCGCGCATGCGCAATCACGATAAATGAACAACTTTGATCCTTGTTCTTGCGCTTGTGTCGAGCTCGCTTTCACAATGAAATAACTCTTCTTGTACCTGTACTCATGCTTTCATCGATCGTATGAATGGGGAAAACAGAGCACAGAGTTACGGTCACGGTACGGAATCGAAGACATTGCATTCAACCAATCACAGCGCGCAAAATCATTGCTCAACCAATCAGAATGCTTGGACACGTCAAGGTTACCGCACCGCAAGAAACGGACCGTAACTACTTCCCACGTTGTCATGTAAGAGTGGCAAGGTATGTTTGTTTGCTTGTTTATAAAAATGAAAAAGGTTTGAAAATCTACATAATTCAAACGACCTCATTTCATGTCTCCACCAATGCAAAATCAATTCACCGGAAAAATGTTGTACTTGAACTAACACTTGTCAGTTGTTTACTGAGTGAGCAGGGTTTACAATTTAATTTTTTAGTAAAATGATCAGTCTTCTCATTTGCATAAATGGCGGGAAGCCACGCCGCCGCTCTTCTTCGAAAACGGGAATTCAGTTCCAAAACTGCATACTAAAACAGGACAACTGCCATTTGATAAACTGTTTACATTTATTAAATTCCTACTGACTATCTCAAGTACGTTAAGACCTGGGACAGACGAGAAAACGATATGCAATATGCCTATGATATTTAAGTAACTACGAATGGATGAGGGTTTTAAAATTCGAGCTAAGAAAGCGGCATATTGTAACAAGTGCGAGTGCTGAAGTGGGACTGGTTGATAGCCCATATGCGTACAGAAGTTGAGGAAGGTATTACGATGAGTTTTGTAAGTTGACTTGGTGGATTCGGCAAACAGATGAGTGCGATATTCACTGATTTCCGTTTCTAACTGCTTTGCCAGGCCGGGATCCCGTGCATCTGCAAAAAAACGAAGCCGTAGCTATGAGCTGACATGTGTAGTTCTAGTGGAGTAGAATTGAGAAATGTCTGAGAATATTGTGTGCTGCATATTGCATGAAACTTAAGTAGACTGCTGCGGTTCATGGATACGTGAAATGGAGTCCGCCAAAATATTACGCTTGCCTTCCAAGTAAACCGCTTTGATATGAAAATTATGTAGGGCTGAAAGCCAAAATAATTGGCGCAATTCCCTCATAATGTTGCCGTTTGCAGTAGTGCCTTTGTTGATGATCTGGACAGCCGCCTGGTTATCGCTGTGAATAACTATGCGTTTGTTAGCCCAAAGTGGAGCCCAACGTTTAGCAGCTAAAATGATAGCCAGAGTTTCCTTGTGATTGATGTGTAGATTTGCCCAGTGTTGGCTATCAATAGGAAAATTGTGATAATACCAATCGCCCCGAAAAAACCCTGCCGCCGCGATATTACATGCGTCAGTAACCACATCCTCTGTTGGTAGGGTTTCCAGAAACAACCGCGTGCCATTAAAAACCTTCAAAAACTGTCCCCACCAAGTTATATCCTCTTTGAATTGCTCGTCCAGTATTGATTTTTGCGCTGAAGGACAGGTTATTCATGGTATCGAGAATGCGACGTAAAAAGGTTCTACCCCCGTGGACAACTCTACACGCAAAATTCAATTTGCCTGCTAAACGCTGAAGTTGTTTCTTGCTTGCGCGTCGCTTGCTCTGAAACTCGCACACTACTTGTCGTAGTTCTTCTACTTTTTCATCTGGTAACCTCATGCTGCACGATATTGTGTCTAGTTCGACTCCTAGAAAGGTTAAACGCTGTGTCGGAGGGATCAATTTGCGTTCGCTTAACGTAAATCCTAAATCTTGTAATAATTTTCTCAAGGTGTCGTATGCCAGCCGGCAATCGGCCTCAGTTGCTCCGATCACCAGAAAATCATCGAGATATACTATAATATCGTCATAACCCCTGCGTGACATCATACGTCTCACCGATTGTGTGAGTCTATGAAAGATGAGTGGGCTAGATTTCGCTCCGAACGGAAGCCGTGTATCGTAAAAATACGTGTCAACGTTATCTCCGGAAAACCGCCACTTACACCCTGTTGCGCGATAGTTATCAGGGTGAATAGGCACAGATCGATAAGCATGCCTGAGGTCGATCTTGGCCATAAAATAATTCGGTTTTAAAAGCTTAATAGCATCGTCGAGTTTTTGAAAATTGAAAATGCTCGTTCGTTATGTAATCATTTACTGCTTGCCCGTGCGGTCGGGAACAATCGTGAATAATGCGAATTTCGTTAGTGTTAGGTTTAGGAATTGCTCCTAGCGCACTAACAATAGTAGGTTTTTGCTTAGTAATGACATAATTGCCTTGCGATAGTTCTTCTCGGATAGTTTGTTCTACTAAATGCCGGTTAATGGAGTTGGTAGCTGATCTATAGTTATCCATGTTTACTTCATTAAAACGAGTACCTATTTGTGTGAGTTGAAACCCGTTTTGAATGCCCTCTTGGAGAAATTCTGCGTCCTCATCATTTTCCAGTTCTTTAAGCCACAAATCACGGTTTAGTGGGTTAGTATTGTCAAAGGTTAGTCATGCTTGGGAATTAGGTGATCTATGTGTGTGTCCTGCGTGCGGTTGGCCACAAGCTTTGCCGGAAACCTTGCGATTGCATTCATGAGCGAAATTACAAGCTTCACGCACACACCCACGTGGGCTGTTAAAATTGCGGCAAATTATTTTCCCCTCGGTGTTAGTGTTAGCGAAATTCATACGTATTGAGTTATTAGTTGGTTTCAGAGAGTTAGCGGCGTTTTGCATAGGAGAAAGCGTTACTATGTGTAAATGGTTGGAGTCAAAATTCCAGGGATAATGGTAAATAGCCTGCATCCTACGAAATTCGTTATCGTAGCGCACCACCGACTTCCACTCATATTTGTTAGCTAGCTCCATTATCTTAATTGAATATGCTAGATAGTGCTGGATATCTGTGAGCGATCCTAATTTTCCTTCTAACAAAAGAGTATAAAAAATTCGCGTATTTCCTATCATCCACTGTTGCATTGTTATAGATTCTAATTTAGGCTTTTTTGGGCCCGTATGTTACTGAAATGCGGGCCATGCCTTGACTTCCTAACGTTTCCTCTTGTTCTTGAGGAACAAGAGAATCTACAAAGTCTGGTATAAGATATATTTTCTCACCACATCCACGTGCTGGCTTGAGGAACATCTCCGAAATGGTTTGCTTGGGTGTGGATCCATCGTGGAGAAGTTGGGCGATTGGGTGATTTGTGCTAGAACCTAGTTGCGGTGGCAACTGTCCTGCCTCTGCTTGGTCTGCGGCTCGTAGAAGCTCATCCAGCGGAGTAGGGTTGAGGTTGTAGGGTTGAGGTTGTAAGGGTGAGGCTGTGTTTCTTCGACGTAATTCTTCGATGGTCGCCCTTTTCTCTTTTATCTGCTGAGCCATATCATGTTCCCTTGCTGCTTCATTTAATTCCTGCTCCTCCAGCTGAAGTGCCTCCAGGCTCTCCCTCATTTCTTCGAGTTTCGACTTCTTTTCTAGTTTTGTTCTTCTGGGAGAGCTTCTCTCTTCACCTTCACAGAAGGGGGAAGGAATGCCCCACACATGTTCCTCGATGGGTGTTTTGCAGCCCGGACACTTCTTGTTTCTTTTCCTTGATTTTGCTGAAGCCATTTTTTGAATTGTTAAACGCTATATAAAGCTAATGCTGCTTAGTCGCTTGCTTCAAATGCTGAACTGCTAATGCTGATAGTACATGTCAAGACATGTCATGTGTACAGCTTCGATGCTTATATATACATATTTACTAAACCACACATTCCTAGTGGTTTCCTAGTTATGTTATCTAGCCTATGTGGTACATTCTTTCTAACTATGTCACCAGGTGCTATTATCAAATATCCTGTTCCTGTCCCGTCCGCCTTCCAGATTTAGACTCATATTAACTTAGTCAATATCCACGCTAAACTATTATATTTTTCTGTTCGCACAAATTTTGGTCGAAATTCATGAAACTTCGCACAGCTACATAACTTCACCGGTTTCAACTTTTATGATGATAAAATAGGTGATAAAGTGATCACGTGACCTCTTACGTCACTCCTGTGTCCTTCAAAACTTTGAATTAAAATGGGGTGATGGGTATTTTATGTATGGAAGAAGTTATGCCACTTTTTCGTTTGTCTAGGGGAGAGGTATAAGAATCTGCCCTCACACTTGAACAACTAATGCTCATTGAGGAGATATTTGCATCAATATGATTGACCCACCAGGTCACGTGACCTATTTTGTAAAATATCTCCTCAATGGGCATTAGTTGTTCAGGTGTGAGGGCAGATTCTTATACCTCTCCCCTAGACAAACGAAAAAATGGCATAACTTTTTCCATACATAAAATACCCATCACCCCATTTTAATTCAAATTCCCAAGGGAGACACGAGTGACGTAAGAGGTCACGTGATCACTTTATCACGATATTATTATCTCAAAAGTTGAAACTCCTAAAGTTATATAGATGTGTGAAGTTTCTTGCATTTCGAGCACAATCTGTGCGAACAGCAAAATAAAATAGGTTTAGCCTCGCTCTCATGTCCGTCCCAGGCCTTAACGTACTTCACATGAATTAGAAGGATTATTATTTTTCTCGATTATGAATTTATATTGAGTTAACTGGACAACACACTCATCACTGAAATACATCTGATTCAATAATATCTCAGATTTCCCATTGGAATGCAAGATAGCCAGGATAATTCCTCTTCATAAAAAGGTCCCTGTAATATGCTCGATAACTATAAACCAATCTTTTTTTCGCAAAGGATTATGGTACAGATGATGCAATTCCCTTCTAAAATACAAGCATCAAGAGTTCCAGACTTTCGGTACGCGCGCAATGCATTATGAGATTATTACACACCAATTCTAGACACAGGGAGCCCAAGCTATATTTCTGCTCACTTGGTGCTCATGCACTTTTTCTTTGTAATAATCTCACAATGCATTGCGCGCGTACCGGAAGTCTGGAACTCTTGTTGATTGTATGTGATCTTCGAAAGGTTAAAGCCTTTTTTCTCACAGCGAAGTATCTTCTTCAGTGGCCACACCTGGGTGGTCGTAGGCTTGGAGTTCTGCAGGAATGAAATCTGTGTTTCTTTTCTGTCGTTTCTGTCGTTTCTGTCGTTTCTTGCGGCACAGCAAGGCCAAAAGTACGACACAGCCAAGCAGCAATAATCCAACGGCCGATGAAAGCACAGTGACAGTCAGTGGCACTCCCAAAGATTTATCTGTAGAATTGATAATAGTTTTTTTAGATTTTCCCTTTTTTTTTCGGTTGAACCCAGTCCCCACACAAACAGTCACGACACAGGGTACCCATACCTGATGGCTTGGTATCCTCGTTCGTTTTTTTAAGAGTTAAAGGTCCTGATGCCAAGTGATACAGACTGGACTCTCGGCCCAGTGCTTTGTCACGTGCTATCTCTCTCTTCGCACGTATCTTGCGGCAGCCAGTAGCGCACTTGGATGAGTTAGAGCTACTGTGACATACCATCAATAGACAGTGAAGGTAGACGACAGGGTGATCGGCGATGAATCGAAACGCTTTGATGGTGAAGTTTTGTTTTCTGTTGATGGCGTAGTTGTAAACCATGGTATCATCACGAGGGCACCTGGAATATCAGACATTGATATATTAATGAGTACATCGACTGTTATATTGAGTTGTAAGATGGGAAATGAAGACATAATGAAAAGAGAAAATGAATGAGCAAACGAGCAGAGGAAGGAGGGAAAGAAAGCAAGCAAAGGTGACAGGAAATCAAGCACATATAAAATTTAAAATCAAAAGATGTACAGCTCGTACATTTTGTTCTCTCTCAAAACTCTCTCACTCACCCTCATCAAGAAATACGTAACTAGCCTTGTCGGTGAATAAGTCCATCAAGAAGGTGAAGTTACCAACGAACCTTGGAAAAAACAAACAACACGAGAATGATTTCGTGAGCATCGTTTATAAACATACCTATTCTAAATTGATTCAAATGAGATCGGGGCACTGAGACAGGGCATAGCGTCTCTACGTCCCCTCTGCTAACTGGATACAGACTTCTCAACTTTGTGGAGATAAGAAAACTTGACACGCACCTCAAAATGAGAGACCGTCCGTCACACCCTCGAGAAATCTGCAAGTGTAGCTTACATACCTTCTTCAACATCAATTCTCCTGCGTGGTTCAAAGCTAGTCACACTAACATATTTCTTTCTATCGTAGGTGCAGTTAAACTGTAAAGTCAGGTCACCCTCACGAGTTATTGTCTCCCCTGGAGCTGGATTACTGAGATTATATGCTCTGACTTCGTTTTTGTACGTAATGGTATCCGTCGTCTCCTTGATTGTCGTACCACAGCCATTCAGTGGTGTTCTTAGTCTGATTGTGTCACCAGATGAATTAGAAGGACAGGTTTTGTCTTTTAAGTGAAACTGAGTTGGATCGAGGTGAGAATATTTTCTGTTTGTCGATCTGAATTTCCCATGTAGTTTTCTTCACACTTTATCTTGGTGTCTTCTACTTGCGGCTGGAGAGAGAAAGATGACTTATTGCTGCAGTTGTCATTTTCTTTGAAGTACTATTTACAGTCGGTACAAAAATCTAAATTAGACGACGTTTGCATGGGATTGTTATACATGAACGCGTAGCCTATAGCTGCTATTGTAGGAGCCGATATGAAGGCAAGCAAAGGTCAACGTAAGGAAGGAACGAGGGAAGGAAGCTTTTGACTACAAGGATGAACAAATATGTATGGAAGGAAGGAAGGAAGTTATGGAAGAACTGTGAAGGAAGGGAAGGTAGAAGTAGAACACATTCCAACGCATCTATGGATGGGAACTAACAAAACATGAATTTCCAGTATGGTTATTAACAACTCGAGTAAGGGGAATATCATTTCACGGTAAACTCGGTAATGACATTGCCCTTTCACAAGCCTGCCCTGCCAGAGCATTGTTGCA
This sequence comes from Actinostola sp. cb2023, assembly GCA_033675265.1. Lineage (NCBI taxonomy): Eukaryota > Metazoa > Cnidaria > Anthozoa > Actiniaria > Actinostolidae > Actinostola > Actinostola sp. cb2023. Next base: position 2,993 of record JAUJYZ010001543.1, on the reverse strand, counting down.
CGACTCACGAAGATTGTGAAAAAACCACGATTGTAATGACTATTGATTCGGTAAATAATTACATTTTTAGCACATATGTGATGAACATAGCGACACTTAATCCTCGATAAACCCTGACTGATTAGATTATGCAACCATCACCGTGGCCTTGTCAAATGAGATTACCTTCTCTCAGGTACAGTGGTACATGTAAAGACATGTTTTTTAAAGATTTTATTTTAGACCAATTTCTGTTCTTTATCGAGGGAGGGACTGTAGTTGGGGCCATACTGAACAACGACCAATGAAGTTTGAACTTTGTTAATTAAATGCCAGGACTGTGTTTTGTGCTCTAAATTAAGACGTTTTGTTTCTGTACTCATTTTGTTCGTATTAATTTAATTAACTAGAGGCGATAGTAATTATTGAAGGCATTCTACTAATAGACACTAAACGAACACGACTAGCAAAATCACTATGTTGATAGTAGATTCTTTATATTAGTTAAATTTATAATTTTTAAATTTGAGAATTTAATTAGAATGGAGCAAGTTTGTCACTCTTTTCACAGTTTGTGAAAGTATTAGGTTGTTTGGTCTTCCATGTTTCTCTTTTTCGTTTAATTTGGACTGAAAACAACAATTATGATGTTCATAGAGTTCGTTTCGTACGAGTGGAGTGAGAAACCTACGGTACGTGACACTCAAATGCGCTTCCTTTCTGAACCAATCAAAAAGCGCGTGCAGATGCATCTCAAACCAATCAAAACTCTTTCAATACGACAAGGAGCGGTACCGTAAATTAATCATTGTAATTAATTTTACCTGTAATGCTGGTCGAGGAGAGAAGATGGTAACAGTGGTTCGAAGAAAGGTTGAATTTTTGTGGAATTGAGGTTGCTCTTGTCAGTCAGTTTCAGGAAGACGCCTGAGGATGGAATGCGCCTGAGCAGGAGACGCCTGCTGAGGAGAAGGCGTTGGAGTAGCGGGACACTTTGTTATGTATTGTTGGTTGTACTTTTTTCAGGAGGAATACGCCTGAGAAGAAGTCATCGGCGATGGAGAGTAGCCGGACACTTGGTGTATTGTGTTGGGACTTGTTTCAGGAAAATACGCCTTTGAGAAGAAGTCATTCGGCGATGAAGATAGTAGCGGACACTTGTTGTATTGTGGTTGTACTTGTTTCAGGAAAATTACGCCTGAGAATGAAGTCAATCGACGTTGGAAGTAGTATTAGCGGAAAACTTGTTGTATTATGTTTGTACTTGTTTCAGGAGAATTACGCCTGAGGAAGAAGTCATCGACGTTGGAAGTAGGGGACACCTTGTTGTATTGTGGTGTACTTGTTTCAGGAGGAATACGCTGAGAAGAAAGAAGTCCTCGACGTCTGGAGTAGGGGACACTGTTGTTATTGTGGTTGTACTTGTTTCAGGAGGAATACGCTGAGAAGAAGGCATCGGCGATGGAGTAGGGGACAGTGATGTGGTTTGATGGAAAGTACTACTGTTACTGCTGTCGATGGAAAAAAGAACTATTGTAATCCATCGCATTACCATAACCAATACACAATGAAAACAACAAACAGCCGCCACAACCAGAATGAAAACCAGAGGAAACTCATGCTACTTAGTCGACAACTCGATAAACACACTTTGAAAAACCAACCTCCACTTTCAGTCGTACAGTCGTTATCAAAAAAAACTTCCCTCCTCTCCAGCCCTTATATAAGCTACTTATGACGTCATGCAACTACATGATTCCTATTGGTCAAAAATTGATCTAATCACAAACGTTTGAAGTTTTAATTGTACTTGTAGACTATAATCTCGCTGTGGGTTTGAAAAAAATTGCCGCGTTCTTAACACACGCGTTCGTTTGGAGAAGGCATTGATATCAAACGAGAAATTAGGTTATGTTAGGTGGAGATTTAAAACAAGAGAGTTGTTGACGAATTTGAATTTTACAAGAAACCAGAGCGAAATATCGCAATGAATCGGATTGGTTCTCAGCCGTTGTCAAAGAGTACAGACACCACTGTTATGACGAATCGGCTCGTGCACGAAGCCAGCGCCCCTCCTCGCGCTTTTTGAAACAGTTTTTCTTTCAAACTTTTCCTTGTTTTTGGATGTTTTTGGCGTTGTTATTGTAAAAAAAAACCAAATAACGCTACGCTCGTGATTCCACTTGAGTTTTTGAACATTTTGATTGCCGTCAAGTGTGTGTCAATAAGAGTACAGGACAAACTCAAAACCACCTTCAATTTAGTTTTGTCTCTGAAAAAATTGGACAACATGACACTAAAGTAGATAGCGTGACTGCATGGACCTACCCTAGCCAGGCCCCGGCCAGGTACTAAGGAAATCATCAGAACTTAGAGTCTCTATTCTTCGTTACTTGTTATCAAACCAAAAAAGTATGCACATTTTTTAGAGCAGGTCTTGTTCGTTTCAAATTTCATTAAAATTGTCTGTTTATTGAACAATAAAAAGCTATAATCTCCCGGACTCAAAAAAGTTTGAATTGGTACAAATATGATGGAATTATCGTTTGAAATAGCCAGTGAATTCAGTAGCGTATATATGTGAATAGAATTCAATAGTTCGCCCTTATGATGGACAGAATCCGTACATAGTGTCAAAACCGGACTCCACTGCGGAACACAAATATTGCACATGGCTTAATGGCGGATTACGAGTTGTACGTGTTATACGCCTGTATATACGATTACACATATGACAAAGGGTTATTTAAAATACAGCTGTGAATGTCGAATTACATTTAATCCCTGTTTAAAGCTGAATCTTTTCGTCAGTTCCAATGCTTGAGCCGGTTCGTTTTATGGCAAGTTTTATATCAATAATGAACATCAAACTTGCTGAAACGCTAAGGTTATTACGTCGGGGGGATCTATACAGATCTCATAATGAGCTACATATCGTAAATGGATTGTCAACATTCTTTTGAGGGCTACTAATAATGAAATAAAATGAGATGTGCGTCTTTTGATGGTTTCCT
>JAUJYZ010000126.1:0-67184 GCA_033675265.1 Actinostola sp. cb2023 | reverse complement strand
AAATGACATGAACATGAACAAACATATATAAATCAGCATGCACCGGTATACACCATTATTGGTAATCGTGTCGGAGCCTTTTGAAGAGTGATCAAACTTTTGAAAAACCAATGCTGGTAGTTGCATGCAGCGGTATACTGACATATTTTAAAATAGCAGATGCCTGACGTAAACAATTGTGTAATAAATACATCACACAGGCGGTGGTGCGGATAGGAAAAGCTAATTTTAAAATGAAACACAGAGATTACAGTGTGGACACTCGAACCGTGAACACTAATTTTTTTTCAACCTTTTTTTTTCAAACTTTCTATTGCTTCGTAGCCTCTCAAATGGAGTATTGAGTCTAAATGCACTTAGTAATTAAAACAAATCATTTTTTCTGATCAATTTGCTCGATCGATAATTTATATACAGTATACAGCATGTGTTAGAAAACACCTAAGCGGTTCGAGTGTCCATACTGCAGCTACATGTGAAACATGGATTTGTATTTCCTAAAAAGCAATTGGTCTTTAGTATCGTTCTCAAAGAGTGCCGACCTTAATTATCTCTCCGCTGGTCGGGTACCCTGTGTACCAGAGCTGGGGCTGGTGACTAATTCAATCCAGAGTAAATAAAATGGCATCCGTCGCGTCTCGTGTAGCTTCGTTCAGCTTCGTTTTATCATGTTTATGTATTCAGAAAGCTGCCAGTGACTGGACTACTGCATTTCTTCACCTTTTAAGAAGTCATTGTTGTTCTCATAAATAAGTATTAATTACAGTAAAGGTTTTGGTGTACATTTGTGTTCTCGTAACTTGTGACTGTGTCGGTTGTTTATAGAGTTCTTATAGACGACTACCGAGTACCGGACAGGATCAAATCTAAGCTTATATGGTGCTCTGTTCGTTTCGTGAATACGAATATTTCTATATTTCTGATAATCACGCTAATTTAGTTGTGCTAGTAGACGTACTCAGTCTGATTATCCGCATTTAATTCAGGACTCAAATCAAAATCAAACTGACGACAAAAAAATCTGTGATCGGAAGACATGATTTTTGAAATATTTAACAATCTTTAACAATTATCTTTATTCGCCACTTCCTGGCATAAACTGCAAATAATATAAGCTTTACGAAGTTTTATATTCGAAATAAATCAGTACTTCTGTCAAACAACAAGTGAGACCATGAAACCATGCATGTCATCAGCCAGTCTACATGCATTCCATTCCAGCATGATTGTGCGTAGCCGAAATGTATATCAAAACTTTTTTTTCCCGAAAACAATGAATCAAGTACATGTAGAGTACACATGTAGTTCGTCCACGGCCGCGACCTCAAAGTAGGACGCGGTTATCGCGCAGTCAATTCGCGGCCAGATTGCGTCTGAGTCTCGACCGAAACGCGTCTATACCGCGTCCAGTTGACGCGGTATAGACGCGTCTAATGCACCAATAATTCCAGGCGGTACTGTACATGTACATGTACCAACGAGCCAATCAAGGAACTAAAAATGATTTAAGCCAAAAATTATGGAATATTTCACTGAAAAAAAAAACAGAAATTATGAAGAAACAAACCAACAGCGCACGCTCGATGGCGTTAATAGCGTGTGCACTCCAACTACAATTGTATTAAAAAACACAACAGAATCTTCAACTTTCTGGCCATTTTTATCTTTGGCTACATGTATATCATAAAAGCAATAGAAGACAAAAGTTTGTCCACAGACGATAGGAATGGTTCTTAGAAAATGAAGTCCTCATCTGTGGCATCTAAATCAGTGTTAAACAAGACGCTCAATGAGCGTACACTCGGGCATTATGACAAGGACAATGTCAGTTGCGTGAGGAGGGACCTGACAATGACTGGCAGTTGCGTGACGAGGGAGACTATGTATATATGTGTCGGTGAGCATAGATAAAAAAACTCCGAATCGTACTTCCGTAGCACGTACTTGGAACGTCCAGTTGAGGTTCATATTCATGGTCAGACGGTTCTGATAACGTCTTTGGTTTCTTCGTTATCGCAGAGGAAAGTCGGTCAAATGAAAGGACTTAAGAATTCTTCCCGAACTTCGTATCTTTTAAACATCCAGTTGATTCAGACTACGGTATGATGTGACAAAGCTCGACGAATCTGCTGTCTCTGCCTATACATTGAAAGATCTTGTTCGATTTATCTCGAAATCAGAAAGGAATTATCGATTAAAAATCAAAAGCTGCTTCTGTTAGATTTAAATGTAAGATGTGACCTCAAGTGACCTCAAGTACGTTTAAAGACGTACCACAGCGTACCTTGAAGAGTCGGAGATCTTTATCGATGCTCACCGACACAAATAGTCTCCCTCGTCACGCAACTGTCATTGTCATAATGCCCGACTACGCTCATTGAGCGTCTTCTTCTGTAATATCCCTAAAATCTAAGGACGTTTTTGATTTCGATTGTATTTTTGCCGTTCACTGACCTGTTTTGAGCGTGGAAATTCTAAAATTAGGTCGCGTAATAGATTTATGACTCAGACAAGGATCATACAACTGTAATCGTACTGAAAAGAACACGGAGAAACCTACATTTTATCATGCAAACACTGTTTATTTTCAAAACAATTGACCTTGCTTGCCTTTGCTTTGATGAAGTTTTAATTGAAGTACGATTTTTACGATTCCTTTTCCTTCTGAATTTTTCAAACGTGGAATAAAATAAACATCCATCATATATATAAACTTTATTAACGTGTCAGACTTCTAGCATACCACAAGTGGTACACTAATCGGGACACTTAATTAAGACATAATTACATTTACAAATACAGATATATAAAAAGGAAATGTCATGAGTTACTGAAAATAAAACACGGGCTTTAAACACGCTCATTTCACATACAAAAGCATACGCCGATTCGTGTGGGCCCACTCTGAAAGATGTCGTTTCATTTATAACAAAAACAAACGCGCCTTAGCTGCATCGTCGAACGATGAACTAGAATCCTGACCTTTATATAGGTCAGGATAAATAGCTTGAAGATCTACAGCTGCTTTTAAAACTAAGATTCAAATCTACTTGAGTCCTGTGTGTCGTTTGTTTTCCCTTATCTGCTGAGTAATCTTGAAATTCGATACGATCAAATACGTCGCATTCTTTCTTTGACCAAACAAAACTACAAAAAAACAAGAAAGCCCATTTTATAACTCGGGCTACCTTCGGAAGGGTCCGAGTAATAAGATACATTATAAGCATTCCTCACTCAGTAGAGGCAAAATGCTGAATGCTGACAATTGAGTTTCCCGTCGTTATATAGTGAGTTTGTTAGTACAGTAAACACTCATCTTTATTTGATGTACAAAATGTACTTGTGGATTTGCCATAATAATAATAACAATCACATTTAATATATAATTTACAAATTATATTTAATAAAATATAAAAATATATATAAAACAACTACATTCCTCTCATTTATTGATAAGCTAAGTCAATCCTATTAAGACTTCAGTTCCATTAGAACCAGATTATATTTTAGATCAGTTTCTTATTTTCTTTTACCATTCAGTCTCCACCTCTTTTAGCATTGTTGATACACATTTATCTACCACACCCAAACACACTGTACTCAGTCAGATATCATTATTCCTATTTCCCACTTACAATATTTTACACAGTTAGATAACTTTAGCATTGTTGACACACACTTATCTACCACACCCAAACACACTGTACTCAATCAGATATCATTATTCCTATTTCCCACTTACAATATTTTTACAGAGTTAGATAACTTTAGCATTGTTGACACACACTTATCTACCACACCCAAACACACTGTACTCAGTCAGATATCATTATTCCTATTTCTCACTTACAATATTTTACACAGTTAGATAACTTACAATTTCTGCTATCCAGCAATATAACTGTGTTACAGTAATTCAGACTTCAACTATATAAAATATTTAGTTTACCTTACGAATCAACTGCGTATTTTACATTAACAGAGCATAATCTCGCAATCTGATTGGCTCTCAGCTGTTGTCAATAAAAGTACAGACACACAGTATGACGAATCGCTCGCGTACAGAGCAAGCATGCGCTTGAAACAAAACTCAAGAGTAGTCAAGTGGAATCAGGAGCGTGGCGAGTGATTGCCAAGTTTTGGACATTTTATGATGTCAAGTGTGTGTCAATAAGAGTACAGACAACGAAAAAAAACATCTGAAATTTGTTTTTTTACAATAACAAAGTAAAAAAAACATCCAAAAAACAAGGAAAAAGTTTGAAAGAAAATCTGTTTCAATTGCGTGCTGGCTCTGTGAAATAAAAAACGTGAAAGAGCTTATTGCTGCGAGCCGTCAGGCGAGCAGCGAAACTAATCTTGACGGAGTTCCTGTGTCATGTGTGGTCGTGTGGGATCTGGGCACTTATGTGGATGAAACGAGAGTCTCGACCAAGCAGATGGGTTGTAATACGTATTCCATATATGGTAAAAGCGTGCAAGCGAATAGTGGCCCCTAACAAGCGTATAGCGGCCCCTAACAAGCGAATAGCGGCCCCAATTTGGTTAATAGGTATTTGCAATGCAAAATATTTTCAAAAGCTAGAAAAAATGCAGAGTTTGTCAGCGTAATCCCTCGTGGTCAAGTGCGTTAAAGCGGAGGGTTGGGTTTAGGGATGGGGCAGACTATGAAGTGATTAATTTGATGATTCGAGTTTCAGATTTGATATAAAGTTTTAAAAGATTAAGAAGTTTTTAATAATCGGATGAAAAAAAATTCTAAGTCCAATCCTACGAAATAAAAAAAGGGTCCGCCATTCGCTTGTTAAAGTGCCTATGAAGCGAAAATGTAGATCCTTGTTTTATTGTACATTATTGTTGTTTGGTCTTTCTCTGAACATTTGCTGTATTTAAACATCAACTTTGAGCGTGCGAACATTTTCTTTTTGCGGTTCGAAAATTATCATTTTCAACCAAAATGTGTGACAAGAGACTGGGCCCTTGACAATGGCTCGGTGATGTCATAAGTTGTGTATGCCTTTGTTTGCACAACTTATGACGTCACATTTCTATAGTTTGATCGAGCGGGAATTGTCGCATTTTGAAACCCAAAATGGCCAACTTCGTGCGCGAAATAAAAAATGTTCCCGTAGCTCAATTCACTTTTTATTAACGCCATGTAAACAAGCAAATAGTAAACTTTCGTAGTAGCAAATAAAAACGGGGTCTGTTTTTTCGTTTCATAGGCACTTTAAGTGCTTCTATTCGCTTGTTAGGGGCCGCTATACGCTCGTACCATATATGGAATACGTATTACAACCCCGACTCCGACCAAGGGAGCACGGCAGAAACTGGGCTGCCTGTGGTGATGACGCGCTTAGAGGTTTTTGCGCGCAGGCTCATCAGTATGGGATCCCTGTGGCTAATGCTGACGTTTTTGCGGTTTTCCACAATAAGATCGCGCGGGCTCATCAATACTGAATAAATATGGCTGCCTAAATAAAGTGACGGGGAGTGAAACTTGTAAGACCCTTTCGACAATCCGCGTCAGAATGCTAGGAACATCGCCGTTGCTAGGAACAGCCCGAGTTTCGTACAGAGAAAAACATGGAGGCCGACGGTTTTACGAACAGTTTCGTAGGGAGAAAAACATGGAGGCCGACGATGCGACGACGAAATGTGTACCAAGGTCTGTAAATACAATTTTCTGCATATTTTTTTCTTGACTTTTATCATTTGTTTGTATGTTCAGTTTAGCGTAGAGGCGAAAAAATGACTTACCGGCTTACGAAATGAGTTTGTTGTTTCATCAAGTGTAAAAAGACTCAGAAAAATACTGAGTTGTTGTTGATCGATTGTGCTTGCCCACAAAAGTACCGGGAAGAGTACTAAAGCATAAAGGACTTGTCTTGCTGTTTTACAGACTTAATACGATCCTTGTTTGCATTTTCCTGCGAAAACATCACGTCTGTAGACGAAACGTACGTATGTGTACGCTTTTCATTGTAATAAACTAGGTCTCAGTCCAGCGAAAGTGAATATCTTTGGACGCCTCGTAGTGAAGCTCAAGTATCCTTCATGTATTTAATTGCACTGTTTTTTTCTTTTTGTTTTGTAAAGTGTGACACCGTCCTTCGATGTGGGTCGCCGCATGCAAGTCCAGTTGATGCTGTTAGGAAACACTTTCGACCTTTTTCTCCAGTTTTCTCGTTTATGATTTGCCAATTCGGATGTAACGCAGGCTAGATTTGCATTAATAAAAATGCTTTTCCTACTCCTTTCTTTCTCAAATGACAATGCTGTACCCTTGGCTGTAACTGATGAAAGTACATTTCATGATTCAAAACAAACGCAAAATCAAAAGGGAAACTGATGTCGCGTACGGAAAATTTATTTCAGAAATGTTAAATGTTTTGCTGAAAAGACTCTCAAGGGAGGGGAGGGAGAGTAATGCTTTGATAGCTGTCATCGATTAACTGCTGACCAAAAGTAACGTTACGAGCATGTTACAAAGGATTTCCATGATTCTCTTCTCTGAATGGCTGAGAATCGATCACATGATCTTAGTTTCACTCCCCGTCATTTTATTACTGACGATACTATACGTTTTCTTTGTTTATGAGCCGCGCTATCATATTGTGAATAACCGCAAAACGTCAGCGTGAACCACAGGAATCCCAATTTACTGATGAGCCCGCGCGCGCATGATCAAATGCAAAACGCGTCCTCACCACAGGCAGCCCAGTTTCCGCCGTGCTCCCTTGTCTCGACAAGATTTCACAGAGTTTGTGGGTTTGTGGAGATGATTTTTGTGAGCCCACGGTACTTTTGATCAGCGCACACACAACATGTTCAATCGATATACTGGCTGGAGTATCGTTTATTTTTCGCTGATTCAAGCCAGGAAAGTGTTCGTTTTCTACAAATCCATGATGCAACTTTATTCATTGCTGGAAGCATTCATCAAGGTCACGAACAATTTAGTGACATTTCAAGGGGAAGATGTGTGCTCAGTCGCGTCCAGTACTTCTATCTGTTCTACAGTTGATCAGAGTTGACCGAAGGAGACAGCATGTACTTGAATGCTTTGAAAGACACAGTATCCCAGATACAGAGACGCTGACCTATCTACCTGATCGAGCTCGTTGGTCTTCGTCAAACCAATCCGGCCCATGCCTTTGGCATTGAGGCAACTACTGAATCAAATTATACGTTCCATCCTGGTGTACTTTTATCTTCTACAAGTGTGCTATGAGGCTTCGACATCTTTCCTGATATCTGGCCAGTAACATTGTATATAATATACACCAAACACAATTCTCTATTGCATTGAATCCATATTTGTATTAATTACTGCATATCAGTAGAGTACAAACTATTACAAGCGTGCAACATAAATAGTGCAAAGTATTGCATGCTTTTAGTGCTGGTACATGTCAATGACCAGATTATTATAGACGTGTTAGCATTTGTATTAAGCAACACAATACACCATTTTAATGATATAGAAACTCGGGTGGGAATGAGAATTAATAGAGACATGGAATGAAACAATGTGACCGGGACGGGAATGGGAATCAATGGAGATGTGGGATGGGAACAATGGGACAAGGGTGGGAATGAGAATCAGTAGAGATATGGGAGGGGGAGGGGATTTTAGTGGGTATACATATCAAACTTATGTTATACAAAAGGTCATTGTTTCACATATGCAGATGAGGCGAGTCTTGTTTAGGCGAAAAACAGCATGATTTTGATACATTTTTGCTTTTTACTGCATTGTTAAAATACAAATCAAAAACCTACCAACGGAATATCAAAGACGAATATGTAAGGAATGAATAAGCTGGCAATTCAAGCACAAATAAAGAGGTTTGAAGGTGGCATTTTCCGTTTCTTCAAAGTCAATCGAACTGAAATCTCTGAAGAGATATAGGAGAGCGTGACATACGCTGCACACAAAATCCCTCTGAATTCTTTGGGAATTGTGTCAATCAAAAACCTACCGCCGGATTCTAATGCTCTGTAATTGTACGCGCATTTTGATATAAAATACATGTATATTAAACTTAATTAAGCGGTGGCAAAATGAAATCTAAAACTCTTTGTTTGGTAATTGTGAACATCATATTGGTGCTCTGTATATCTCGGTCTGTATGTAGAAGCTACATAGGCCTGCGAATTCGCAAATAAATTATGGCTCGGCAAGGACGTTTTTTGAAGGCAATTTCCAATATTTACACGCACGAGATCAATAAGTAAGTTCGAATTTGTGATATATTTTCCCGTTGAGGAAACATATGCAGCTTTTCCATCCTCTCTTATATTTTAGCTACCTGATTTACACATTGTCAAAGGAAAAATATGAATTCAGAAATGATAAACCAGTCACGTACGAATCTGCTTTATTTAGCGGTCATAGTGAACAAATTGCTGGATCAATCGGGCCTCACGTGCATTAGTAAACAAAGCATTGACAAAAAACGTTGTCCGCGTGATACTGGATCCCAACAGGAGCAAATGTTCAATGATGCAGGACATAAGTTTGATATGATAGGTGTCTCGAATTAGTTTCTTGTAAGCTAGAACACATGACACAGTGATAAAGTTATTATTATTATTATACTGCATTTTATTATTTTATTTTACAACTAAATGCGCCTCGCTGACAAGAAACAGAGCCACATGTATGCATTGAAAGCTACATGTACGGCAGTGCACAACTCGCACACTTCACTTTCTACCAGAAATGACTAGTATAGAATGTAGTAAGAAGTGAGTGTGAGACTCGTGTCCCCAATTAGCAGTAAGTAATGCTACATTGATTGACACGATAAACAATTTTTTTTTTTACATGACTACACTCACTAACGAGATAGTCAGTACTAACGACTTTTCACTCACAATCGAGGCTGTTAAATTTGTGTCTGTTTTTCTAATCAGTAAAACTTAACAAAAACCCTGTATATTACAAAGAGTATGTAAAGTGAGTCTGTTTTTTTATATTGATATACATTGATATATTGTTCTTGTACTTCATTTCAGGGTTCAGTAGAAGACAACATCATATTTGGTCAACCAATAATATACAAGGAACTCTGTAGTATTGCAACACAGACAGATGATTATGGCTGTAGTAATGGATGTACTTCTATGTACATCGATACAGGTTTAACTGACAACAACATGGATGATGCAAGTCAACCACATCCAACAGTTGTAGGTGATAGTGGTCATAATTCAGTTAATGCAGTTGATAGGAATTCGTTGAAAAATGCTTCTGCTGTCCACATGGATGAACATTCATTAATGTTGAGTATTTTAGAGGAATTATATTTACCCTCTGAAAAGGAATCAGTTGAAAACAGCACTCAAGCAACAGATTCAACCACCGATGATGTTAATTCACATTCTCAAGAGAGTGTGGAAAGTCACCTTCATGGAAATGGCAAACACACCGGAAAGAAGCCATTTGAATGTTCTTACTGTGGTAAAAAGTATGGCCGGAAACACATTCTCACAACTCATCTCAGAATTCATACTGGTGTGAGGCCATACAAATGTATTTTTTGTGACAAGACATTTCGTTACAAAATGTCCCTTACAAGGCATTTACAAAGTCATACTGGAGAGAAGCCATTTGAATGTTCTTACTGTGATAAAAAGTTTGGCCAGAAAAGCAATCTTACAATGCATCTCAGAATTCATACTGGAAAGAAGCTATTTCAGTGTTCTTACTGTGATAAAAAGTTTTTCCGTAAAGGCAATCTTACCATTCATCTCAGAATTCACACTGGAGAGAAGCCATACAAATGTCTTTCTTGTTACAAGATATTTCGGCACAAACAATCCTTCACAAGGCATAGTTGCTGCGAGCCATTAGGCGAGTACTGCGAGTAGCCAGTAACACTAATATTGGGCTTCCTGTGTTTTATGTTGCGCGTGCTATTTAGTCAGGTCACGGAGGCTAGGATCGTGATTGTTTGAATACACGACACTTCTGTATGAAATACCTTAAAACTTGACCTATATTAAAGACTCTCTGTCGACCGACATGCTTTGCGGGCGTTTGTTATTGTTTTGATTTCAATTATTGACATATTATGCAATTATTGACCAATCAGAGCATGCGCCTCCCCATCCGCAATCCATTTCCCATTCTTCACCATAGCAACAGTATGATTGGTAAATTCCTCGACACAAACTCAGCTCTCCTGTTGTAGATATAAAATTGCTCAGTCAGAATTGATAGAAAAGTTTCAAATAACTTTGAATGTCGTTCTGACAGTTCTGACATGGATCGGTCTGTGCCGCAAATACATTGGAAGACTGGATACGAATGTTTTGACCAATCAGATAGCAGTTCTTAATAGTGAGTTCATCAACTCCTGTCTATCAAAGTGTACTAATCGCTAGTTACTGTTTGTGTAATTGGATAACATAATAAGGTGATCACAATTCTAAATTGGAAGAAGTTCCAAAGTTCAAGAATATAGAATGTATCTATCTTATGTAACCATATGTTCTAGAAATGAAATACCGATATTGTTGTAAAACCTTATTGTCAAAGTGGCACTAGCTAGATTATTTGTCTCATAACACTCATTTCGGAGCTCGAGAGGGTTATATCGGCGTCTGCAACTTTGCATAAGGACATACCATTTTGCTGTATCTTCCAGGGCCGTACATAACCCAACATTCAAGGGGGGCAGTACGTATTTAACAGCAAAAAATAACTGAATTATAGTTATAGAAATACAGTTATCAGTACGTATTTTGTGGTATCATTTTCACCACTAGATATCATGTTTAATTGTACGGGATATTTTCTGGATTGAGGCTAAGCCTGAGCAAACGCGTCTTTTATCAAGAAGTACAGCGGTGTCTAAACAACTCAAACCGTGTATATTTTTACTGTTACTTTCGGGGGGTCGCTATTTTCGGAACTATGCGGTATCTTGTATAGAACACAGTTTAGACCTCGTATCATTGACACGTTGCTGAATGATGGGCGATGTTCTTGTAATTTGATCTTCACGTATCTGGTATAGAACACAGTGTATACCTCGTATCATTGACACGGTGCTGAATGATGGGCGATGTTCTTGTAATTTGATCTTCACGTATCTGGTATAGAACACAGCGTATACCTCGTATCATTGACACGTTGCTGAATGATGGGCGATGTTCTTGTAATTTGATCTTCACGTATCTGGTATAGAACACAGTGTATACCTCGTATCATTGACACGTTGCTGATTGATGGACGATGTTCTTGTAATTTGATCTTAACGTATCTGCATGGCCGGTATATAGAACGTAGCGTATACCTCGTATCATTGACACGTTGCTGAATGATGGGCGATGTTCTTGTAATTTGATATTCACGTATCTGGTATAGAACACAGCGTATACCTCGTATCACTGACACGTTGCTGAATGACGGGCGATGTTCTTGTAATTTGATCTTCACGTATCTGGTATAGAACACAGCGTATACCTCGTATCATTGACACGTTGCTGAATGATGGGCGATGTTCTTGTAATTTGATCTTCACGTATCTGGTATAGAACACAGCGTATACCTCGTATCATTGACACGTTGCTGAATGATGGGCGATGTTCTTAATTTGATATTCACGTATCTGGTATAGAACACAGCGTATACCTCGTATTACTGACACGTTGCTGAATGATGGGCGATGTTCTTGTAATTTGATCTTAACGTATCTGCATGGCCGGTATATAGAACGTAGCGTATACCTCGTATCATTGACACGTTGCTGAATGATGGGCGATGTTCTTGTAATTTGATCTTCACGTATCTGGTATAGAACACAGCGTATACCTCGTATCATTGACACGTTGCTGAATGATGGGCGATGTTCTTGTAATTTGATCTTCACGTATCTGGTATAGAACACAGTGTATACCTCGTATCATTGACACGTTGCTGATTGATGGACGATGTTCTTGTAATTTGATCTTCTCGTATTTCGTATAGAACACAGCGTATACCTCGTATCATTGACACGTTGCTGAATGATGGGCGATGTTCTTGTAATTTGATCTTAACGTATCTGCATGGCCGGTATATAGAACGTAGCGTATACCTCGTATCACTGACACGTTGCTGAATGATGGGCGATGTTCTTGTAATTTGATCTTAACGTATCTGCATGGCCGGTATATAGAACGTAGCGTATACCTCGTATCATTGACACGTTGCTGAATGATGGGCGATGTTCTTGTAATTTGATATTCACGTATCTGGTATAGAACACAGCGTATACCTCGTATCACTGACACGTTGCTGAATGACGGGCGATGTTCTTGTAATTTGATCTTCATGTATCTGGTATAGAACACAGCGTATACCTCGTATCATTGACACGTTGCTGAATGATGGGCGATGTTCTTGTAATTTGATCTTCACGTATCTGGTATAGAACACAGCGTATACCTCGTATCATTGACACGTTGCTGAATGATGGGCGATTTAATAAGCGTTCACTCGTGCCCTGGTGCGTTTGAGCACTGGGATGCATTGTAGCATGAAAGAAGTATACTGTATATACCGCTAACAGCGTGTGCATTTGTATGTGAGATAAGCGTATTAGACATACTTCCTTCAAATTTCCTTTTTTCTGACGATCACAAGACGACATAACTTTCTTCTAACAAGGTTTGTGAAGAAAGAGGTCGACTGTCGATAAAACCTCATAGATCAGCTTTTAGTGATCTCGTTCAATTCCCAGCCGGACCCACTCAATTGCAGATTGTGCTTAGTCATCAAAGGTGTATTCACTGCTTAAAACATTTCTCTATATTTAGATCTGAGATAACGATTATAGTCGGATCAAATCAGTGTTTGGTCACTTGTTGAGTGATAGGTGTATTCACTGCTTAAACATTTCTCTATGTTTAGATCTGAGAACGATTATAGTTATCAACTCAGTGTTTGGCTGTCAGACTTCTTGTCTCCTAGTTGAGCCACTTTATAAAGGTATTTTTTGGAAAAAGGACAATCCTGGCAAGGAAACTCAAGCCATTCAGAACTAGATATATTTTCGTGATAGATTCTGACAACTGACAACTGAACTTGCCCCTGCTTGACCTCCAGAGCCTCCGGATTGGTTTGTGATTTGTAATCTCTCTTGTGATGAGATTTCATGTCTCCACCTTCCATTTCATAACCTGACCGACAAAAAAAAAGACGATCTCCAATTTAAGACTCCTTCGGCCTGGGCACGAGTAATTAGGAGATTCCCGGCAAAGTCCTTTTCGTACGTCGTCAGTTTCTTGCTTGCGGGGACAACGATACTTGGAATAGTTGTATCACTAGGCTACCTACAATTTAGTGAGTACTGCCTGCTACTGGATTGGTGATATGATTGCATGGTGGGTATAATAAATATAGTTGTATAAACTAGGCTACCTACAATTTAGTGAGTACTGCCTGCTACTGGATTGGTGTAATGTCAGATTGCATGGTGGGTATAATAAATATAATTGTATCACTAGGCTACCTACAATTTAGTGAGTGCTGCCTGCTACTGGATTGGTGATGTGATTGTGAAATACAGAAATACCTACTCACCAAGTTTGTGAATCTTTGCTGAGGCTACAAGTGCAAACAATTCACCGTGAAATGTTAGAATAAAGAATTATAAACACAAATAGTTGCTAGAAACGCACGCGTCTTACATGAGGTTCAGCCGCGAACTAAATAATGATGATCGCACTTTTGTAGTCGAAGCGCGCACTGCATTGTGGTGGAAAGGAATGTATAAGAAAGTATTTTGGGATAGCTAGAACAAAGCAATCCATTGTTGTAGTGGAAGCGTGGACTGCATTGTGGTGGAAAGGAATGTATAAGAACGTTGCATTTTGGGATAGCTAGAACAAAGCAATCCATTGTTGTAGTCGAAGCGTGCACTGCATTGTGGTGGAAAGGAATGTATAAGAACGTTGCATTTTGGGATAGCTAGAACAAAGCAATCCATTGTTGTAGTCGAAGCGCGAACTGCATTGTGGTGGAAAGGAATGTAATAAGAACGTTGCATTTTGGGATAGCTAGAACAAAGCAATCCATTGTTGTAGTGGAAGCGCGCACTGCATTGTGGTGGAAAGGAATGTATTAGAACGTTGCATTTTGGGATAGCTAGAACAAAGCAATTCATTGTTATAATCGAAGCGCGCACTGCATTGTGGTGGAAAGGAATGTATTAGAACGTTGCATTTTGGGATAGCTAGAACAAAGCAATTCATGTTATAATCGAAGCGCGCACTGCATTGTGGTGGAAAGGAATGTATTAGAACGTTAATTGCATTTTGGGATAGCATATCAAGAAATCCCCCATTAAAATGTGGTTTGATCGGCCAGCTTTCCTATTACCATATTTGGGCATTGTACTTACCATATTTGGAATCCCTGTAAATATTTTTCGCTTAAAAGTACGATTTTTATCGAAAAATCCATCAAAACTTACAGCAACTCGAGTAAATGAATGTAAACTTTGTCGGCCATTTTGTAACATGGCCAAAAAGACTGGGAATAACTTAACAAAGGGTGACCGGTTAATTCGTGCCCAGTCCCCGTAAGCCGATCTACGAAAACAGCACAGATTTCTTGATATGATAGAACAAAGCAATTCATTATTATAATCTAGCGCGCACTGCATTGTGGTGAAAAGGAATGTATTAGAACATTGCGTTTGGGATAGCTAGAACATAGCAATTCATTCTTATAATCGAAGCGCGCACTGCATTGTGGTGGAAAGGAATGTATTAGAACGTTGCATTTTGGGATAGCTAGAACAAAGCAATTCATTGTTATAATCGAAGCGCGCACTGCATTGTGGTGGAAAGGAATGTATTAGAACGTTGCATTTTGGGATAGCTAGAACAAAGCAATTCATTGTTATAATCGAAGCGCGCACTGTATTGTGGTGGAAAGGAATGTATAAGAGCGTTGCATTTTGGGATAGCTAGAACAAAGCAATTCATTGTTGTAATCGAAGCGCGCACTGTATTGTGGTGGAAAGGAATGTATAAGAGCGTTGCATTTTGGGATAGCTAGAACAAAGCAATCCATTGTTGTAGTCGAAGCGCGCACTGTATTGTGGTGGAAAGGAATGTATAAGAGCGTTGCATTTTGGGATAGCTAGAACAAAGCAATTCATTGTTGTAGTCGAAGCGCGCACTGTATTGTGGTGGAAAGGAATGTATAAGAGCGTTGCATTTTGGGATAGCTAGAACAAAGCAATCCATTGTTGTAGTCGAAGCGCGCACTGCATTGTGGTGGAAAGGAATGTATAAGAACGTTGCATTTTGGGATAGCTAGAACAAAGCAATTCATTGTTGTAATGAAAGCGCGCACTGCATTGTGGTGGAAAGAAATGTATAAGAACGTTGCATTTTGGGATAGCTAGAACAAAGTAATCCCTTGTAATCGAAGCGCGCACTGTATTGTGGTGGAAAGGAATGTATAAGAACGTTGCATTTTGGGATAGCTAGAAAGCAATCCATTGTTATAGTCGAAGCGCGCACTGCATTTTGGTGGAAAGGAATGCATAAGAACGTTGTATTTTGGGATAGCTAGAACAAAGCAATCCATTGTTGTAGTGGAAGCGCGCACTGCATTGTGGTGGAAAGGAATGTATAAGAACGTTGCATTTTGGGATAGCTAGAACAAAGTAATCCCTTGTAATCGAAGCGCGCACTGTATTGTGGTGGAAAGGAATGTATAACAAACGTTGCATTTTGGGATAGCTAGAACAAAGCAATATATTGTTGCAGTCGAAGCGCACACTGCATTGTGGTGGAAAGGAATGTATAAGAACGTTGCATTTTGGGATAGCTAGAACAAAGCAATCCATTGTTGTAGTCGAAGCGCGCACTGCATTGTGGTGGAAAGGAATGTATAAGAACGTTGCATTTTGGGATAGCTAGAACAAAGCAATTCCATTGTTGTAGTCGAAGCGCGCACTGCATTGTGGTGGAAAGGAATGTATAAGAACGTTGCATTTTGGGATAGCTAGAACAAAGTAATCCCTTGTAATCGAAGCGCGCACTGTATTGTGGTGGAAAGGAATACATAAGAACGTTGCATTTTGGGATAGCTAGAACAAAGCAATCCATTGTTGTATTTGAAGCGCGCACTGCATTGTGGTGGAAAGGAATGTTTAAGAACGTTGCATTTTGTGATAGCTAGATCAAAGCAATCCATTGTTGTAGTGGAAGCGCGCACTGCATTGTGGTGGAAAGGAATGTATAAGAACGTTGCATTTTGGGATAGCTAGAACAAGGTAATCCCTTGTAATCGAAGCGCGCACTGTATTGTGGTGGAAAGGAATGTATAACAACGTTGCATTTTGGGATAGCTAGAACAAAGCAATATATTGTTGCAGTCGAAGCGCACACTGCATTGTGGTGGAAAGGAATGTATAAGAACGTTGCATTTTGGGATAGCTAGAACAAAGCAATCCATTGTTGTAGTCGAAGCGCGCACTGCATTGTGGTGGAAAGGAATGTATAAGAACGTTGCATTTTGGGATAGCTAGAACAAAGCAATTCATTGTTGTAGTCGAAGCGCGCACTGCATTGTGGTGGAAAGGAATGTATAAGAACGTTGCATTTTGGGATAGCTAGAACAAGGTAATCCCTTGTAATCGAAGCGCGCACTGTATTGTGGTGGAAAGGAATACATAAGAACGTTGCATTTTGGGATAGCTAGAACAAAGCAATCCATTGTTGTATTTGAAGCGCGCACTGCATTGTGGTGGAAAGGAATGTTTAAGAACGTTGCATTTTGTGATAGCTAGATCAAAGCAATCCATTGTTGTAGTCGAAGCGCGCACTGTATTGTGGTGGAAAGGAATGTATAAGAACGTTGCATTTTGGGATAGCTAGAATAAAGTAATCCATTGTAATCGAAGCGCGCACTGCATTGTGGAGGGAAGGAATGTATAAAAACGTATTTTGGGATAGCTAGAAAGCAATCCATTGTTGTAGTCGAAGCGCGCACAGCATGTGTACATTTTGTCTGCGCATGCGTTTGATTCAGATTTCAAAGTATCTATTTGCATAATCGATACTTCAGCTTTTGTCATTCATGTGCCAACCAGAGATTGATTGGCTGTTGAAACAAAACGTGTGAGAAGTCTTTGTGGAAATGGTTGGCACATTTACAATGTTAATTATAAGTAATACCATGGCACTGAGGAATATTAGTGATTAAATGTCCCCGAAGCCGAGGGAAGTTTAGTGGAAGTCCCGAGGGACATTTAATCACTAATATCCCGAAGATGCCATGGTATTAGTTTGTAATACCATGATCACCGAGGAAATGGACAAAAATACAGGCTTGAGTTAACCGGCGCAAAGGAGAATATATTATAGTGTTTTGTGAAAGACTTCTTGATTAGACTGTACTCTGGGGAATGCTTCATGCATGTTGCACATCTTTGTTTCATTTACACAATAAAAGAGTATAAATTAGTTATAGTAAGGAGTACCTGAAGGTAAACAGATCAGAAATGGCGGAAGGTCGGTTTACTTTTGTGAGAGATGACGAAGTGGAGCAAGTAAGGGAGAATACGGTTCCTCAAAACACTAAAAAGCACATACAGAAAAAGAGGAAAGTGCCAACTAATATAATATTTCATTGTGTGAACAAATAACAGAAATAGCTAATATAATAAAATATCCTTTGAATTCGACTTTTGTGCATTTCCTTCTATTGCGCATGCGTTAACGATGTTGTGGATATCAAAATACCACTGTATTTTGAGCTTCACACATCCCACACGTCTTGAATGCTCGAGTCATCATAAGTAGAGGAGCGATTAAGTACTATTCGGTTTGCTCTTGGGTCCCAATGATTGTGTGTACACCTGGTGTATATGAGAGACTGACTTGCATCCTCATGCATAGTAATGAGGGATATTTAGTCTAAATTTCCCTCATTACTATGCATGAGCGATGCTTGACTTAGAGCTTTCGCGAGGGATGTTCGATGTTAAATGTCCCTCGTGGAACAATGAAAACCGAGGTGATCATGGTATTATGTTTGTAAACATGAAGTATCGCTATTGTTTTGCCAAGTGCACTGCTGTGGAAGATTTAGTGAGCGATCTACGTCTCTAGAATGAAGTTTTAGAAAATCATTGAAAGGAAATCAATAGTTCACCTACTTTTGTGGTGCCGTGGATATTTGTTTCCGTATAATGGAACAAAATCCGCCAAAACAAGGCAACATTCCTACGGAGAAGTCGGGTGAATGAGTGATACTTGGACACTTCAAATCCACCGCAAAGCAAGAGGGACAATTTTTCAACTCCAACAAACAAGACCTTACGAAACTAGCATGAGTGAAGCAATAAATCACGGAAGAAAATTGCTGGGGGGTGAGCTACTAAGAGAGGTTTTCTTATAATTTAGTTTGGCACGTCACCAATTCAGATAAACGATTCGCAAACACAATGCTGAATAAAAACTCAATGTGAATCAAACTTATGCTGTTTTCATACAGCTGATTCTAAGAAGTCCATCAAAAAAATGAAGAATTAAGCTATCCTTTACAATAAACTTCAACACATAGAGTGTTTTCTTAATATGGAAAACGACACCAGCTGATGAAAATCAGTCAAAATCATAACAAATAGAGTGTACTGATTCATCATAGTACCAAAATAATACGATCTCACGATCGAGGGACAATTTTTCAGCTTAAAATAAGTTCTCGAATGCAAAGAAGAAGCTTAGAAGAAGTCAATTTGTGCTATTTTCGGCTGCGCACTCAAGTGCATTGTGGTGGAGGAATATATAAGAACGTTGCATTTTGGGATAGCTAGAACAAAGCAATCCATTGTTGTAGTCGAAGCGCGCACTGCATTGTGGTGGAAAGGAATGCAACCTCGTCCCCAGGGCCCTCTTCTCGCTATTTTCAAAATGTACGGCAAAGGCTTGTTTCCATAACCCAAACCACCCTTGGCCGACCAAACAATAGAACGAATCTATTGTGTTACTGCATCGTTCTATTGTTTTATATTAATGAGGTCCTTTTGAGGTATCCCATTTAGCCTCCACCCGAGAGAGAAGACCCTGGTGCAACCTCGTCCCCAGGGCCCTCTCTTCTCGAGGAATGAATGGCGGACGCTCGAGAGAAGACCCTGGTGACGGCTGAACTAAAACTCATTTTGATTGGATAACACAACAAGCCTTGTGTTGGTCCTTATCGAAGGTTGCTAAATATAGCATCAATTCAAATTCAAATCTGACCGAGTGAATTTATAGTTTCAACTAATAGTTCTTCTCTGATCTCAAATGTCTCGAATTAGGAAGACCGAAGCCGCTGCAAGTGATGTGTGAGTGTTATCGAAGCATTGAAATGTCTTTAGGAACATGAAAAAGTCCACCGATCGAGATTGTTTACTGTAAAGCAAGGTATCAATTGAATTTATACGAGCAAGACTACTGACGTCTGTGTCGTGAGTTATAGGTGAAAAGTAATGTTTCAAAAACACTCGCGCCCACTCGTGACTTCGTCGATCGCCACACGCTCGCCTCGCTTGCAATGTATTCTATAATGGATCGAGGCAAAGCACTTAGACAAATGTTAGACAAATATTACTTAGAAACACGAATTATCGATAGGAGAGAAAACTATATTGTGCTGTGTTTTGATTGATTCTTAACCGAATTTCTTGCCTTTTCATCTTGGACAACAGCACAGGGATCCTGCATTTCACGTAATCACATTACCATACATTACTATACAATAGCTATAAACAATGGTCAATATACGATGGTTCTAGGGACACCAGAACAGTTTATTTAGTGTTAGGCGTTCGTTCGTACCGCCACAGGGAAGCAGTGAACTATCAAAATATTGACCAACGTTGACAAGCTAGGGGGAAGAATTACAAATGTCTTGTCGTTTAAATAAATAAAATATTTATATAATTATCTATTTATTTACTGTATATAGTTTGTTTGTACTTTTGTAAATATTATTCTAGTTCATTTATTGAATGGTTGTAACTATTGTTACTCAATGCGTTGATTAAAAGAAATGAATGAATGTGTAGTACGGACTAAAGGTCTATTGTGAACATAATTACTTATTCTCTCCTGATGGCTCAGCAACTATGCCTTGTGATGGATGCTTGGTGCCGAAATGTCTTGGCATAAGAAATACATTTGTATGGCTTCTCTCCAGTATGAATTCTGAGATGAGCAGTGAGAAGGCTTTTGCGGCAAAACTTTTCATCACAGTAAGAACATTCAAATGGCTTCTCTCCAGTATGAATTCTGAGATGAACAGTGAGAAAGCTTTTGCGGCAAAACTTTTTATCACAGTAAGAACATTCAAATGGCTTCTCTCCAGTATGAATTCTGAGATGAGCAGTGAGAAAGCTTTTGCGGCAAAACTTTTTATCACAGTAAGAACATTCAAATGGCTTCTCTCCAGTATGAATTCTGAGATGAACAGTGTGATCGCCTTTCTGGCCAAACTTTTTATCACAGTAAGAACATTCAAATAGCTTCTCTCCAGTATGAATTCTGAGATGAGCAGTGAGAAAGCTTTTGCGGCCAAACTTTTTATCACAGTAAGAACATCCAAATGGCTTCTCTCCAGTATGAATTGTGAGATGAGATTTGAGATAACCTTTGAGGCCAAACTTTTTATCACAGTAAGAACATTCAAATGGCTTCTCTCCAGTATGAATTCTGAGATGAGCAGTGTGATGGCTTTTGTGGCCAAACTTTTTATCACAGTAAGAACATTCAAATGGCTTCTCTCCTCAGTATGAATTCTGAGATGAGCAGTGAGATGGCTTTTGAAACTAAATTTTTTAACACAGTAAGAACATCCAAATGGCTTCTCTCCAGTGTGTTTGCCATTTTCATGAAGGTGACTTTCCACAATCTCTTGAGAATGTGAAATAGCATTATCAGTGGATGAATATGTTGCTTGAGTGCTGTTTTCAACTGATTCCTTTTCAGAGGGTAAATCTAATTCCTCTAAAATACTCAACATTGATAAACGTTCATCCACGTGGACAGCAGAAGCATTTTTCAACGAATTCCCAACTGTATTAACTGAATTATGACTACTATCACCTACAACTGTTGGATGTGGTTGACTTGCATCATCCATGTTGTCAGTTAAACCGGTATTGATGTACATAGAAGAACAGCCATTACTACAGCCATAATCATCTGTGTATATTATTGGTTGACCAAATATGATGTTGTATTTTATTGAACCCTGAAATGAAGTACAAGAACAATGTATATCAATGTATATTAATAAAAAAACACAATTGTTCAGTTATTAATAATACGATGGGATCATCGTTGTAATACTCAGTGTGTTTGTTTATTCTTAGAAAAACAGACAGTAATTTGACAGCCTTGATTGAAGTTATGACCCCATGATGCGTGACTAGTGTTAATGACGGACGTGTTTTTTCGGTGTTCGAGAGCTACTTCAACTGTCCGCTCCTCCATACATTTCTTTGTAAATTCTAGCATATTTGAATGGCCGTAAGTCATTCAACATTGACTCGATTAACACCAAACTCTGTCTGGCTATGTGTTGATTATCACAATTTAGGGATTCGTACCCAGTATCTGACGATATGAAACCCGGATAAGTCAAATGATGATGGGTTCCCTGTGGTGTGTCATGTGGTACACTAGCTGTAACACAGTAAATTCAAATAATGATGGGTTCCCTGTGGTGTGTCATGGGGTACACTGTAACACAGTAAAGTCAAATAATGATGGGTTCCCTGTGGTGTGTCATGGGGTACACTGTAACAGAGTAATTTCAAATAATGATGGGTTCCCTGTGATATGTCATGGGGTACACTGTAAGACAGTAAGTCAAATAATGATGGGTTCCCTGTGGTGTGTCATGTGGTACACTGTAACACAGTAAAGTCAAATAATGATGGGTTCCCTCTGGTTTGTCATGGCATACACTGTAACACAGTAAACTCAAATAATGATGGGTTCCATGTGGTGTGTCATGTGGTACACTGTAACACAGTAAAGTCAAATAATGATGGGTTCCCTGTGATGTGTCATGGGGTACACTGTAAGAGACAGAAGTCAAATAATGATGGGTTCCCTGTGGTGTGTCATTTGGTACACTGTAACTCAGTAAACTCAAATAATGATCGGTTCCCTGTGGTGTGTCATGGGGTACACTGTAAGTCAGTGAAGTCAAATAATGATGGGTTCCCTGTGGTGTGTCATGTGGTACACTAGCTGTAACACAGTAAATTCAAATAATGATGGGTTCCCTGTGGTGTGTCATGGGGTACACTGTAACACAGTAAAGTCAAATAATGATGGGTTCCCTGTGATGTGTCATGGGGTACACTGTAACACAGTAAAGTCAAATAATGATGGGTTCCCTGTGATGTGTCATGGGGTACACTGTAACACAGTAAAGTCAAATAATGATGGGTTCCCTGTGATGTGTCATGGGGTACACTGTAAGACAGTGAATTCAAATAATGATGGGTTCCCTGTGGTGTGTCATGTGGTACACTGTAACTCAGTAAATTCAAAATAATGATAGGTTCCCTGTGATGTGTCATGGGGTACACTGTAACACAGTAAAGTCAATTAATGATGGGTTCCCTCTGATGTGTCATGGCGTACACTGTAACAGAGTAAAGTCAAATAATGATGGGTTCCCTGTGATGTGTCATGGGGTACACTGTAAGACAGTGAAGTCAAATAATGATGGGTTCCCTCTGGTGTGTCATGTGGTACACTGTAACTCAGTAAATTCAAATAATGATAGGTTCCCTGTGATGTGTCATGGGGTACACTGTAACACAGTAAAGTCAAATAATGATGGGTTCCCTGTGATGTGTCATGGGGTACACTGTACGATAGTGAAGTTAAATAATGATGGGTTCCCTGTGGTGTGTCATGTGGTACACTGAAACTCAGTAAATTCAAAATAATGATAGGTTCCCTGTGATGTGTCATGGGGTACACTGTAACACAGTAAAGTCAAACTAGACGCTCTTCTAGCGTGAAGTCGGGCTTCTAAATGAAATGTAACCTATTTGAACTAAATATAGATATCTTATAGTGCGATTTTCAGTGCGATTGAAACAGTTTTTGGTTGCTCGTCGTTGCATGACTCGAGCTCGATAGAACATGCTTTCCTTGCATTTTCAGTACTGCGAACTTTACAGTATATCATTAAAACGTTAATAGCCCGACTTCACGCTACTAGAGCGTCCTGTTTCAATCTAAATTTAGATTTAGACGAGAAAATACTTATATTTTGGCCCCTTGACCTCCGGTGCTTTCCCTGATTGGTTTGTGCTTTGTAATCTTTCTTGGCCAGACTTTATGTCTCCTTCGGCTTTAGCTCGACGTTTAATAGCCTGCGTAGCTTAATATAAAACTAGACGCTCTACTAGCGTGAAGTGGGGCTTCTAACTCATATAGCCTATTTGAACTAAATATAGATATCGCAGTGCGATTAAAACAGAGCAATCTGATTTGTTTGTGAAGAAAGAGGCCAACTGATGTCTCGTGTTGAAGCATTCTCGTACCCAGAGCCCGCTCGTCATTTGGTTTGTCGCTGGCTCTGGGAATCCCTGAAATTTTAGCAAATTTCATTGGCTGATGAAATCAACAATGACTGATCGTATTTGATTGGTTCATGAGATCAACAAAGATTCAAACTTGCAAGGCGAACGAAAGGAATGACAGCGACGGTTGTATTTTCATACAATGGTATTCCGTTATTGAATTATAAAGCTATGGAAATGAGAGTGACTGTGTAGACATAAATTGATCTGAATTCGTAAAGGGAGATCTAACAATACATAAATTATAAAAGTAAAGTAACGGCTACAGACACAATCGATCGTACTCGCTTTGAGTATTCAAAGGAATATTTTTATAATTCAAGAGAAACAATAACAAAGCGGAAGACAGGAAGGTTCACATGCAAGATTATATTAGAACATGTATTTATCGTCCAGCCTTTACCGCAACAGAGCCAGAGAAGAACCGGTGATGAACGTCGAAGGGATTTTAAAAAACGGCTACACGAAGATAAATGTACAAACTTGTGTACTTGTTAGTTTGAATATTCAAACCAACGTAAATACTACGTAGCCAGTAGACTCTTCCACAGTACCCGCTCTCAGCGGTCTTTAGTATGAGCATGCGCTCTGACGACTTGGTCGTCAAAATTTGACGACCGAGCAACAGGGTTTCCCAGAGCCAGCGACAAACCAAATGACGAGCGGGCTCTGGGTACGAGAATGGTGTTGAAGAAGCCATTCCTCTCGCCCCAATCCCCGCGCCAACAAACAAGGAACGCCTGTAATGTGACATGTCGATTTGAAGCCTAAGAAGACGAACAAACTGCATTTTTAGAGTCGGGGCTTCCACAGGAAGCCCGACTAATAATAAAAAACAAGACGACATACTAGTAACCATTGTGAAGAAACCATATTGTTTACGGAGCCTTGGGTGATTATGCATGACTCGTTAGAACATGCTTTCTTTGTAAAATCGATTTCACAAACTCAGCGAATCATAGAAATGACAATAGTTTATTTGGTGCCATAAATATATCCATACCAAATACAAATATAAGCTTAAACAAGATGACATATTAACCTTCCTTCGACAAGGTTTCTGAAGAAAGACATGCGATGTCTCGTCTTGATAAGCCATGTAGTTTGAGCCTTCGGTGATTATCTTAGCGGCCGACACAGGGCGCATGCGCTGTAGAGCCCAATATGCTTTCTGGGGTCGACGAAGAACGCTTCTCATTTCTAGAGTCGGGTCTTCCACAGGAAGCCCGACTAATAATGATGGGTTCCCTGTGATGTGTCATGGGGTACACTGTAACACAGTAAAGTCAAATAATGATAGGTTCCCTGTGATGTGTCATGGGGTACACTGTAAGACAGTGAAGTCAAATAATGATGGGTTCCCTCTGGTGTGTCATGTGGTACACTGTAACTCGGTAAATTCAAATAATGATAGGTTCCCTGTGATGTGTCATGGGGTACACTGTAACACAGTAAAGCTAAATAATGATGGGTGCCCTGTGGTGTGTCATGGGGTACACTGTAACACAGTAAAGTCAAATAATGATGGGTTCCCTCCTGTGTCATGGGGTACACTGTTACACAGAAAAGTCAAATAACGATGGGTTCCCTGTGGTGTGTCATGAGGTACACTGTAACTCAGTAAAGTCAAATAATGATGGGTTGCCTGTAATGTACGTGTCATGGGGTACACTGTAACACAGTGAAGTCAATTAATGACGGGGTCCCTGTGGTGTATCTTCCCTTTTGTAACACAGGGATCCCAAAGGAGATTAGAGAGACTACGTGTATCAGATGTTGACAAGATCATGACAGATCTTGGGTACCAAAATTAAGTCTTTCAGGATCCTGCAAGAACTTATGATCATGGCGCGATATCATCTAAGATCTTTACATGATCTTGTAATAATATACACCTGTTCCAAATATCGTTGTCCGGGCCGAAAGCAACAAGCAAGAAGCTGACGACCGCAAAGGATTTTGGGAATCTCCTAATTGCTGACGCAGCGAGCGAGCCTGAAGCGAGCGAGCAAGGAAGCAATTCTAATTCATTCACGTAGGCAGAAAAAATCTCGATATTTACCCGGCATGCAGTTTCCAATAACCATCATGCAATTCTCAAGAACCATCATGCAATTCTCAAGAACCATCATGCTTTTCGCGCCAACTCCTACATACGCTATAGTCTGAAGTGAGTTGTTTTCGCGTTTCTGATCGGTAAATGTCGTGCCCAAAATATGTGTCCCTAATTAATTTGTACATGTGTATGTTTCTTTAGCCCGTGGTATATCCTGACTCGTAAGCCCATCAGATACCGTATCTTGTGCTTTTCGTGGGAATTGTGTAGTTGAAGATCACCGTATTAATTGAGCTGATTAGTGCCGGCTGACCGTGTGTCAGTTTCAAGTGTGAATATTCGCATTGAAATCTCAATTTATAAGTAATACATTAGTTATTCATAAGCTATCCACTTTTTCAAATAGACAAATACTATTCAAAACAAAGAAAGGTAGACTTGCCTAATAATTTGCATACTTGTCACTTACATAAAACAAAACATTTCATAACTACAGTAGAGTGATTCCAATAAACCTGGGCATTACTAACTACACCAATACACACTATTAGACACTCACTCTTTTGTTGACTTTTGTTACTTTGCATCTAATATACACTGACAGCTAATTAGTAGTGCCCAGGTTTCTGATTGGAATCACTCTAAGCTCTCCGGCACCAACAGTTATCCACAACTACTATAAACATTGCATTCACCGTCAGCATTCACTGCTGTTAGGTAGCCTAGTTAATTTATTTATCTGTGGTACTTGAGAAGTTATCCCTTCGAGCGTTGAATAGCAATGATTTGGAACTATTCGGCCATTTGAAAATGCATGTTGTTAAAATGTCTATAGATAAATAAATGAATAAGGAGAAAGTCCCAATGCCCTTTGCAGTCGTCAGCTTCTTGCATGTTGCTTTCGGGGACACAACGATTTTTGGAATAGGTATATAAATAATAATGGTTTTATTTGATGAGAATTAGCACATCATAATATCAATTAAGACACTAATAAACTTGTGGCGCTAAATATAATATATAGTGTTTCCTTTTTAAATATAGTGTATTTATAAATGTACATGTAACTATAACTATATACATTAGAAACATGGCAAAACAAAGTACAATTTACAACAAGCCTGTACTGTCAATTTAATTACTATTATATTGTTATTGCTACATGTATGTTTGTATCCCCCTCTCAGACCCCCTGTGTACATGTACATGTGTTTAATTATGTACATGTTGCTCGTATAATTGTATAACTTATTGTAGACAGCTAACTGACTAGTTTAGCCCTCATGGTTATTTCAGTTAGCTTGTACCAAACATATGCCACACTGCTGACAGTATATTTGTATTGTTTCTATGTATAAAAATTCTACAGCGCTATTGGACTCTTAGGAAATAACACTATAGAAATAAATTATAATTATTATTTAATTATTCTGGTACTAAATAAACTATTGTTATTGTGATTGTCATGTATACGCATACCTGTTTTCAAAAACGTTGTCCATTTACAAAATACAAAATAGTAAAATAGTAAAAAGGAATTTATTAGAGAAACAATAAGCCAGAGTTCAGCTTGTGTGCATTTCTTTTGTTTCTCCAATTAATTCCTTTTTTGCTAAATTTTACTATTTTGTATTTTGTAAATGGGCAACATTTTTGAAAACAGGTGTATGTACATGTATATGGCTATTATAAATGTAAAACATACTTACATGTACATGTACATCAGATACCCTGTGAGCACCACCTGATGGCCATTGCTTTTCTCCACTAACTTTGTTGTAGTGGTAGAGCAATTCTCCTGATTTACAACGTTTCTCAACCCAGTCAGATTCAGTTTCTGTTTTTATGGACACCACATTTCCACAGCAATCGAGGCCATCAGACTGCAATTCCTCACGGGAAGAGGAACATTTGAATGGCTTCCCTCCAACACAGTTGATATTGTTATCTACAGAGCCATCATTCACATTGATCTCATCATTCTGAGGATGGCTTTCTACTTTGATTAACTCCCTGTTATAATCACTACTCTTGACGTTTATAGAGTCCATAGTTTCCTCGCAATCTGAAACACAATTCATATGAATGTCAAATACATGCAGAAACCCTAAACCTAACATGCACATCCGGTATTAAACACAGCCCTCAGATCGATGAATCAGAGACACGAGCAGATTTTAGTTTTAGTGTTTGAATCAAAGAATCGATTCCAACATAAATCACAACCACATTACTACACATTACCTGTATTATGTAGACACCAACAAAAGCATTCAAAGGGTTTTCATATCAACAAATCTTGTCGTAGACAACACTGACCTATTGTATCGCGGGCAATAAACCACAGGAAGCCCAAAGCTATTCACTCACGATACAAACTCGGCAGAGTCCGTTTTCAATCAGTTTCTTTCGTTATAAAGAAAAACCTACATTTTCGTTTCATGTAAAACTTTATTATCAACACAAATGATGTTGTTTTATATAAAATTGATGAGTATTTTTTTTCATATTTTCGTTTCATCCAAACGAGGCTCGTTCCAGTCCACTGTCCAGTGACGCCTGCTGTTTTCTGTGAGTCGAACGAAGTTTGAAGTTCGAGCGTCAGTGATTACTCACTCTAAATATCTTGTTATCCCACCTTTGACATCATTCATAGTTGCTACGGTCTTACGTGTATAGTTTAACGTTTCTCAGGCTTTGTTTTCAATACTGAAGAAGTAGTCAAGGTAGGTTTGGTGGATGATTGTTGTACGTCTGTCTGATCGAGAAGGATAAAGTTTGCAATCGTCAGGCAAAAGTTGTAATTGTCCATTTCGTTAAACTAGTATTTAAACACTATGCAGTCCACCCAAATGGATACTGAATGGACAGAGTACCAATGTAAGTCAGGACAGACTCTGTTTATCTACAACAAGGTAACAGGAGAACACAAGTGGCCCACACAATACAACAATGTAAGTTTGGTTGTATATCATGTCATCATTATGTCGAGTGAAACCAGTGCATAATAGTTATATAATAGTTACATGTATGTTGTTGTGCTGAGTAGTGATCGATATACACTGGCTGCTGAATAAAATGACGATGGCTTGAGCAACCCAGGAGGGAGTGAGTTGCGGGATTGTGGTAAAATTATGCAAGCTCAGTCAATTTATTAGAAAACAACAAACAAAGTTGTGTCAATTTCCTAAATTTGCATAGTCTTTCTGCAATCCCACACCTTAGTGCCAGGACGTTACTAATATAGGGAATGAGGAATGAGGAATGGGGAATGAAAAAAAAGAAATGAAAAAGCTACAAAATCGTGCGGCTCGGGTTTTAACTTTCTCCAGCTATGACACTAATGCCGATGATCTATTTGAATTGCTCGGTTGGAAAAAACTGGACTGCCAACGCCAAATTCAAAAAGCTGTTATGGTCTATAAATCACTTAATGGTCTTGCTCCGGATTATCTTCGCTCAAAATTTGTAGACCGTAGCAGCGTTACAAGCTATTCATTGCGGGACACCGAGTGCAAACTTACTATACCATTTCCTCGCACTAATTATCGAAAAAATAGCTTTAGCTATAATGGGGCTGTTCTTTGGAATGGCCTCCCAAACGAATTACGGCAAGCACAAACCCTTAGTAGTTTTCGTGCTGGCTGTAAACGATTTTTTAACTAGTTCACTAAATACACGGCACTCCTGAAAAGCAGGTTATTTTGTTTATTTATAGTATTAGTTTTTATATATAATAATTAGATAGATAGAGTGTTTATGTATATAGATATTTACAATTTTATCATATTTCTTTGTAAAATCCTGATGGGTCCACCGTGTTTAAATAAAGTTATATTATTATTATTATTATTATTATAGACTGGGGACGAGTGGTCAGCGGTAGTTGCCATTAAAAGTGTCATGGCTGCTGTTACTGCTGTTACGAAGTCCTTGTGGAGTATATTTTTCGTGAGAAACATAAAAAAATCGGTTAAAAATTCATGTCCAACTAGAATACAATGCATATATAATATTGTATTATCTTCTATTAAATTGGGTTGTAGTTTTTTTTGTCGTTCCATTGTTTAGTTGGAGATCAATCTTGAGTTTTTAAAATTTAAAATTTGCAATTCAAATATACAGTGCTCACGCTTATCTACTACTCACACTGATATATCTGATGTAATTTTACCAAATTTGGTCATTTTTGAGGGCCGATACGAGGCATTAATGCCCTGTAGAAATCCGTAATGCCCTGTTCACAACTCAAAAATCTCAAAAAACAATATCCTGATAAAGTTACGTCAGTTATATAATAAATCCCTCATTAGATGTTTTCTCAGGTATTACGGGCTGACATTTCACTCGTTGCTCGCATTTTTCCTCACCCTACACTCCAACAAATACTTTCGCAACTCGTAAAAAATCAGCCGGTAATACCCGAGAAAACATCTAATAAGCTGTATATACATGTATGTGCTAGCTTTACATAACTGTACAGTTCAGTGAAAAACTGAACATTCAGTATGAAGACTATTAGCTTAAGTTTAACTCTGAATAAACTTGTTTAATATTTCCAAGTGAGTGTCATTGGCTTTTGTGTCTAATAGGTGCATACAGAGCGAAAGTTATACTTACTGACAATCCCTCTTCTCTTGATCTTGAATGTGATTGATCTCCAACTAAGCAATGGAACGACAAAAAAAACTACAACCCAATTTAATAGAAGATAATACAATATTATATATGCATTGTATTCTAGTTGGACATGAATTTTTAACCGATTTTTTTTAAACCGATTTCTCACGAAATATACTCCACAAGGACTTCGTAACAGCAGTAACAGCAGCCATGACACTTTTAAAGGCAACTACCGCTGACCACTCGTCCCCAGTCTCCCATTCCCCATTCCTCATTCTTCATTCCCCATTCCCCATTCCTCATTCCCTATATTAGTAACGTCCTTAGTGCCAGGAGGATTAGTAGAGTGTGACATACAACACGGCGGGCCCAGACCCTCGAAAAAACGTCACGTTCGCCAGACAAATTGGCCAGCGGTTTAGCGCATAAATGTAAACAAAATGGCGTCGTGTATAAACATGTGGTGAGGTCTTAGAGCATTTTGTTCAGCGAAATTGACGGGAAAATGAACGAGTAAAATATTTCTTTGGTGAAGAATGGTGAAACAGTTAATTGAGTTTGTTGTTGGATATGGTTGGGAAAGAAATAGGCCTCCATGATGTATTTTGTTAAGGAAAAAGCAACAGACTTCTGCTATTCGATCGTGAAATATACTTCGGTACTTCCATGAAGAACACTCGATTTAATAGACGGTAAGTTTCTCTGAAATATCTCCTCTTTCTTTGTGCCCTACAGTAATTTTAGGGGTTTCATGTTGTAAGATTTAACTCATCGTTAAATATATTTTGCTCTTCACGGTAAATCTAGCAAATGAAATGACACTACATATATAATGCTGTACAGTAACAATACCATTGTTTATCTCTATAGTTCATATGCAGCGACATGAGTAATTGTTTTAACTACAATTTTATGTATTGTTTTTCTTTTAGGTACTGTACTGTAGGTCCTTAACGTCAAGAACTTGAGTGTACAAACTTGTATGATCTTTGAAAATAAGCTTATATAATTTTAAAATCATTTAAGCTTATTAATTTATTAATTCAGTAAAAATTATTAGTCTATGTTCTGCAACTGAGTGATGGTACATGTGATGATATATATGTTATTGTTTGTTGTTTTCGACAACATTCAACATTATGTTCTTGACTATTATTAAATAGTAGTGGTGGTTAAAATTAAAATTATAAGATTAGCAGGCACAGCAATAATGCCCTAATTAGGCATTTATTGTTGGAATGAGTAGAAGAGTAGTATGGCAACGTCTCATTTTAGGGAGGAAACACTTGGTACATGTAACATGCACACAGATGGAATGAACGCAATAGTACAATAATAATTATAATACAATTATTGGGTACTACAGTACCCTTCAGTCTTTGTTTATGGTGTTCAAATTCTGAGTTCAGGTGATTCATCTGCACTTACATGTACAAACATTCTCAACTTTCAATAAAGTTAAATACATTTCAGAGTGTGACGACAAGTTTCATTATGTGTAGGGCTCATTGTGAGGCAAGCAAGTGTTACTACCATAGTATTTGAATACTTCCATTTCAACGTGAAACATATAGCATGCAACAACAGACTTATGATTATAAGTTAGTCATACTTTGCTTGTGTCACGTACACTCCTATAACATACTTCTTTTACCCCAGTCATGTATATTTAAGTCAATGCTATTGTATAGACTGTAACTGTAAGTTGCCGTCATGCATGTCTGCAATGAATCTTGAATTTGATGTCACTGTCTGTGGACTAACACTCTAGCTTACAGTCAACTGAACAAGTTAGATGAATTGCTAATCAGTACTGATTAAAAGGTAAATAAATTTTGGGAAAGGTAAAATGACCAACTGGTATAATCAGAATATTTGAAAATGGCCTCAAATAGTGTTATCATATGAGTAAATTTATAGAATACACAATCCTAAAACAAGACATGGACAGTATTTATTTAATTTATTTATTTATAATAATAGAGTACGAACACTATATGCATGCAATATTTTGTTCTAAATAGCACTAATTAAACGAGGATATAAATATCAGTATTTAGTACTAATAATACTATTATATTTATGTTGCATGGTATAAGTGTTTGTACTCTTAAGTTTGTGGACTTTGTGTCCTAATGTAAATCCATAGACTACTGCAATGATTGGTATTTACAACAACATAACAATTATTGTTATATTTAAACTGCAAATATTATGCAAATAGTACACAAGGTATTGTATGTAATGATATTTTATATGGATTAATTATATTTAATTATTATAACAGCATAAATGGAGTACATAAATAAATATAATTAATCAGATAACTTATCTGTTAGTTACTGTCACCATTATTTAGATGAAAACTTGTCACACTTATACTAGTTGATTTGATATTTCTGCAGTTGCAATTGTAACCAATAATTATTGGTCGACACCAATAGATCAAACTTTACCTTACTTCACTGTGGAATTATTTAAAACGGTATTTATTAGTTCGAAACCAGGCTAAGTATTGGTCTCACATGCAGTAGAAGTGTTCATGGGGTGAAGAGAGTTTCACTGTGAAACAATAGTTATGTCATGTCAGCCTGTTTATAGCATATCAAGTTTTCAGACTACCATATTTGTATTTTTGAATATCTCATTTATATACATGCAATGACAATATAATATAATTACTTTTATGTCAATAAAAATATAATTTGTCACAGGCATATGGTACATACTAGTAAACTTACATCGAATATACACATTCATTGTTCAGTACAGTTCAATTTTTAATTGTACACAGTACATTCATGTATACAGTTTTACTTTACAAGATAAGCTTAGGTTTTTCATCAGTATTATAACCCTTATCAATACACATTCATTTCCTCGGTGTGGTTCGGGGTACAACATGGCCTAAACTGCATGGCTAAAGTAAAGTTACAGGAGGGAAATGGAAAAAAATGTTAATTCAGAAATTAAATTTCCTTGCTGAGCTGATTTCGCGCGTCACAACCAACAGCACATGAGACCTATAACTAGCTCTTTTATGCATCTCAGTTCCACAAAAAAAGATGAATGATCTCCCTCATTTACCATTATTTGCTTTCTAACTCTTTTTGTTTACTTAGTTTTCTACTTCTTGCCTAATAGACTTTTCCATTACAGTGTTTTTCATTAGCGATGACTCCTTATCTCTTCGTAATTTGGCGACTTGTAAACGCGGCAGCGTTGAAACTTACAGTTAAAGTAGTGAAAATTGACCAAAAGCAACCGCTCATGACAGAAAATCAAAAACTAAATTCAAAAAACTAAAACGATAACAATTTCAAACAACTATCGAGGATTCAAAATGTGTTTATTTCATTTACAAAATAATTAACACGGCAAAACTTTACCAAGGGTCAAAATATGCCCTTCAAATCAAAATCTTCAGTTTTTCAAAATCCAGGACAAAACGACAATCATATAAAATCGCTTTTCAATATTTACCCGTCGAGTTTGGTACCAAAATGGACATCAAGGAAGGCTTCGTCTCTTCCTGTCTTCCGATTGTTATTCGGAAAAACACGATCGACATACGAGGCTCCGAAAGAGAAGTCGTTTTGCACTCGTGAAATTCGTTCCCAGACTCCCAAAATATGCGCCCGTCCAATATGGCGGCTGGTTACACTCGAACGTGCTGTTTTACGAAGCGCGCGGGCCCGCCGTGCAATGTATGGCATGACTGTTTGACATAATGGAGGTACGAAAATGGACCTTGCCTGTACAGTACATGTATACATTTTTTTGTATGTACATCAGGGCCTCTGATAGAGTGTGGGGAAAAAAAACGAACATGGTGCAGGAGAGAGTGTGATTTTTAAAAACCTTTTTTAATCCTCTCTAAATTGTTTATTGAATGCTTTGGGTAGTAAACAAGTCAATTAGAGCATATTCAGAATGTACAGCTATTTCAATAAAGGTTGACTTGTGTTTCGTGCGTATTGCACATTGCGTATTGCACTTTGCCTATTGCAATGTGTATTCGACAGATTGAAATGTGTCTTAGGTACATATAAAACAGTCATTCCGGCACCGTATGTATATTATAGGGTGTTCGGAAAACTAAGACCCCCAAAACTAAGACCCTAAGACCCTAAGACCCTAAGACCCTAAGACCCTAAGACCCTAAGACCCTAAGAAATTATAAAATGTCCAAATCAGGCAAATCCAATGTTCTGTACTTTAATATTAATTGGGTGACGTTCAGCTCAGCTTGTTCAAAAAAGTTTGAGTGATAAATTGCCGGGCTCGATGATATGCCGAATAGGACTTAAAATATCCTGTCTTTTCGACCTTTTCGGCTTTCCATGAATAAAACCACCCCCAAGTAAAACAGTTTCTTACTTTGAGGAGTAAAATTCACGTATCCAGTGGTTTTCCAGTGGCAGTTTTTCAAATCAATCAGTCAAGATAAGTCATGTTTTTTAATAGCAGCCGCCATCTTTGACACAGGTAACCCATACACACAGGGATATACAAAGAACTATTCTTCCAACCTTAGTTAATTTCATTCTTGAATGACATATTTACATATTAAATCCATCTTCTTGATGTTTTAAACTGCGTATGGTTCATTTGGTTGATAAGTCTAAAGGAGGAACGCTGTTTCCTTCCATTAGGACCGGCTCTATGGGTTTCCTGTGGTAGGGCATAATTATGTTTGGGTTACCTGTGTTAAATATGGCGGCTACTGACTATCCGTAAAAACTTATCTTGCCAACTGATTTGAAAAACTGCCACTGGAAAACCACTGGACACATGAATTTTACTCCTCAAAGTAAGAAACTGTTATTCTGGGGGTGGTTTTATTCATGGAAAGCCGAAAAGACAGGATATTTTAAGTCCTATTCGATATCATCGAACCAACTATCACCGGCTCAAGACGGCAGAGAAACTCATGGAATTTTGAAGCTAAACGTGGTGCGAACACAGCCTTTCCTCTGTTCTCTTCTTTTTTTATTAAAGTACAGAACATTGGATTTGCCTGATTTGGACATTTTATAATTTCTTAGGGTCTTAGGATCTTAGGGTCTTAGTTTTTCCGAACACCCGTATATTATATAGTGATTGGCTTTGATGGAAAGTTATTTGGTTTGTCGACATTCAGTGAGTAGAAAAATGATTCTCAGTATAAATAATAATCATATGCAAAACGCAATGCGCAATACGCACGAAGCAGAGGACAACGTTTTTTGAAATAGCTGTATACACATTTACAATTCATTTAGGCATCTTTCTAGCCTTGCTTTCAGGGTTTTATCCGAGTTGCGTGGTTTTATTTGGAACGAGTGTCTGCCATTTTGAAAACAGTGAGAAGAGAGGGCCCTGGGGATGAGGTTGTGGGTTTCCTGTGTGTGTGGTTTAGCTGTGTGGGGATTAACAACCAACCTCGTCCCCAGGGCCCTCTCTTCTCGCTATTTTCAAAATGGCGGACGCTCGAGAGAAGACCCTGGTGTAGGCTGGTCACGTGTCTCCAAGAATCTTGGAGGTTCGTACCCAGGCTGCCATTTTCTAGCCTCCGCATGCAGCGCCACAGAAAACCCGTCTGATAGAGTTGCGGAGGCTAGTCGAAAGTAATCGAAAGGGCCTCCTTGTGAAGAGTTACTGAAGAAAATACGTTCGTTCTGATGTTGCGATTGTTTTGCCTCAAATAATAAATAAAATCACCTGGAGCAATTCTGGCCATTTGAAAAATAGGGGTTCGGAAGTGTAATTAATGAAACACATTACAACCGGAACAGGTCAGATCGACAGTTTATTCGCTATTTGTATACAAACACCTTTCATCTCTAACGGCTAAAGTACAAAACATGTTGACGTGGATTGACGTGTCACATACTGCAAATCTCAAGAGCACTAGCAAATTATGTAAACAACGACAATAATATATCAGCCGAGTTTGCCGTGTCGCCGTCAGTAGTCTAGCTTGCTCGTATAAATTGATACCTTGCTTTACGGTAAACGATCTCGATCGGTGGACTTTTTCATGTTCCTAAAGACATTTCAATGCTTCGATAACACTCACACATCCGGCTTGCAGTGGCTTCGATCTTCCTAATTCGATACATTTAGGACCAGAAAAGAACTATCCGTTGAAACTATAAATTCACTCGATGCGAATCGAATTTTAATTTATGCTATATTTAGCAACCTTCGATATGGACCAATTAGATGGCTTTTTGTGTTATCCAATCAAAATGCGTTTTAGTTCAGCCTACACCAGGGTCTTCTCTCGAGCGTCCGCCATTTTGAAAGCGAGAAGAGAGGGCCCTGGGGACGAGGTTGATTAACAACTAGAGTCCAGGACTGCGCAATGCTATCAGAGTGCCTGGTTGATTTTCGTTACGATAATGAGATCGGCAAATGTGTGCCTCGTTGTTTTTAATACACTTGTCAGTGTTTTGATATCAGATGGAACACTCTTTCTCATGTTTGATCTATTCTAACATGTGTAATGAGATTTGTAATTGACATTGTCTAGACAGGGCATCTGAGAGAGTGCGAAAAAACCCGAAAATAGTACGGGAGAAAGTGCGATTTAAAAAACCCTGTTTTAATCCTCTCTAAATTGTTTATTGAATACTTTGAGTAATAAACAAGTAAATTAGAGCATATTCATAATGTATACACAGTTACATTTCATTTAAGCATATTTGTATTTTATCCGAGTTGCATGGTATTCGGAACGGTTGTCCACCATTTTGAAAATAGTGAGAAGAGAGGGCCCTGAGGACGACGTTGTGGGTTTCTTGTGTGTGTGGTTTAGCCGTGTGGGGATTAAAAACTAGAGTGCAGGACTGCGCAATACCAGCAGAGTGCCTTGTTGATTTTCGTTACGATAGTGAGATTAGCAAATGGAATACCGTGTTTTGAATGAATGAATGAATGAATGAACTTTATTTAAAGAAGGTTAACATAAAAACATTTATAAAGGGTAAATATTGTCAGAAATTGAAGAGTAAATATTGTCAAAAAAGCAAACAAATCCACTTAGAATTGACATATTTCCCTAGAAATTTCATTTTTGATCAAAGATTATATAAATCTACCGATTTCTATGACAATTTAGTGCGGGAAATCAAGAAAATCCAAAATAGTGCGATTGGGTGCGATTTTAGGCCAATAGTGCGGAATCACACCCTCACACTCTATCAGATGCCCTGTCTAGACAATGTGTCGGCCAGCGGTTTTACAATGTACGAGTCTTGTTGCTCAACCAAAAGCATTTAAATGCTACATGTACATGTATGTACAGCTCTGTATAGCTTTAAACCAT
Organism: Actinostola sp. cb2023; assembly: GCA_033675265.1. NCBI lineage: Eukaryota > Metazoa > Cnidaria > Anthozoa > Actiniaria > Actinostolidae > Actinostola > Actinostola sp. cb2023. The sequence goes on along the minus strand of JAUJYZ010000126.1, from coordinate 29,578 downwards.
TTAAGAAATATAAAACAGTTTTCCGTTTTATATACTCTGATCTAAACACGCGGGATGTTGGGAGAACACGAGAGAAGCGTAGGAAACCACGACGCGAAGCGGAGTGGTTTCCAGCTTCTCAAGTGTTCTCCCAACATCCCAAATGTTTAGATCAGAGTATATAAAACGGAAAACTGTTTTATATTTCTTTTATAAAATAACTACAATGATTTCTTTTTGAAAAAACCGTTTATTTACGCGAGATTCTACTGATCAAATTTGCAATTCTCCTGAAAAGCATCAGAAATCGCCCATCGTCCAATCAAATCTCGCGAAAGAAATCAAAATGGCAAGCGACTCGACAACTTTTATCTGTGCCGTATCGCCGTTTAATAAGTGTTTTGACAGGAAAAACGTTTTGAAGAATGCTATTTTCTGTCAGAAAATTAAAGAAGAATGCTTCTTACGGCTTCCTTTATCAGTTTGTGTATCCTGTAAATACGAAAAACGAAGAAAAGCTGAGCTAATGAAGACGAATCGCCAACTTTTTGCCGAAATATTTGACAACTAGATGAATGAGCACGAAGTCAGGTAGCCAAATATCCACAGTTTTTGTCGTATTTTAAAATCTTTTCAGCGTTTTTCTCGACAAGAATGTATACACGATGGACGTTTTTGAGACATATGACAATATTTTTTCTCTTTGACATATTTTACTAGAGATATTGTCCGGCGAACAGCTTGTCAATTTGTAATTGTAGCTACAAGAATCGCTCTGTTTTGTGAGTAAGTTTATATTAAATACGGCTATCGTTGCTTGGTATTTTCAGTCGTTAACTGACTTGACAAACTATAGAATTCATAGAACGGTTAGTATGTGATTGAGAAAACTGAGCAGTTAGATTATTTAGTTCTCTTCGTTTATATTGTGATTTGTCGACAAAAGTGGACGATTCGTCGCCAGTTTTTGGTGTATTTAAAACTCAATTCTTGCAAGTTTTCAGTTTCAAAACAGCAAAATCACATCTAGATAGAACTTGAACTTGAGAAAACAAGAAAAACTAATTATATGGCTTTCGTTGAAAATATGTTTATTAAATAAAACATGTTTAACAGCAGAAAAACAAATATTTGGTGTCGATCAAATCNTTGAAATAGAAGCAAATCCTAGAATTTTCTATAACTTGGCATGGTGATACATTACGGTATGGAGTTTCAAAAAATGCACTAAAAACAGGGGGTCACCGTGCTCATTTTTGCGCTACACTGCTTTGAAATTATGGTATTTTAGGTCTTTCAGTCGAGTCTCGCGTGACATCGGGATCGGGTAAATAATTTTCCACAACTTAAAAGACAAACTATTAATAATGAACTAAAGTGGTTGCTATAGCTTTTGTATCTCTAGCCTACCGTCTGATAGTAAGAAAATGCTCGAATTTAGAATAGTTGTCGAAAAATAGAACAAAAAACACAGATGTTCGAACCACCGAGAGGGTCTAAAAATCGATACTCCGTATGCTTTCATTCAATTTTTTTAATGTTTGAAATCCTACCTTTTTTTAATACTTTGCTATATACTAGAGAACTATAGTGTGATGAAAGTTATTGAATAAAAAATGGGGGTCACCGTGCTCGTTTTCGATTTATTTTGAGAAAACTTCAGTTACACTTGAAATATTTAACGATTTCCAATGGTCTCCAATGTGCGCGAGCTCGATGGTGTAAGTTAGCGCGCGCTCGTCAACTAAAATTTTATTCAGAATCGTGCGCAGTAGAGCGTGCGCAATGCAATTCAAGGGAATCACCTTAAGCAGCAGACGTTTTCGTCAACATGGACACTGATAAATAATGTTCAAAACGACTGTTGATGTCTGTGATGACAATCTACGACATGAAAAAAGGTGAAATGCCATCGTAGATTGCCATCACAGACGTCAACGGTCGTTTTGAACATTATTTATCAGGTCCATGTTGACAAAAACATCTGCTGCTTAAATTCACTATTAAGAAACACAAACAACAACACTATGGGCAACGTATTTTCTCTAATATGAGCCAGCTAGTGACAACTCTCCAACTGTCACTTCATGGTTTCCAAGTGTTTATTTTTCATATCTTCAGCAGCTAAAATCATTTGCTCAATCGACACCATTGTCTACAGTGTAACTCGTTAATATGACCACCAGTGGGTAAAACATATAATATAATAATGGCCATCGACAAAATATATGGCTGAGTCGTTGTTCAGGAAAACTTATATTTTTGGCAGTAATAACGAGGTGGCTGTATTCACTTGGTACTCTGTAATGTTAACTGATAGGTACCAGCAGTTAAACTAGTAATATTAACTAGTTAATTAATGATTTAATCCAGTATGTGGCCACTGTTGGAGAAAGATGGACTTGTCCTGTCCTATGTCCCAGTCATGTTAACGTTCTATGCAGCTGCTTACTATGTTTTACAGTTGGCCAAGTCATGTAGCAAAATGAAAGTACTGGTAAGAAAATAGTGTGTAGGACACAATAAAATACAAGATTATTATATTGATAGAGTACAAATCACTAAAAGCATAATAATATAATGCAATACTTTGCACTATTTAGTGCTAAGTAGCACTAATTAAACAATAGAATTAGCATAATTTAGCACTATTTATGTTGCACGCTTTTATTCCATTTACACCATTTGTACTCTTACTATCAAATTGCTCATGATATAGATTAATTTTAACATAACATAAATATATCCATATTAGTTCTAACTGATCCCGTCTTGTACAAAAGAATGTACCTTATAGAGTACAAACACTAAAGGCGTGCAATACTTTGCACTATTTAGTACTAAGTAGCACTGATTAAACAATAGAATTAGCATAATTTAGAACTATTTATGTTGCACGCTTTTAGTGTTTGTACTCTAGCATGTAATAATAATTTATTGCTTATAGTGCGCAGTTTCCATTCAATGATCAACACGCATTACAAATGTCTAAAATCACATGAATACACTGTCAGTCATTCTCAAAAAGGTTGTCCAGATGAAAAGACTACTTAACAATACTACAATAAAGTCACGTGATTTAGTATGTAATCAATTTCCTCGCATGGAATTTCAATTTGAGATGCAAAAGTACATGGCATTGAGAGAACTGAATGTAATGCCGCTGGTATCAACTCACAGTTCCGCACGCAGTCCACACAGAAATTGAATACATAATGAATCATGTGACTTTATTGTAGTATTGTCAGTAGTCTTTTCATCTGGACAACCTTTTTGAGAATGACTATATATGAATTACATATTTATATACATGTAATCTGACATCTAGTGGGACATTTATTGACCCTTTGGCCAAGAAAAAACATAAAAACTACTATCTAAAGCTATTATTTCTTTGCAACCCAATAATCATACTATTTTGTGCAGTTATATCCTGCAAGTTCTGACTGATTGATGCATATTATACTCTGTTTTTCATGTCAACAGTTCCATATATCCATGTTAGGAGCCATATGTCTTCACATTGCCTCCACCACAGTTACACCACCTCAGCGATACCCTGATCTCTACCCAGTTCTGATTTCTGTGTACTGTTGTGCACATTTTATGCTGTTTTTCATCTACTTCCACTTTGTTCAGTTTACTTTACCTTATTTCTCAAACTCTCTACTGAAGCAAAAACAAGCATAGAACTAATAGGTATTAGTAGAAACCAACTAGCATACAATCACGTATCCTGCAATCTGATTGGCTAACGTACTCACTATCTATTGCGTGATAGATACATGTAGTGAGTAGCGAAAAAGCCGGAGTTTTGAACAAAAACAAAGCGAAAATCAATAAATATTGGTATAAATTTGAAGGTAGTATGCTTGGTTTCTACTAAAACAATTAGACTACTCATTCTCGTTTTCTATGAGGTCAAATAGTCAACTTGACGCTACGTGCCTCGTTGACTATTGACTCATAGAAAACTCGAACTCGTAGTCTAATTGTTAAATGGTAGAGAATTAAGTACCAAGAAAGGCTGACAACACGTCTGTTGACCGACTAGTCTCCCAACAAGCCAAGTTTTCAGTACCAACATGCTACCAACTGTCTACCAATAGTCAGCTGTTAGACGACCAATAGGCGACTTGCACTAAGAGGTCACGTGACCCTAACTCCCATAAAACAAACAGCAATGTCAAAATGAACTCCAGAAATGAAGAGCAGCTCGAAATTAGTAAAAGGGCGAAGTTTCAAGGCATAATGTCTGACACAGGAGAAATGGCATTAAAAATAACATTGATCGTTTTCTAAGATTTTGTTTGGAAAATGCATTGGATGGAGTGGCTCTTGTCATCCAATGCATTTTTCCAAACAAAATCTTAGAAAACGATCGATTTTATTATTTATTTAGTGCAAGTTGCCTATTGTCAACTGACTTGGTCAACTAGTTGGCAAACTAATATAATTATGCATTATTATTATAGATTAGTAATACAATTATTATTATAACAAGTATTTTATAGTCATTAAAACTCTCTACCATTATCTGTCAAATGTTGTTGGATATATTGTGTGCTGCTTAATTACAGTATGGACACTCAAACCATGAACACTTAGGTTTTTTCTAACACATATATATAAATCATCGATTGAGAAAATTGATCAGAAAAATGATTTATTTTGATCACTAAGTGTATTTAAACTCAATTACAATGCTCCATTTGAGAGGCTATGAGGCAATAGAAAGTTTAGATAAAAAAGTTCGAAAAAAACTTGAAGTGTTCACGGTTTGAGTGTCCACACTGTAATGCGTGGACATTACATTTGTATACAAATGGGGATACTTACAGTGCTAGAATTCCTTACTTTATATTGTCAGTTGCTACAGTTTGCTTTCTTTTCTATTTAGTACATGTAAAACACGAGGCGTTGTAATCAGATAAAATGATGGAATAAAGCTATTATTTATCATCACTTTATTCACACAGATTCGTAATAAGCTTGCATGTACATGTGCTAATTAAATAGTTGCCAAGCAACAATAGGCTGCCAAGCAACAATAGGTTGCCAAGCAACAACACGTTGCTTGAGGAAACCTATTTACATTTTGACACTAATATTTTAATACTTTTATGAAGATTCTTGTGTTTAATACATATAGTGCAGTCACTTAATAATAATAATGGTCGTTCTTATATAGTGCATTATATAGTGCAGTCATTTGTATTATATATTATTATAGATTTTCATTTGTTCATATATCATGCATTGTGTACCAAGCACAAAATGTCCTCCAAATTTTCTGTAATTCAATTACAATAATTATCTTATTTACATTATTAATTCACACATCAATAAATTACACAGTGTCTCAGTGGTTTGTGTTTTGATGAGTCAGTTCAAGTAGTGAATGCTAATATATGGAAAAATTGTCATGTATATGTACGGGAACCCTCGGGGAATTACTATTCAAATTCATAGAAGTACCTGTTCGTAGCTCTATGATAGATTATAATACTTTTGGGCTAATGACACATTATTTAAATATAACAAAAAATGGTTGCAACCAAGCGAATTGAATTGCCTTTGTGGCTCAGTGGAAAGTAGCCCGATTTTCAGACGGCTTATGTGTCATACTAACAGGTTGGGGAGGGAGCAACAGCGTATGACACATGAGCCGTCTCAAAAATCAGGCTAAGTGGATAGGGGAATGGTAGGGTTAGGCATTGAAGTGATCGTTTGGTGCCCACTTTGCCAGAATAGAGTGTTGACTAAATTTTTTTCCATGTGAGAACCAAAATCCTCAAAAAATTGTAAGTCGGAGTGTGTTCAAAGCCTATTACGTAGTTGGTTATCCCATACACGATGATACCACAACCCTCTTGTAATGATTCTGATCACAACTTATCCCAGAATTATTGTTCTTTCCTTACATGACAATAACAATTCATTCCAGTAAATCTCCCATTTCTTCCTGTTCATGCATCTCATTTACTTACACTGTAAGTGCTGGAGAGAACCATGATCGCCGCGAGCATTTTAGCTTGTTGACCCCCCATATAAAGGTTCTCGGCAGATTTTTAAATTTAGTTGAGGCAGGACAGGCAGCTACTTTTGACTGTACAGACGGCGAAGGCTACATATAGGCCACTTAGATATGTTTCAATGGGGAATATAGGAGGTATCGTAACAGATGAGGTGGCAGGGGCAGCTTTGGGATTTCATTGGCAGGAATGTATTTTATGACGACGAGCCTGCAGATATGTTGCAGGTTGATGATGGGGGGTAGCTGCCATATCCTTATTCTCCCGTCATTATACCCTGCTGCAAGCTGTTGGCATGTGCGAGTGAATGCCAGGCACGATACTTCAGTGTTTGGATACCACGTTCTCAATCCATCTGGCTGCAAATGGGCATTTAACGTAAATATTAAATCAAGGCTCTCGGAGTTGAGACACAAGATCTTGGAATCTGATGTTCCAATAGCAAGGATATAGCCATCTGGTGAAAATGCTGCTGAACAAACTTTCTGCCAAGGGGTTTGCAAAATATTCACACTCTGAATACAAGTCAAGCCCGGCTCGTGAGCATTCATGGTCCATGTTTGGATAGTGCCGTCCTCAATACACGACGCCAAATACTTGTGCCCATAGCGGGGATCAAACAAGTACCAACATTGCATGGATAGTGTGATAGAGCGTCTAGATGACTGGCGGAAAGGATCACACAGGCACGGCGTACTGTCTTGGCTCTCGAGATCTAAACTCTCGTGAATATGAAAATCTTGAATGTCAAACAATATCAGCTGTCCGCTGGATGTAGACACGGACAAGAACAGACCGTCTGGCGAAAATATACAAGATTTGACAAAGCCACGAATTTTGGACGAAAGCGTTGGGCTCATCTTTTTTGTCATCTTCCTCGAGTTCACATCAATCATGCAAATATGATTGGTGTCGCCCGATAATCGAGACACGACGACGATAGATCGACCTTCGGGAGAGAAAGCACAACACAGCAGTGTGCCCCGACTGCGCCATATGCGTCTCATATGGATGACTTCAGCACTGGTGGTTTTCCATGACCGCATACGAACCAAGGCTAACGAATCCTCGCTGAAGACACAAACTACTAGCTGTCCGTCGGGTGAAAAGTCACACGAGCGACACGATCGAGGGAAATCGGCCAAAAATCCCGTGTTTATTTGCCGTCTATTTAAATCCCATAATCGAATAGATGAGAAGTCACGAGTGTGCCTTAGAAATGTCGTTTGTTCGACCTTTGACGCGGACAGTAATACCCCATCGTCATCGCTAGGAAAACAACACGCATAAATGTCCTTGTCTTCGTGCTTTAGTTGAATGACAACATCGTACAGTTGATGATGGTGGCGATTTATAGCCAAAGCCAAAGGACGGTGAGAGCGAAGAGAGAGACGTGGGAAGGAAGTTCGACTCCAACTCGACAGTTCTTCAGTGCTTTCTACCCTCTGGGTTGATGAATGACAACCCATAAAGCTGATTCAAAATACCCCGCGGGATCGAACGTTTGATTACTAGAACTGTACAAAATATTATTGAATGTTTGTGATGAGTAGCCAGGCCTTACACAGGAATCCCAACGTTGACGAATTTTTTTGCGCGACAGAGTTCCTAGCGCTAGATAGGAACCCCTGACCCTATACCCTAGCGAGATCCCTATACCCTAGTGAGACCCCTATACCCTAGTGAGACCCCTACACCTGTGAGACCCCTATACCCTAGTGAGACTCCTATACCCTAGTGAGACCCTTATACCCTAGTGAGACCCCTATACCCTATACCCTAGTGAGACCCTTATACCCTAGTGAGACCCCTATACCCTATACCCTAGTGAGACCCCTATACCCTAGTGAGACCCCTATACCCTAGTGAGACCCCTATACCCTAGTGAGACCCTATACCCTAGTGAGACCCCTATACCCTAGTGAGACCCCTATACCCTAGTGAGACCCCTATACCCTAGTGAGACCCTATACCCTAGTGAGACCCTATACCCTAGTGAGACCCCTATACCCTAGTGAGACCCCTATACCCTAGTGAGACCCCTATACCCTAGTGAGACCCCTATACCCTAGTGAGACCCCTATACCCTAGTGAGACCCCTATACCCTAGTGAGACCCTATACCCTAGTGAGACCCTATACCCTAGTGAGACCCTATACCCTAGTGAGACCCTATACCCTAGTGAGATCCTATACCCTAGTGAGACCCTATACCCTAGTGAGATCCTATACCCTAGTGAGACCCTATACCCTAGTGAGACCCCTATTCCCTAGTGAGACCTATACCCTAGCCTAGTGAGATCCTATACCCTAGTGAGATCCTATACCCTAGTGAGACCCTATGCCCTAGTGAGTGAGACTCCTATACCCTAGTGAGACCCTTATACCCTAGTGAGACCCCTATACCCTATATACCCTAATGAGACCCCTATACCCTAGTGAGACCCCTATACCCTAGTGAGACCCCTATACCCTAGTGAGACCCCTATACCCTAGTGAGACCCTATACCCTAGTGAGACCCTATACCCTAGTGAGACCCCTATACCCTAGTGAGACCCCTATACCCTAGTGAGACCCCTATACCCTAGTGAGACCCTATACCCTAGTGAGACCCTATACCCTAGTGTGAGACCCCTATACCCTAGTGAGACCCCTATACCCTAGTGAGACCCCTATACCCTAGTGAGACCCCTATACCCTAGTGAGACCCCTATACCCTAGTGAGACCCCTATACCCTAGTGAGACCCTATACCCTAGTGAGACCCTATACCCTAGTGAGACCCTATACCCTAGTGAGACCCTATACCCTAGTGAGATCCTATACCCTAGTGAGACCCTATACCCTAGTGAGATCCTATACCCTAGTGAGACCCTATACCCTAGTGAGACCCCTATTCCCTAGTGAGACCTATACCCTAGCCTAGTGAGATCCTATACCCTAGTGAGATCCTATACCCTAGTGAGACCCTATGCCCTAGTGAGTGAGACTCCTATACCCTAGTGAGACCCTTATACCCTAGTGAGACCCCTATACCCTATATACCCTAATGAGACCCCTATACCCTAGTGAGACCCCTATACCCTAGTGAGACCCCTATACCCTAGTGAGACCCCTATACCCTAGTGAGACCCTATACCCTAGTGAGACCCTATACCCTAGTGAGACCCTATACCCTAGTGAGACCCCGATACCCTAGTGAGACCCCTATTCCCTAGTGAGACCCTATACCCTAGTGAGACCCCTATTCCCTAGTGAGACCCTATACCCTAGTGAGACCCTATACCCTAGTGAGACCCTATACCCTAGTGAGACCCCTATACCCTATACCCTAGTGAGACCCCTATACCCTATACCCTAGTGAGACCCTATACCCTAGTGAGACCCCGATACCCTAGTGAGACCCCTCTTCCCTAGTGAGACCCTATACCCTAGTGAGACCGTATACCCTAGTGAGACCCTATACCCTAGTGAGACCCTATACCCTAGTGAGACCCTATACCCTAGTGAGACCCTATACCCTAGTGAGACCCTATACCCTAGTGAGACCCTATACCCTAGTGAGACCCCTATACCCTATACCCTAGTGAGACCCCTATACCCTATACCCTAGTGAGACCCTATACCCTAGTGAGACCCCGATACCCTAGTGAGACCCCTCTTCCCTAGTGAGACCCCTATTCCCTAGTGAGACCTATACCCTAGCCTAGTCAGATCCTATACCCTAGTGAGACCCTATACCCTAGTGAGACCCCCATACCCTAGTGAGACCCCTATACCCTAGTGAGACCCCTATACCCTAGTGAGACCCCTATACCCTAGTGAGACCCCTATACCCTAGTGAGACCCTATACCCTAGTGAGACCCTATAACCTAGAGAGACCCTATACCCTAGTGAGATCCTATACCCTAGTGAGACTATGCCCTAGTGAGTGAGGCCCCTATACCCTAGTGAGACCCCTATACCCTAGTGAGACCCCTATACCCTAGTGAGACCCCTATACCCTAGTGAGACCCCTATACCCTAGTGAGACCCTATACCCTAGTGAGACCCTATAACCTAGAGAGACCCTATACCCTAGTGAGATCCTATACCCTAGTGAGACTATGCCCTAGTGAGTGAGGCCCCTATACCCTAGTGAGACCCTATACGCTAGTGAGGCCCCTATACTGACTTGATTACAGTGAAGACAAGGAATACAGGGTTACAAGTGTGATATATAGATACATGTGTTCAAAGCAGAAGCATTTGGCGTAATTAGCGTAACATGAAACAATAAGATATATGTTGGGATCCCTGTGCACGTCCCTCTCTGCGGGCACCCTTGGCGGGCGCGCCTTGCGGGACGTACACAGGGAGCCCAACATAATACATATTGCGCGCGCGGTCTACCACAGGAAACCCATAAAAAGACGCGCGCATAGAAATATCCTTTTATTTATATAAAGTAGGTTCAGAAACAATGGTTGGACTGCCTGTTCGCAGGCTACAGAGCCTTCGATTTTTCGTTAGAAAGCTGCGAAGGGTCTGAGTACGAGAATGAATATAGTACTGAAAATAAACCAATAATGTTGGGATTCCTGTGGTGTATTAAACTGACCATGATCCCTTGCGGCAGTTGTTGCACGTGATGAAAGGTGAGAGGTGAAAAGGTGACAGAAGTTGAGAAGAAGGTTCTTGGAAGATGTGCGTTATATTTGACCTCGTTTTGCAAGGTAAAAAGACTCAAAATACGACCAAAATGATAGAACTCAAGGACTTATGTTCGCTCTATACTACTGTAAGAACAATATTTCTTTTTATTCATTTTTCAGGGGCGAATTGTTGGAACATGGCGTCGAGTTCTTCAAAGCTACATGCGTACGTTGTGTTTGACGTGGTTTTGCAAGGTAAAAAGATTCAAAATACTGCCAAAATGACAGAACTCAAGGACTTATGTTCACTCTATACTACTGTAAGAACAATATTTCTTTTTATTCATTTTTCAGGTCCAAATTGTTGGAATTTTCTTGACGTGACAACGTGTGGGGGCCCGTGTGGGCGTGTGCAGGCTACTGACTGACTGACTGACAGACGATCAGATAGATATTCAGTAAAAAACCCTGAGCAATCGACAATTCGATGTCTGTAAAGACTAGTTGATGGTAAATAACGTCTCTGGTATCAGGTATGGAATTTTTAGGATCAATGTTAACTGAGTATCGCGGTTTGTATGTCGAGTAATTTTGTTTGGCTGTAAAACTGATATCAGGCTAATCGGGGCTAATGTGCAATTCAAAACGTAGGACTGATATCCTGTTTATAAATGGGACTGTTAAAATATTATCGAAGTCTTAATTCTATTTTATAACCAAATTCTAAAAGCTGATAACATTTGGTTAAAAAACGAGGGGGAGGGGTACGGTAAATTCTAAGGGAAAATAATAACACCATGTACTAGAATTGGTTGAGCTCTGATGGAGTGATCGAGAATATTACTGTAAAAAAACCCATTGAAGTACAAATGTAGTTGTAACAACAACTCACAGTAGTCACATATTATCTGCTTATAGTTCAGTAAACTAGCTAAGTTCTTGCTATTATTTAATTATAGATACAATTGCATCGCATCATTGTCTGTCCCAGGGACAAAAGTATGCAACCAATAATATAATTAAATACTGAAAGTAGAAAACTGAATCGATAGGCATATATAAGACAATAATATCACCTTTATACATAATAGGTATACATAAGAGAAGTTGTGATGAATACTGTCCATGCTATTGGAATAAGTACTATCACCTTTATACATGATATACAATGTACATAAGAGAAGTTGTGATGAATACTGTCCATGCTATTTGAATAAGTACTATCACCTTTATACATAATATGCATAAGAGAAGTTGTGATGAATACTGTCCATGCTATTTGAATAAGCACTTATCACCTTTATACATGATATGTATAAGAGAAGTTGTGATGAATACTGTCCATGCTATTTGAATAAGTACTATCACCTTTATACATGATATACATAAGAGAAGTTGTGATGAATACTGTCCATGCTATTTGAATAAGTACTATCACCTTTATACATGATATGCATAAGAGAAGTTGTGATGAATACTGTCCATGCTATTTGAATAAGTACTATCACCTTTATACATGATATGCATAAGAGAAGTTGTGATGAATACTGTCCATGCTATTTGAATAAGTACTATCACCTTTATACATGATATGCATAAGAGAAGTTGTGATGAATACTGTCCATGCTATTTGAATACAAAGTACTATCACCTTTATACATGATATGCATAAGAGAAGTTGTGATGAATACTGTCCATGCCATTGACGTTTGTCATGATCACCACTCAGGCTAACCTCCAAGACCATAGTCGATTAGTATGATTACTGAATACTAAAACAGACAAAATGACTATGATGACATTAGACCAGACAACCACCAGGACACACACTGTTACACACGAGAACCAGAAACAATATTTACAATGACACAGTGTAGACATAGTGAATTACAATGATTACTGACTTCAACTACAGGGACAATGACTATGATCTCATTGGATCCGTAATATCGCACAAAAACTCAACGGTACTCCATGTCTCCCTCCTAAAGTACGAGCAGGAGACTTGACCAAGAACACTGATGCTACCGACACCTACTTGATTGAACTATTAGAATATTGACAATCACCAACACAACAACAACAATAATAACAACAGAGTGCTTACATTTATATTTGACACTACAGGTACAAATGTATGTATTGAGATGACTACTATCACATGTGTAAAGAACTGTATTATAATATTTAATGAATTATTATTATTATTATTATTTGGGTAATACAGTCCAAACTCTATTAAGTGGCCACCATTGGGACTTTGATAACTGGCCGCTTAATAGAGGTTGGCCAATTAATAGAGGTAGCAAATGCAGTGATTGTATGTGTGAAATTCAATTCGGGACTTTGAAAACTGGTCTCTTGATAGAGGGTGGCCGCTTAATAAGTATCAGCTTTATAGAGGTCGGACTGTAATAATATTATAATATTTCCTAATACCATTAAATTAGTTACTTTTGTATTTTAATTGTTATAATAATATTCACGAAAACCATTGTCAATTCTGATTGGCTAAGAACATTTCAGTTTAATTTGCACTGAATGTTATTAATTGGTAATCATACAATTTCTCATTCATTTTGGAATGATTTGCACTCGCCCTACAGGCTTGTACAATTTTGATACTCTTTGAAAAACACACTCTTGCAAATTATTTCCGCATTGAACTTAATTGAAACCATATGCTTATGTCCATAGCTTATAATTCTAATCAAATAAGACATTGACTTTGTTAAATCTCACAGAAAATTATTGAGGGGATGTTTTTGAGAAGTTCTAATGGTAAAACATCTAAATAAATATTTTGATTCTTTAAACATAATTAAATTAAAGCTAATTTCAAAATTGTAAAGAAAGCAATTGGCATAGAAGACAATGTTCAGCACTCGGCTTTTGGCTTCAAATGCTAGTTATTTAATATTTCTTTATGACAAGTAATCATCTTAAGTGCAATTGACGGAGAAAACCGGGCAGTCTCTAAAATGTGGGTTGTCCGATTCACTTTATATTTACACCATTTAATCCTCATCGATAAATATTACGAACCGTGAAGTATGACGAAAATCGGGCTTTTCGTTTCAGAGATGACCACCCCCCTCAGGTTTTGGCCTCTGAAGGCCGTAAAATTGACTTGATTCTGGACCAAAATTGAGAGGCTTAAACATTTACTTCGCGAAATAAATGAACTCTCCAATTGCTTCTACATATTTTTGATGGTCAAAATAAGATATTCACGGCGACAGATTTTCATTTGGAAAAATCCGGACTTTTATGCAGGCCGTTAAATATCGTTGATCGTCCAGTAACGAGCAGTATGGCAAATTTTGGTCAACTTTAAATGCCCGTTTCTCAAAAGTGCGGCAGTTTATTGAAGACTTACTCCGTTTCGTAGTTGTACACGTGTTTCGTGTTCGATTTAAGCAAACTCATGATTGGTATCTTTAATTGCGGAAACGCAGCGTGTGTTTGAAGTTCGACTAAATTGCTTCTTTTCCACTAGCCGATTTCCCGCCAAAATTAGTAGTCTCGCCTCAAGTGAAGCCGTAAATGTCTCTGAGGCTATCGAGAAATAAGTCAGAAGATATTGTATCTCAGTTCTAGATTATTTTGTACATATAATCAGATTATTGGGTTCATAGGGCATCACTAATGAGGTGTTGACAACTTTTAGTGGAAGCCGAGACTGTACAATTTTGCCGCGAAATGTGATCGGTCCCGCTTAAGGAGTCACGCTAGGGAAAAATGGCAAAAATAATGTTAACAATAACGAAACAATGCAAACATTCACGTTGTAAGTGCTTTATTTAATTAGTATATGGTGAAACTGCGAGGTTGGGTTTTATTTTATATCAACTGTATCACGAAAACTTGACTGGTGTTCTTTGAAATTCGTTTATTCGCGGATAGAATACATATCGAAATCTTCAATGTAACCTTGTGTTAACCGAGACCTTCTAATGATTTTACCCCCATTAAACACCCACCAAGAATAATACACACAGTATTGCTTTGTTTTGAAAAAGGTATTGACAGATAAAATAGGTGACGACAGATAAAAAATCAAACACATCAAAATGTAACGTTAGAATTAGCTGTGTTTTTCAACTTTTAAAACTGTTATATATCTAGATAACGTACAATTAAACCTAAGGTGATTGTGTCCATGATATCGTTTACTATCCGCTTACGGGAGATTACAGTCGAAGCTCTCGTATTCGGAAAAGTGGTCGTAACTAGAGCTGGTCGCTTACGAGAATGGGCTCTCATAGGCGACCACGCACTAAAACAATAGTGGCTGGTCGCTTACGAGAGCTTTTCATAATGCGCACTTGCAAACAACGTTTCACACAACAGTATTTTGAGTCTAAGACTTATAGTTATTGAGTGTTGACTAATGGGAATCACATTCTGAATGGTCGCTTACGAGAGCTTAAAAACAAAGGAACCACGTAGTTGGTACAGTTACCAAAAGTGGTTGCGTTCGCTTACGGGAGCGACCGCTTACGACAGCTTTTAACGACAGACTTTGAGATATTAGCGAGTTTCCAAAGGAATACTATTAACTTTTTCCTTAAATTGGGTCTATATTTCAGTGACAAATCCTTGGAAAGGGTATGAATTTTCCAATTCTTCATCCTTATATAGGGTCAGGGTTTCGACTTCCCGAGAACACACCCCTATCCTAAATTAGTAATACTAAGAGAGCGAATCTCGTACTGATGTGTGGTCGATGCTCGTGCCGATAAATCTATTTTTAGTAACACGGTTTTTGCAGTGCGTGCTCGAACGATGGCGTGAGTGGCGTCAGTAGCGCGCGCACGACCACAATTGTATTCACAAGCACAACAGAATCCTCAAGTGTGCTCACCTTCCGGTTACTACTAAATAATATATTTAGCGCCACGAGCATATCCCAAACATCATTCCGCGCAATTCGCTCTTAGTATTGTGGTCTCTTGCCGTGTATGAAATAATAAAATACGACTTTTATATATATATTTTTTTTTCTGGCTACCACAGGTTATTATTTTTATCTCTCTGAGCCCGGTGTTCGAAAGGCGACTAGCGCTAATCGACGACTAAATCCTAAGAACACCATTGATTTTAACCCAGGATTTAGACTAACCGCCCTTCAAACAACCGGGCCCTTTTCTCTAAGAGAGCGCGAGAGCGCGAGAGCGTAACATGGATAACTTTGTAACCTCAGGGAACCCAATCTAATGCCCAGTGTATCTTATTGCAATCAGGCATATTGACCAATGAAAAATTTAAGAACAGCTGACACACTGTAGAGTTACAGTGAACTTTCTCTAAGACGGACACCCTCGGGACCACCACCAACTGTCTGTCTTAGAGAGGTGTCCGTCTTATGGAGAGTTATGCAATTTAACACCATTAACTAAAACGCACATAGAGGTATAAGTCAAAGCTGACAGACAATTTTTTACTCAAGCAGTTAATGGGACAAGAACATTTTGTGTGCAATTCTATTAAAAGTAGTTTACATTTACTGTATGACACGCTATACGTGATCTGTTTATTTTCTATCATTGACTTTAGTATCAAACATCTGGCTAGTGTCCGTCTTACAGGGAGTTTTTCGACCTATTTTTACTGACCAAAATTAATTTAAAAAGTGTCCGTTGTCCGTCTTAGAGAGGTATCCGTCTTATAGAGGGTTTAGATACAGTGAAAGAACGGGTTTTCGGCAGGGACCAGCAAATGATGTCCGTTATAGAGAGGTGTCCGTCTTATTGAGGCGTCCGTTAGGAGAGAGTTCACTGTATATGTTTATTATGTACGATATTTCGGCTGGCCAAACCAGTCTTCTTCATTGTTCCTGATATTAGCGATTTCCAAAGTAATACTATTATAACTTTTTCCTTAAATTGGGTCTATATTTCAGTGACAAATCCTTGGAAAGGGTACGAATTTTCCAATTCTTCATCCTTAAATAGGGTCAAGGTTTCGACATCCCGGGGGCACACCCCTATCCTAAATTTCCGGGAGTACCCCCCCCCCCCCCTCCCGGTATTCCTCTTACGACCTGGCCAGTCACTTGTCATTGCTCGAATATCCGGGCGAATATCACTCTCTTCAAGGACTCCATGTCCTTGAGAATCGATTCTTTTTCTGTAACTGTCGATTGCAATGTGCTGCGCTGCGCGTGCGGCGACTTCGTTTCCAACCCCGGGTTCCAACTTATACCCAGACTAATAGTCATGTCTTCGTCACAGTTTAACAATGGAACAATTATAGAATTGCCACCAAACGAACCACATATTGCATTTTCTGAACCAAACGAACAATTCATAGACGCACTCATGATGGGTTCAAAATGACTATGAACAGAGGAAGGAATTGGTATTGCGACAGACAGGGCGACAGACAATGCGACACACTAATAATTTATGCAAATTAAGATTGAGAAATCACCGCATGTTTTCGAAGCCAATTGAATGAAAAGTAATTAATGGTTTCAATCTATTGATGAGAATAATTTGAATGCACTGGCATTTGTATTCTATTCGCGAATAAACGAATTTCAAAGAACACCAGTCACATGTCTGCGCTGTTGAAAACAAGGTTGAAGTTGTCGTGATACAGTTGATATTGTTTCGTTATTGTTAACATTATTTTTGCCATTTTTCCCTAGCGTGACTCCTTAAGCGGGACCGATCACATTTCGCGGCAAAATTGTACAGTCTCGGCTTCCACTAAAAGTTGTCAACACCTCATTAGTGATGCCCTATGAACCCAATAATCTGATTATATGTACAAAATAATCTAGAACTGAGATACAATATCTTCTGACTTATTTCTCGATAGCCTCAGAGACATTTACGGCTTCACTTGAGGCGAGACTACTAATTTTGGCGGGAAATCGGCTAGTGGAAAAGAAGCAATTTAGTCGAACTTTCAAACACACGCTGCGTTTCCGCAATTAAAGATACCAATCATGAGTTTGCTTAAATCGAACACGAAACACGTGTACAACTACGAAACGGAGTAAGTCTTCAATAAACTGCCGCACTTTTGAGAAACGGGCATTTAAAGTTGACCAAAATTTGCCATACTGCTCGTTACTGGACGATCAACGATATTTAATGGCCTGCATAAAAGTCCGGATTTTTCCAAATGAAAATCTGTCGCCGTGAATATCTTATTTCGACCATCAAAAATATGTAGAAGCACTTGGAGAGTTCATTTATTTCGCGAAGTAAATGTTTAAGCCTCTCAATTTTGGTCCAGAATCAAGTCAATTTTACGGCCTTCAGAGGCCAAAAACTGAGGGGGGTGGTCATCTCGGAAACGAAAAGCCCGATTTTCGTCATACTTCACGGTTCGTAATATTTACCGATGAGGATTAAATGGTGTAAATATAAAGTGAATCGGACAACCTACATTTTAGAGACTGCCCGGTTTTCTCCGTCAATTGCACTTAAACCAATGTTGTTTATATATTGTTGTTTATGAAATGAAAAATGTTATGTAATGCAAAAAAATATGAAATGTATTTGAAATGTTGATCAAGGTTATCCCTACATGAAACATCACAAGTTCTACACAACCACAGATGAAGTACCAACGATGCTAACGATTCCAATAATGATGATGCTGCAGAAATTGTTGCAGGACTACCATGAACGCTACACAAGTACCACACATGAAGTATCTACCAATAGTGCTAAACATTCCATCAATGATGATTTTGAAGAAAGTGATGCAGGAGTACCATGGACAGTACACAACGACCACAGAAAAAGTAGCTACCAATAGTGCTAAAGATTGCACTAATGATGATGTCACAGAGCTTGTTGCAGGAGTACCATGGACAGTACACAACGACCACAGAAAAAATATCTACCAATAGTACTAAAGATTCCACCATTGATGATGTTGCAGAGCGTGTTGCAGGAGTGGCATGTACACTACACAAGGACTACAGATATTGTATCATACTAATAGAATAGTGCTCATTATTTGCTCACTTGCTGAAAGACCGGGTTATAAGACTGTCACACAGCTGCTGTGGGAAACAACCTGTCAGTTTAATAAGGAACTTCAAATATATTCACAAATATATATATCAATATATTCACAAATTTTGAACCTGACAATGACACAGCACAGTATCGATGATGAACATTGTAAGAAATAGGAGTAAGAGCAGGAGACTTGACCAAGAACACTGATGCTATCAACACCTATCTACCAATTGTGCTAAATATTCCATCAATGACAATGATGATGTTACACAGCTTGTTGCAGGAGCAGCATGGGCACTATACAAGGATCACAGATGAAGTATCCACCAATGAGCTAAATATTCCACAATGATGAATGATACAGAGCGTGTTGCAGGAGCGGCATGGACACTACACAAGGACTACAGATATTGTATCTACCAATAGTGCTCACTATTTGCTCACTTGCGGAAAGACCGGGTTATAAGACTGTCACACAGCTGCTGTGGGAAACAACCTGTCAGTTTAATAAGAAACTTCAAAAGGCATATTTCACGTGATCAGAATTTCTTTTGATGGTCCATATGGTTTCAAACTGACCAATCAAAATGCTCAAAGATGCCAATGTTGAATATTTTGATGACAGTCTGGACTACTACAATACACATTTCTGGATTGAACACAATGACATTTTTTGCCTTTAAAAATATATGATCACTCAAAAACACCTTTCGCACCTCTACAAATAATCTATCTCTTCAGAATCAGGAATGTCCTTCACTGTGGTTGCTCAACAGTTTGGCTTGTTCTGAAGTGTTTGGTGGGTTTTCTTGGAGTATGTAATTTTGTCTCTGTGTAGAAGCTTTGTGTGTTTGTTGTGGTTTGTCTTAACTTCTGTGGACTGCCATGGCTGTTTGATTATCCATCTGGAAAAACGCTTAAATGACACCATCATCGTTCATAAATCATATAAATGGATTTTCTGAGCACACCATATTCTTTGGGATTATACAATGAAAAATGCAGTCACATTCCAGTTTCAAGATAAAAGGTTTCAACATCTTGTAACAGGGCCAGATCAATAATATACACTGATGGAAGAGAGTTTCCTTTCTTTGTAAACAAGTATTTTTTCTTGGAAGTTTCTTTCAATCAATCTAAATTTAAGTGACCAAAATACTGTTAGACAGTGAACAAGAACTGAGGCCTCTTGATAAAGCTAAGCCTATTTTAATACTAATGTGAAACCTAAAAATATTTGCACAATTTAAAACAGAATTTCCTGTCAACAATACCAGCTCAGAATGGGTATAAACAGTAAAATAAAATAAAATCCTTAGATTTTAGGCGTGAGTACAGACTCGCATTGCGTGACTCCATAGAGCATGCAGAATTTGGAATCGCCCAGAACTCGACATGATGACATCAACTGTAGTTTTTACAAACTCAGTAATTAAACGAACAATATACTAGTAAACTTATGGTGAAAGTATGGGATAAAGATGGAGTAAGACTCTTGGCTGCTTGACAGCCCAAAATTGCAAGGAACTTTTGGGAGAACCCAGAAGTAAACACTTCTAAATTTCAGACAGTATTTACTATTTGTTGAAAAATTGTATACACAGTACTTTGAGCACTTGGTTGGCCATATACCACAAAACTATAATCATTCAGGCGAGTCCTCCAAACTACATAGTCTATTTTCTTCAAGAACGAACCGAGCGATCTTCACGGGCTTCCTGCAGCCGGGAAAAAAGCCAATTTTAAGACTCGGCGTCTGTCCATGCTGAGTAATAAAAGGTTTCAACATCTTGTAACAGGGCCTGGTCAATAATATACACTGATGAAAGAGTTTCCTTTCTTAATTTGTAAACAATTATTTTTCTTGAAAGTCAATCAATTTAAATTCTGACCCAATATTTTCTTGGCTGATCATTCTTTGGTGAAAGGAAAAAAATTGGGTAAAGAATTTAACTCGCCCTTTCTTTGTAACCCATTAGAAAACTTTCAGTTTTGCTTTGTGAGAAAATCAGCTATATTTTAAACTTTAAAGCACAAGCGAAAAAGCAACCACTTGAGCCAAAAAATGTATCTATGGGCATAACATGTTTATCTATGGGCAATTTAAAGTGGTTTGGATCATTTTGTTGTTCTCTCACTCGTATCATTTTCACTTCAGCTGAAAGTAATTTTTGGAATTGACATTTCAGACTACCATTTTCCTGTGGAAGTATTTTTACTATTGTAGTCTTACATATTGGATGCATTCTTTTCAAATTACAGTATTAGAATATACTGGGTACTATATCATTCAAGTCATCAATATACATGTATGTATCTGTTCAATAAGTTCCATTTCTAAGAATGAATACAACAACAATATATTCACAAATTTTGAACCTGACAATGACACAGCACTGTATCGATGATGAACATTGTAAGAAATAGGAGTAAGAGCAGGAGACTTGACCAAGAACACTGATGCTATCAACACCTATCTACCAATTGTGCTAAATATTCCATCAATGACAATGATGATGTTACACAGCTTGTTGCAGGAGCAGCATGGGCACTATACAAGGATCACAGATGAAGTATCCACCAATGAGCTAAATATTCCACAATGATGAATGATACAGAGCGTGTTGCAGGAGCGGCATGGATACTACACAAGGACTACAGATATTGTATCTACCAATAGTGCTCACTATTTGCTCACTTGCTGAAAGACTGGGTTATAAGAGTGTCACACAGCTGCTGTGGGAAACAACCTGTCAGTTTAATAAGAAGCTTCAAAAGGCATATTTCACGTGATCAAATTTCGTTTGATGGTTCATATGGTTTCATACTGACCAATCAAAATGCACAAAGATACCAGTGTTGAATATTTTGATGACATTCTGGACTACTACAATATACACATTTCTGGATTGAACACAATGAAATATTTTGCCTTTTAAAAATATATGGTCACATCTCTTTAGAATCAGGAATGTCCTTCACTGTGGTTGCTCAAGAGTTTGGCTTGTTCTGAAGTGTTTGGTGGGTTTTGTTGGAGTATGTAATTTTGTATCGGAGTAGAAGCTTTGTGTGTTTGTTGTGGTTTGTCTTAACTTCTGCGGACTGCCATGGCTGTTTGATTGTCCATCTGGTAAAAATCTTCAATGACATCATCTTTCATAAGTCATATAAATGGATTTTCTTAGCACACCATATTCTTTGGGATTACACAATGAGAAATGCAGTCACATTCCAGTTTCAAGATAAAAGGTTTCAACATCTTGTAACAATACCTGATCAATAATATACATTGATGGAAGAGAGTTTCCTTTCTTTGTAAACAAGTATTTTTTTTTGGAAGTCAACACCAGTTTCTTTCAATCAATCTAAATTCTAACCCATATATTCTTGGCTGATCATTCTTGGGTGAAAGGAAAAAAATAGGGCAAAGAGTTCCATTCGTCCTGTCTTTGTAATCCATTAGAAAACGTTCAGTTTTGCTTTTTTGAGAAAATCAGCTATATATTTTAAACTTTAAAGCACAACCGCAAAAGCAACCACTTGGGCAAAAAAATGTATCTATGGGCATAACATGTTTATCTATGGGCAATTGAAAGTGGTTTGGATCATTTGTTGTTCTCTCACTCATCTTTTTCACTTTATGCAGCTGAAATTAATTTTTGGAATTCCTGTGAAGGTATTTTTACTAGTCTTACATATTGGATGCATTCTTTTCAAACTACTAGAATAATACTGGGTACTATATCATCCAGTCATCAATATACATGTATATGTTCAATAAGTTCCATTTCTAATAATGAATACAACAACAATATATTCACAAATGTTGAACCTACATTTCGAGCAATGCCAATGCTACTGTTTGGAACTTATTCTATGTCATTTAATCTTTTGTTTTTCCATTACAAGTCAAACCATTTGGCTACTAGTAGTCTAAAGTGTTTCAACATCTAGACATGATCTTTTCATGATTTTGTATAAAGTATTATTATTATTCATCAATAGTTTGTATCATCAACCTGTGGTATTTTATTTTAACCGAGCTTTCGAGCAACTTGCTCATCTTCAGGGTTACAGATGTTTCAAGTGTAATTCCAAAAATACACGTAAGCAAATACATAGCACGAGGAAAAACGGACATAATAGAGCGAGAGCAAAATAAAAGGCAATTGTGCGCATGAGCTGTTTACATGAATAAGTCTACTAATAATCAAGTTGGACTAAAGAGAGAGCAAAATAAATAAATAAATAAACAAATAAACAAATAAATAACGACTAACAATAGCAGCAGTAGAACTATAATAAGCTAAGGTAACTTGACGGTAGAATTCTTCTGCTGTCTCTATTAAATAACGTATTGTGTCCATGTTTCGCGATGTGCCAAGCAACTATTATTTCATTTCTCAGGCTATGAATACTATTATATGGTCTGGATAATCTACATGTATAATCTACAAAATAAAGTACCCATACAATCTGTTTTGCAAACTCTTATCACTTCAGAGGAGTCTATCTTTTTCTTATTTGAAAGATTCCTGGGAAGTCAGCAAGCTTTCATAGCACTTAATTTCTTACAAACTTATCCAGAGACTTGTCCCACAGGAGAACTTTGAATGTCTTCTATATTGTTATTGCAACTTGCTGTGAATTTGTAATGTTCGACTGTTTCAATACTTAAATCATTGTGAAAGGGAACTGATTTTCTAAAGCAGATGTTGCATCCAGGGACCTTATGGACACTGACGTCCATGTAATTTGATGATCACAGTAAACTTTAAAAGTTAAACTAATATCTTTAAGATGATAAAGAAATAACAGTTCAACAAGCATTCATGGGAACATTGATTTTTAAAATATCAAGTATTTATAATCAGGGAATGACAGTAATATAAATTATTAATGAATCTAATATTAAATCGCTCTTTACACTAATTGCAAGAATACCATAAATATAATACTAAAAGTGTAACCATCATTTTAGACGATAACACACTACTCAGGCTCAATACTTTGCTATTGTCTTTGATATTATCTTATGCAGTTGATCCTCTGGTTGCGACCACTCTCCTAAGCGACCACCTCTCCAAAGCGACCACTTTTCCAAAGCTACCACTTTTCCAAAATAACAAAAGTTCAGCTCCAAGTCTATATACATAAATACAGTTCTTTAATTAACATAATTAAGACATACATAAATACAGTTCTTTAACTTAATTAAGACAGTTGCGGTGCTATATAGTTGTGATATGCATGTGGTGCACATTGTAACATCATATTAGCATCTATGTGTCATTGTAACATATTGTATTTCAGGTTCTCATGTATGTATAACTGTCTCTGTCATGGTTGTTGTCTGCTCTAATGTCATCATAGTCATTGTCTATGTTGTAGTAGTCAGTAATCATTTTAATTCACCATGGTCTTGGAGGTTAGGCTGAGTGCTGAACATGACAAAGGTCAATGGCATGGACAGTATTCATGACAACCTCTCTTATGTATATCATGTATAAAGGTGATAGTACTTATTCAAATAGCATGGACAATATTCATCACAACATGTCTTAGGCCTAATGTAAACGTCAAACTTAAGTCGAGCCGATCCTATTATAAGTCTTCTCAGCAAATTATAATCACGGGACCATCATATTATTACTATCCATCAGCCTATTTAATAATAATAATAAAAATAATAAAGGTTTAATGCAGTGTATCCACAAAATTAATAGGTTCGACTGAATTAAGTTCATGGTTCGGTTCGACGTTTCGCATAGGCCTTACATATACCTATCATCAAAAGGTAATAGTATCCCAATCGCATGGACGGTAATTATCACAACTTATCTTATATGCCTATGATGTATCTAGCTTGTATACAGTTGATACTATTCAGGGAACTCAACATTGGGACAGCGAGGGGACTTGACATTGGGACGGGGAGGGGACTTAACATTGGGACGGGGAGGGGACTTGACATTTGGGACGGGGAGGGGACTGGACATTTGGGACGGGGAGGGGACTGGACATTTGGGACGGGGAGGGGACTGGACATTTGGGACGGGGAGGGGACTGGACATTTGGGACGGGGAGGGGACTGGACATTTGGGACGGGGAGGGGACGTGACATTTGGGACGGGGAGGGGACGTGACATTTGGGACGGGGAGGGGACGTGACATTTGGGACGGGGAGGGGACGTGACATTTGGGACGGGGAGGGGACTGGACATTTGGGACGGGGAGGGGACTGGACATTTGGGACGGGGAGGGGACTGGACATTTGGGACGGGGAGGGGACGTGACATTTGGGACGGGGAGGGGACGTGACATTTGGGACGGGGAGGGGACGTGACATTTGGGACGGGGAGGGGACGTGACATTTGGGACGGGGAGGGGACGTGACATTTGGGACGGGGAGGGGACTGGACTGGACATTTGGGACAAAGGAGGGGACTGGACTGGACATTTGGGACAAAGGAGGGGACGTGACATTTGGGACGGGGAGGGGACTGGACATTTGGGACTGGGAGGGGACGTGACATTTGGGACGGGGAGGGGACTGGACATTTGGGACGGGGAGGGGACGTGACATTTGGGACGGGGAGGGGACGTGACATTTGGGACGGGGAGGGGACGTGACATTTGGGACGGGGAGGGGACGTGACATTTGGGACGGGGAGGGGACGTGACATTTGGGACGGGGAGGGGACGTGACATTTGGGACGGGGAGGGGACGTGACATTTGGGACGGGGAGGGGACTGGACATTTGGGACGGGGAGGGGACTGGACATTAGGGACGGGGAGGGGACTGGACATTTGGGACGGGGAGGGGACTGGACATTTGGGACGGGGAGGGGACTGGACATTTGGGACGGGGGAGGGGACTGGACATTTGGGACGGGGAGGGGACTGGACATTTGGGACGGGGAGGGGACTGGACATTTGGGACGGGGAGGGGACTGGACATTTGGGACGGGGAGGGGACTGGACATTTGGGACGGGGAGGGGACTGGACATTTGGGACGGGGAGGGGACTGGACATTTGGGACGGGGAGGGGACTGGACATTTGGGACGGGGAGGGGACTGGACATTTGGGACGGGGAGGGGACTGGACATTTGGGACGGGGAGGGGACGTGACATTTGGGACGGAGAGGGGACTGGACATTTGGGACGGGGAGGGGACTGGACATTTGGGACGGGGAGGGGACGTGACATTTGGGACGGGGAGGGGACGTGACATTTGGGACGGGGAGGGGACGTGACATTTGGGACGGGGAGGGGACGTGACATTTGGGACGGGGAGGGGACGTGACATTTGGGACGGGGAGGAGACTGGACATTAGGGACGGGGAGGGGACTGGACATTTGGGACGCGGAGGGGACTGGACATTTGGGGAGGGGACTGGACATTAGGGACGGGGAGGGGACTGGACATTTGGGGAGGGGACTGGACATGGGGGACGGGGAGGGGACTGGACATTTGGGACGGGGAGGGGACTGGACATTTGGGACGGGGAGGGGACGTGACATTTGGGACGGGGAGGGGACGTGACATTTGGGACGGGGAGGGGACGTGACATTTGGGACGGGGAGGGGACGTGACATTTGGGACGGGGAGGGGACGTGACATTTGGGACGGGGAGGGGACGTGACATTTGGGACGGGGAGGGGACGTGACATTTGGGACGGGGAGGGGACGTGACATTTGGGAAGGGGAGGGGACTGGACATTTGGGACGGGGAGGGGACTGGACATTTGGGACGCGGAGGGGACTGGACATTTTTGGGGAGGGGACTGGACATTAGGGACGGGGAGGGGACTGGACATTTGGGACGGGGAGGGGACTGGACATTTGGGACGGGGAGGGGACGTGACATTTGGGACGGGGAGGGGACTGGACGTTTGGGACGGGGAGGGGACGTGACATTTTGGGACGGGGAGGGGACGTGACATTTGGGACGGGGAGGGGACGTGACATTTGGGACGGGGAGGGGACGTGACATTTGGGACGGGGAGGGGACGTGACATTTGGGACGGGGAGGGGACGTGACATTTGGGACGGGGAGGGGACGTCACATTTGGGACGGGGAGGAGACTGGACATTAGGGACGGGGAGGGGACTGGACATTTGGGACGCGGAGGGGACTGGACATTTGGGGAGGGGACTGGACATTAGGGACGGGGAGGGGACTGGACATTTGGGGAGGGGACTGGACATTTGGGACGGGGAGGGGACTGGACATTTGGGACGGGGAGTGGACTGGACATTTGGGACGGGGAGGGGACGTGACATTTGGGACGGGGAGGGGACTGGACATTTGGGACGGGGAGGGGACTGGACATTTGGGACGGGGAGGGGACGTGACATTTGGGACGGGGAGGGGACGTGACATTTGGGACGGCGAGGGGACTGGACATTAGGGACGGGGAGGGGACTGGACATTTGGGACGGGGAGGGGACTGGACATTTGGGACGGGGAGGGGACTGGACATTTGGGACGGGGAGGGGACTGGACATTTGGGACGGGGAGGGGACTGGACATTTGGGACGGGGAGGGGACTGGACATTTGGGACGGGGAGGGGACTGGACATTTGGGACGGGGAGGGGACGTGACATTTGGGACGGGGAGGGGACGTGACATTTGGGACGGGGAGGGGACGTGACATTTGGGACGGGGAGGGGACGTGACATTTGGGAAGGGGAGGGGACTGGACATTTGGGACGGGGAGGGGACTGGACATTTGGGACGCGGAGGGGACTGGACATTTGGGGAGGGGACTGGACATTAGGGACGGGGAGGGGACTGGACATTTGGGACGGGGAGGGGACTGGACATTTGGGACGGGGAGGGGACGTGACATTTGGGACGGGGAGGGGACTGGACGTTTGGGACGGGGAGGGGACGTGACATTTGGGACGGGGAGGGGACGTGACATTTGGGACGGGGAGGGGACGTGACATTTGGGACGGGGAGGGGACGTGACATTTGGGACGGGGAGGGGACGTGACATTTGGGACGGGGAGGGGACGTCACATTTGGGACGGGGAGGAGACTGGACATTAGGGACGGGGAGGGGACTGGACATTTGGGACGCGGAGGGGACTGGACATTTGGGGAGGGGACTGGACATTAGGGACGGGGAGGGGACTGGACATTTGGGGAGGGGACTGGACATTTGGGACGGGGAGGGGACTGGACATTTGGGACGGGGAGTGGACTGGACATTTGGGACGGGGAGGGGACGTGACATTTGGGACGGGGAGGGGACTGGACATTTGGGACGGGGAGGGGACTGGACATTTGGGACGGGGAGGGGACGTGACATTTGGGACGGGGAGGGGACGTGACATTTGGGACGGCGAGGGGACTGGACATTAGGGACGGGGAGGGGACTGGACATTTGGGACGGGGAGGGGACTGGACATTTGGGACGGGGAGGGGACTGGACATTTGGGACGGGGAGGGGACTGGACATTTGGGACGGGGAGGGGACTGGACATTTGGGACGGGGAGGGGACTGGACATTTGGGACGGGGAGGGGACTGGACATTTGGGACGGGGAGGGGACTGGACATTTGGGACGGGGAGGGGACTGGACATTTGGGACGGGGAGGGGACTGGACATTTGGGACGGGGAGGGGACTGGAAATTTGGGACGGGGAGGGGACTGGACATTTGGGACGGGGAGGGGACTGGACATTTGGGACGGGGAGGGACTGGACATTTGGGACGGGGAGGGGACTGGACATTTGGGACGGGGGGAGGGGACTGGACATTTGGGACGGGGAGGGGACTGGACATTTGGGACGGGGAGGGGACTGGACATTTGGGACGGGGAGGGGACTGGACATTTGGGACGGGGAGGGGACTGGACATTTGGGACGGGGAGGGGACTGGACATTTGGGACGGGGAGGGGACTGGACATTTGGGACGGGGAGGGGACGTGACATTTGGGACGGGGAGGGGACGTGACATTTGGGACGGGGAGGGGACTGGACATTTGGGACGGGGAGGGGACTGGACATTTAGGACGGGGAGGGGACGTGACATTTGGGACGGGGAGGGGACGTGACATTTGGGACGGGGAGGGGACGTGACATTTGGGACGGGGAGGGGACGTGACATTTGGGACGGGGAGGGGACGTGACATTTGGGACGGGGAGGGGACGTGACATTTGGGACGGGGAGGGGACTGGACATTTGGGACGGGGAGGGGACTGGACATTTGGGACGGGGAGGGGACTGGACATTTGGGACGGGGAGGGGACTGGACATTTGGGACGGGGAGGGGACTGGACATTTGGGACGGGGAGGGGACTGGACATTTGGGACGGGGAGGGGACTGGACATTTGGGACGGGGAGGGGACGTGACATTTGGGACGGGGAGGGGACTGGACATTTGGGACGGGGAGGGGACTGGACATTTGGGACGGGGAGGGGACTGGACATTTGGGACGGGGAGGGAGGGGGGACTGGACATTTGGGACGGGGGAGGGGACGACATTTGGGACGGGGAGGGGACGTGACATTTGGGACGGGCATTTGTTTGTTCTATGTCCCTACCTAGCAGGGGGAAATGAACAACTTTGACAGGCCCTTTTGCAAAGTCCCCTCCCTTGCCCGGGGTCTCCCCCCAGGGGATAACTGATGATAGGTGCATAAACTGTGTTCGGTAATCGTATCAATTAAACAGGTGTTTTAGCCCCAGCGGGGGTACTCAGGGGTATCAGTGACGGGGAGGTGCAAATGAGGCCAAACCCCCAAAAAGTCCATTACACAAAAACAAGACCCAAAAAAAGTCCAACGGCCCAGAATGTTACCCTAAAAAAGTCCATTTTCTCTACACATAAAATCGAGAATGGTAGGATATAATTTTCATCAATCCCAAAGAAAGTCCTTGTCAGAATCTTTATATCAAAAAAAGTCCATCAGAAAATTGC